>CM067375.1:27854170-28114988 GCA_034401795.1 Chaetoderma sp. LZ-2023a | reverse complement strand
CATAATCTCGTTTACAATTTAATAAATATTGTGTTGATTGTTGAATATTTTGAAACTAATTTGGATGAGAGATGTTGCTACCGAGCAACAGTTTCCTGTTAAATTCTTTTCAAAATATCCAGCAGCTTATCTTGAGTGCTACCTTGACGATTGGAATCTTTGGATTCAGGGTTCAAAGGGTTAACATTAATAATCTATATTATCAGCATTTACTTTTAATAAGACTAGTGTTCTATTATTGTCCATTCTCAATATACACTGTTCTTGCTGCTAGATTATCAAGAAGACGCTGCCAACGAAAGATGGAACTTTTCCTAAAATGTATTCTTCCGCGAAAATCATTTTGACCCATTAATTTTTCTTTCGCATTGACAATCGGAAATTAACTGTGGTGAATAAATTCAATGCACATTGCGGGTTTGTTTGTAAATCGTTGAATCTAACTTGAGACCTTGGATTGATGCATAAAACACGGGTTGTGAAGAAGACGTGTATGGCAATGTATCATTAACAATATAATGAATGTACTGCTTAGGGCCTATCTTATTGGAACGCAGCAGAATAATATATAGCTTGTGGATAAATCGATGAAACAGATCCACGACCGTAAAATCCCCTTGATATCGCGGAACCTATATCACATCGAATAATTTAAAAAGAATATCACTGGTCGCATTTGTTGTATATGTCAGCAAAGAGTTCAGTCACAGTTACTTCAAAATATTCAGTGTGCATGCGCACGTGCATGCGATGATGCTGAAAATGACAGCGACGACGACGACGACGACGACGACGACGACAACGACGACGATGATGACAACAGCGGCAGCGCAATGACGACGATGACGACGAAGAGGTGTTGATGATGGCCATGTCTGTGATTATGTTTTTGTCAAATTACGTTTGTGTATTCGCCAGTGTGTTTATATTATCATGAATAAGGTGGCATATTTATTCTGAGTTGAAATGATTAAGCCCTATGACCCAATATCCCATCGATCATAGCCTGTTCATAACACAGGCGAAAATTCTGATTCCCCAAAGACGATAAATGAAAATGTTGTTGAATTTTCTTCTTAATTATTAAGAGCATATTGAAGCTACATCGTATAGCACTTTGCTAACATACTGTTTTTTGTACAAAATCGGAATATTTTCTTTCATAATTTCCAATAACACTACATTTTCCAAAGGATTGGATTATGTAATTCGGAATCTAATAATCTAATAAAACATATAACACATAGTGCGTGCGCAGTATTTTATAACTCGAAATTGGAAAATTATACTTTTGTGTTTTATAGAATTTTTCGTTGCAATATCCAAGACACCTTTCATAATGAAGAAGTTCATCTTCAGCTATGCCGCGCCCATCTCTAGCTAAGCTCCACCCACGAATCCCAATTCCCAGAAAACTCTACAGGTAAGCTGTTGAATATCGTGAAAGTAATCTGACTAGTACACCTTGTCTGACTATTAAGCATTTATAACGGACTAATTCGAGTCCTGCTTGACAAAATGTATTATGACGTCAGCTGATATGTGACAGTTGATTATGACATCATATAATTGACTGGGCAACTGGATGCATCAATTATAGCAACAAATAACTCAGCTTGCAGTACACTACACTTCAAAATATCATCTGTTCGTCTATTTGTCCTTGCCAAATTTATAGCCATGACCACGAAATATCAAAGCTTCAAAATCCTTTAAATATTAATAATTAAGATATTGAGTGTTTTGACACCAAAGGTAGGGTCCTCTCAAATTAGATTTAAAATAGTAAACAGCTTGCATGTGTAATTGCAATGAAATCGGCATTCTGGGAATTCAGGGATTGAATGTTTAAATACATTTGTTTGCCCTATGATCACTTAAATCGTCAAACATGGTGCATGTGCGATTAGTAAATTATGTGACTGTAGTAGTAGAAATATCCTACAGCTGCAAGCAAGTAGTCAAGAGGCTGGCTGAGAGCTATTGTTCCCCTGTCAAAAATGATTGATGGGTATAAGTCACGAGGTCAAGTGCAATTGTTAGAAAACAATAGCGCTCAGCCGGTCCCCTCCAATCAAAAAATGATTGATGTGTACACGAGGTCAAATGCAATTCGCTATCGTTCTAATTGAGTGGGTGGGGGCTGGTGTGTGGGGGTAGGAGGGGGGAGGTTTGGTGCGGGGTGGGTGGGGGGGGGGGCGTGGGTGTGGGGGTGGGGTGGGGTCAGTGAATAGCGTCAGTGCCTCCCAGTCATTTAATTTTTTTTAAATCGGAGCGAAGTACAGCGCTACATGGGTAGGTAGACTAAGCGATGTTTTGTAAACCATGCTGCTTATCGCTGTTTAATGTTTTTCATAAAATACGTCTTTCATATCACAGACTATAAAATACATTCCCTATACTGCATGAGAGTGTGCAGCTTGCCATGATGGAGTCGAGTGTTAGTGCTTGATTATTTGAGTGCACTCGCATACATAAAAACGCATTCAGATGAACAAGTGACATGAGATTGATATTTAGCAAGCTATTATAATGTCCTCGCAGGGAGTAAAGTTTTTTTTAATCGATAATAGCGTGTGAGCCCACTCACTGGCTATTGTTGTTTACCGCTAAAGGTTTACGCATTTTTAATTTATAGTGTTTATACGTTAACAGTAGTAAGTGCATTGTGGGGAGTTGTTTGGAGACTGAATGCCTTATCATTCATGACGTCAGATCTCAACAATTAAGAGCCACATTACGAGCATAGTAGCATAATCATAGATGGTCTTTTACTACAACTCAAACATAAATATATCCCTTTGGGCTACACAGCAGTGATATGTTATAACCATGTTTTTTACTATATAGTTCAGTCAAACCTGCACTAAGCGACCACTTCATGTTACACCAGTACATGGGTACCATAGCCGTTCTTAACCCTTTAACCGTTTAACACTCAAATTTCTTCAAGAGAATTTCAATTTTCTCACAGAAAATGCCATTTTGCAGACCAAGAGAAGACTATTAAAAAAAATTAGCATTGTAATGGCTGGCTTTGCGCGCTATCCATTTGTCAATCCATTTGTCTAGACATTGTGCCAGCAAGCACCCGCCATCAACTACCTACACCAACCACCACCACCATCATCACCACCACTACTACCACCACCACCACCACCACCACCACCACCATCATCATCCCCACCAACACACACAACCATCACCACCACCAGCATCAACACCACCATCCACCAGCTTCACCCCCACCACCACTAGCACCATCACCACCACCACTACCACCACTACCACCACTACCAACATACACCACCAACCACTAAGCACCACCACAGCCACCACTTCCACCTACACCCAACACCATGTATTAACCCACTCCACCAATACCCACCAACCAACCCTATCGAATTTCTTCATATTCATATTTGCAGACCGATGGAAGACTATTTTTGAAATTTATCATTGGTATGACTGACTCTGACTGCTATCCATTTGTCTAGACATTGTGGCCCGAATTTGTGAGAGTGTGGTGCGAGAAAAATGACATATAGGTTGGAGAGGATATGTCAATGAGGGTTTAATGAAGGTCTCGCTCGTATGCACATGTGCCTATGGCAGCATGAATGCATTATCAGTACCTAGTCAATGAGGCCCTGACAACAAAACTAATATAGCTGACTATCCATTGTCTATACATTGTGGCCACAACCACCTACTACCACCACCATCACCACTACCAACACCACCACCATCACCACCACCACAACCCCTCTATCACCACAACATCACAACCATCACAACCCCTCTATCACCACAACACCACTACCACCCACACCTTCACGACAACTGCCACAAGCACCACCACCACCAACAGCCACCACCAACCACTAAGTACCAACACCCACCACCAAGCATTAACCCACCACCACCATTCACCACCACCCAGCCACCACCACCACCATCCACTACTTCCACCAACCACCAACCCCAGCATCAACAGCACCCACTCTGATTTGTATATTGAGAGATGTGGGGACCCGACTGGATATATAGCTACAATCATCAAATCAACACACACATAAAGAAGCAATATTTTATTTGTATACATAGTTTTACATTGAAGAAAATATTACATATGATAAAACGTTTCTGTTTCTGTAGCATAAACAAATAGTCAATGTTCTGGAGATCCATTTATCAATGGGTAGACTGATTCCTTATCTATCAGATCCATTACCGACCAAATCATCATCATTATCGTCAGCATCTAGATTGTTCCTCATGTACTTCTTGATCAGAAACTCTCTGTTTTGAAAAGCTGAGAAGACTGCTTCATCGTATGCATACCCCTCGGTGATAAAAGCTTTAGTTTCCATGCGAATTATTTTAATGTGCGTAGAGTTTGGTAATCTTCTCCACTGGAACATTATGGCTATACACATTGCAACTAAAGCATCAGCATATACGGAAATAGACACATTGCCTACACCATTTGGGTCTGTGTTCACTTCACCATTCTCATCTTCTAAACCTGATTGGTCATCATCTAAGACCTGCTTAATATTTTGGAAAATGGTGAATAGTTCCTGATTGCCTATGGCTTCTTTTTCATCTTCACCTTCATCTTCACACTCAGACTCCGCTGAGTCATCACCGGCTTCACTCTCCGACTCCGCTGGCTCATCATCTTCACTATTCATTTTGTTGAAATAGTGCTTGGACATGACAACTGGTACAAGCATGCGTCTAGCCCATACAATGTCTGTGCTTCTGCGCCCACATTTACAGACACTTTGACATGATCCAGTGAAATCATCGATCTTGTCTCAGATGCGTCCTAGAATAAAATTGCACATGATTTTCCGTAGGCTGTTAAGGAGCACAATGGACTGGAGATTGGCTGGAGGGGCGGGTGGCTTCCTGAACTTAGATAGCGTGATAAATGTGGCTTGGCATAGAACATCGATGAGAAGATGACGCATAAAAGCTTAATTGACTAGGTGCGTGATCGGTTTTGAGAGAGTGAAGCGTGCATATTTGAATAGTTTATTGCTCCTGCCATCAAGTCCCGATGCACGTCAATTTTTCATGGTTTTAAGTGCCTTCTCCGCTTCTGCTATTTGAATCGGTGTTTGTAGTGACCTGTGGGGACCTGAACACGGGGGCAATAGCTCATCATGGTGGTCAGTGAACTGTTCCTTGAACCTTTCCCGAATTGCATCGGCTTTGACCTGCTCAGTCCAGATAACGTGTTGTTCACAGTTGTGTACAGTGAGTGTTGGTGTCTAGCTAGGAACTCTCAGGACTCGAGTTGCCAAACACATTTTGTGACAATTATCCGTAGCAGCGCTTTCAACTGCAGGGGAGTCTGCTTCTTGAAGTGCAGGATCTACAAAACTTTCGCCGACGTGGCGCAGAACGTTATTGCGTTAATGTAATCTAAGCAGCCACCACGTTAACCGTAGCTCAATGTAAAATCACAGATGGCCGGCATATAACTAGCATGGCGCTTACCAGTTTTTCCATCAATCATATGACGTCATAATCAACTACGCGTCGTGTCGCATGACGTCATCACTAATGGCCTCATGAGCCACTTAGATAAATTCGGCAAGAACGCTAATTGATGACGGACTAAGTATTGTTGTACAAATTGTATGTCTGTTACTATTTAATAAACATGCTGTTGATTATTTTGAAACTAATTTGACAAGGCGCTGTTGCTGCCATGCGCAGAAACAGCAGACAGTCAAATTAGTTTCAAAATAATCAACAACTTGCCTGCATAGTTTTCTGGAAAGTGATAGTCAGTGAGGTAAGGATCGATCGATCCCAACATGGGGGAAACTTGGGTGGAGCTTAGATAGAGATGGGCGGGACATAACTAAAACTGGATTCCTTCATTTCTGGCTAGCCTCCGCCCACTTTGTATGAATGTTGGAATCGATGGATAAATTTGAACATTGAATTTTCCCAATTGCTTTGAAACTACTTTTAGTGAGAGGGTTAAAAGCTTCCAGTCAATTTAGTTTCAAAATATTCAACAGATTGGTTATTAATTTGCAAATTCATCATCAGAGACGTAGAATTTGTACATTCATAACGGTGTTTTCTATTTTCGTGACCAAGCTATCCGCCGTTTTGTTTGCATGTGACGTCATAGCTACGTGTACGACATATCACACTCGTCCATTAAGCGGGCATGCAGATGGAGGTGGTCATTACCTTACATAGGTGTACGGCCAGTTGATAGGCTACTGATAGTTTAAACACAATGCAGATATCCGTGAGGATGACGACCAAACCTTTTCTGAACTCAATAGGTGTATTCGTTTATAAAAGGGGAGAGTTTAAAGGGATATTCCACTGGGGGATTTTATGCATCTGACGTAAAGTACTAATTTCCGCATTAATTTGAGACCTAGAGCACAATTTTATGCCAACAAATAAAAAAGATATCCTCAATTTAAATTGATAAAGTAACCAGTAGATAGAGGCGCCATTTTGGACAAGCAGCTGATGTCACCGACACGCCTACTCTGTTTACCCACTCGAGGATAGCCTTAACCAGGGGAGGTACACCTTGCATCTCGTGGATAATTAGCGTACTGGCTAAACAACTGACACTTTGCCACAGTGTTTGGAAAGTACCGGTTAAGGAGGCTTGCCTTTTCTAAAGAGTCGTAAGAGAATGAGCCGTCATCGCGCTTCCGAGGCGGCATTTCGCTAAAATTAGAGTTAGTATCACATAGGAACGTCTTGCATAGTGTCCACCACTCTTTAGAACCTGTGCGTCCATGCCTTATTTTTTCAGCTAATTTATTCCTGAAGTTTTCTTTCGCTGTTCGGACTAATGTATTGATGCGGTTTCTCTGTTTTTTAAAGTTGACCACGTCTTGCTCTCGGTTAGTTTTTCTTGATTTCTTGAAAAAATTTTCCCTGACTCTCATTTCGTGCTTTATTTTGCTGGACATCCAGACTTTATCGTTTGGGATTATAGTTATAGTTTTATTTGGGATACTAATACTAGCAGCGGCAATAATGTTTGTAGTGATTGTCTGACACCAAATGTCGACGCCATTAGCATCGGAGATGTTGTTCCAGGGTGCGTTAGTTAAGTGATCCCTAAATAAATCCCAATCAGCTTTCGCATAGTCCCATATATGGCGAGTGTATGTTTTACGTTTAGGTATGGAGGATGATAAAACCAAATATACTGGAGTATGATCACTACAAAATGGCGCAAGTACTCCACTCTCTTTTACTATTCTGGCACAGCTGATAATAATTGGATCAAGTAATGTATTTGAAATGGGTCGGGTTTGTTCTTGTATTAACTGATGGAAGCCAAACGTAGATATGATGTCACGTAGATGATGCTTAGATGGATTGAGAAGATCGTCGTTAATCTCGCCTAGTAGGACACGATTTTTGTTTGAATTTAAGTCGCGAACAATCTCAATATTGTCGGTGATAGTTTGCCATTTGTCAACACTTGTGTTAGGCGGCCGGTAAATTACACACAATAATACACCAGGGCGGTCGTGAATCTCGATCCATATCATTTCAATGCCACGACATTCATATTCAATACGACGGGTAGTTGCCACGTTGTTAGAAATATAGACGCACACGCCTCCCCACGGCTGCTGGCGGTCCATCCGATAAGTCTCCTGGAAACCAGGTAGTTTTATTAAGCTATTGTTAACATTTTGGGTAAGATGGCAATGATGTCAAAGTTGGACAGATTAGCTTCGATAAGATGTATTTTATCTTTGAGGCCGCATACATTGAGGTTGACAACAGACATTTGTAAACAGTTAGTAGGGCCTGGATTAGTTTCTACATCGTCAGCCAAAGAAAGGAGAATGTAAATTATTAAACAGGTCAATACATTACTCAGGCAGTAATTAAGAAGGAGTGATAGGAGGGCTGTGTAAATTCCTCGAAGGCGTCCAAGTATTTCTCGCAATGGAGGTGGGGTAGCTCGACAGACAGACAGACAGACAGACAGACAGACAGACAGACGGACGGGCAGGCATGCGGGCAGACATGTATATATTCAGGCATGCAGGCCGGCAGGCAGGCAGGCAGGCAGGCAGGCAGGCAGGCAGGCAGGCAGGCAGGCAGGCAGGCAGGCAGGCAGGCAGGCAGGCAGGCAGGCAGGCAGGCAGGCAGGCAGGCAGGCAGGCACGCACGCACGCACGCACGCACGCACGCACCCACGCACGCACGCACGCACGCACGCACGCACGCACGCACGCACGCACGCACGCACGCACGCACGCACGCACGCACGCACGCACGCACGCACGCACGCACGCACGCACGCACGCACGCACGCACGCACGCACGCACGCACGCACGCACGCACATCACGCACGCACGCACGCACATATTCGCGCATACGCACGCACACACGCCCGACCGCACACACGCCCGCAAGCTCGCACATCCGTAAGCTAGCACACACGCGCGCAAGCCCGCACATGCACGCGCACACGGCCGCACACACACGTGCGCACGTACGCACACTCCTATGCATAGAAAGACCCAAATGCGATAACCTCTTCCACTAGAAGAGCCTGGATATCAAATGTAAATGCGCATATTATCTGAATGTTCATATTTAGCTTTTCGACTGTTATCATATAAATTATATTTAAGGAAAATACAGTGTATATATGGTGTTCGAGCTGAATTATCACATGTCACGTGAAATATAACGCGGTCCGAGTGAAAAACGTTGCCTCCAGCGATCTTGTCTGATGGCATCTGATTGCGTGCAAGAACTGTCCGTCCTTCGACGAAAACACGCGTACGGGAAGACATGCAGTACGGCGCAGAAACAAATTATAATTTCTCAAAAACAAAGAAAAAGAAGACTGCTAGGTTGAATTCGGGGTCGTTGTCGATATACCCCGCTTACCCCGATCACATATCCGAATGACGAGAGTATAATCGGATTATAGTATCACTTGGTACACATGATCCGAATCTAGTTTATTCCGTGTCCAGTGAGAGTAAAAAGTGTGCGCATGTGTAGACAAGGAAACAAATATTAACAACTGTAGGCTACAGTAACTAAGTAACTGTAGTTACATTTCTTTTCACGCCGCAATATTCTAATCCGATTATAATCTTTTGCATCCGAAAATGACACTCTTTTACTCCCGCGTGCTTGTACAGTACGCATGCGCAAGTACAACTTGATACTTCAGATCGGATTACCACGACAACATATCCGAACTTAGTAAATAGTAAGCAATGTACTGTTGAATATTTTGAACATACTTTGATTGGATGACATTGTTGCCATGTCTTCCAAATCAATTATGTTCGAAATAGTCAACAGTACGTTTTATTTATCGTTGGAGATATTTTAAGTTATTTCCCAGCTGTACTACAGCCTTCACGTGTCTGAATTGCTTCCGGCACAATCAATAACGGTAGCTTAGAGATGAGCACCGCTTTAGCAGCTGTGCACGCTAAGATCTATTACGCATGAGCAGTTGTTGCACGAAAGTATAGTGTCCAGTTTATGACCAACAATCTCCAGCATTCAAAATGAACGCTACAGATAAAAAACTAAGAATATACATAATTCAGCAGTATAGGCGTGGTAGAGTGTTTTCAGCAGGACGGATATAATGTTGCTCATTTTGTATGGATGTCTTTGGTTTAAACACAATTTATTTCTTTCAGGTGGAAAAACGATAAGACATACGTCTTATTCCAGTGTCTCCCACGTGATACAATTATGAAGCATGTAAGAAAATAACAAGTTGCAGATTCACATCAATTATAGTATTAACAATATAGTATAAAAATAAGTAATGACGGGAGGTGGGCGGATGGGTGGGGGTGGGAGTGACTGAGCGAGCGAAATAGTGAGCGAGCGAGAGAGAGTGATGCAGGATGGTGGGACGGAGATAGGGAAGGGGGAGGCGGAGAGAGTGAGGGAAGGGAGGGGCGAGGCAAAGAGATGGAGGGTGGCGGAGAGGAAGAGAGAGAGAGAGAGAGAGAGAGAGAGGGATTGAGAGAAAAATGTGAGGGAGAGAGATGGAGAGACAGAGAGGAAGATGGAGAGAGATAGAGAGATACAGTAATTGCGAGATTGAGAGAGAGGTGGGCGCGGCGGTCAGAGCGAGTCAGAGGGGAGAGGCGCTGTTGGTGGGAGAGAGACGTGGTATAGATTAGGTTGGTATATACACGCTCATCCGACGATAAAGGAACATCTACTTACCCATTAGCATATTCTCTCTCCGCTACCCACCCACGCAGACACCTTTTCCCCAAGCCCCGAGACATTGCTAGCATTTAGAAGTAGGGCATCCTCCTCCTGTATGTGCCCACACACTCCTACATTTCACAGAGAGAATTTACCCGTGGGCTATGAATTTGTTTTGGAATCCATAAACCCACCAGCTTGTAACTAACTCCCCACCCTGGTACCGACATAGCCATAAAACAAATTACATACCATCAGCGCACTGTTGACATGCTGAACAAATACACCCTCCGGCCAGAAACATCGCGAAGGAGTCTGTTTCCACTGATCGGGAAATAAGAGAAGGAGCGATTTCTAGCCATGCCCCGCCAATTTCTAGCCATGTCCCGCCCATATCTAGCCGTGACCAGTCCATTTCTAGTTAAACTGACCTAGTCCACATTTCACGTGGTTATGGAATCGATGTATATATGTTGAGTTTTGAATTCACAGAATCACACTTTCCAGAATCACACTTTCCAGGTAACTATACAGGTAAGCACTTGAATATTTTGAAACGAATTTGATTGAGTGCCGTTGCTGCTTATGGCAGCACCAGCACCCCGTAGAATTTGTTTCAAAATATGCAACAGAAGATTTATTGAATGGTAAATTCATCAAAGAGTGTGATTGATCCCTATACTAGTGGCAGACGTTTCGACTTCATGCCAGAGTTATATGACGTTATGATTGTGACATCAGCTAATATGTAAACAGTCTAAATCGTTTCAAAATATTCAAAAGAATGTTAAGCTTGTAAATTTATCAAAGACAAACAATTCGTACACTTAACATAAATGTCGAGCTCTATGACGGAAATGCAATACTCCATTATTATTGTGACTGTGACGTCAGATTACATGTGAGGTAATTGATTAAAATGTCAGATACTTGAGTCACAGCCCACATCCATCCATTCATCCTCCATCCATAACGTTCGTGAAGGAGTATGTTTCCTATCAATCAGGGGAATAATTAAACACATCTCTCTCACGCCCATCAGATATCCAGCCACTCTGATAAAGATAAGTGCCTGGATTCCCAACAACCTTACACATTAACAATTTGATCCATGAATTTGAGGAATCTACAATATTAAGGTAATAAAATATGTCAGATGACAGATGTTGAACATTTTGAATCTAATTGAAGGAACGTGTTGCTGCAATAGGAAGCAACAGCTACAGCTCCCAGCAAAATCAGCTTCAAACTATTCAGCAAAATACCTCTTGCGTAGCAGATGGCTCTTTATATTTGAAATTTGTGTTTCAAAGTGGTAAAGTATTTTTCTACTAGATGTCTTGGTCATGTATTTCCCTCTAAACCCATACTGTGTCAGGAAAATCTCGACTCGACCATAAGTCACTGTTACATGATTGATTTCTACAAGAAAAAGAAATCAACCATTACCCCTTATTCTGACAATTTCTGGCTTGATCAAAGATTAATGTCTGTTTTATAAGTTAATCATAATGGCTACAAGCTACGTTTTCGTCGATGGTTGAAGCAACACGTTCTCAAGAATGGAGGGATCCGACCTGTCACTGTTCTATCTGACACCATAATTAAATATCACATGTTAAATTCAAAATCAGGCCATGTAATTCAATCGGAAACTCGAAAGGTCCGCCACGACGTGTACTAATTGAATGTCTTTAAATGAAAGTATTATTTAATACACGTCTGCTGTATAGTTTTGACTGCGAGCGGTCGCTGGCAACTATTCAAGAATATGTAGCAGTGTACCTAAATAATTACCTTGAAATTTTGATACTGTGAATACAGATTTGAAAGTTTCAAATACATTCCAACCCGCACAATATGTGTGGAGTGTAGCTAGAAATATGTGGGGGTGTATCTAGAAATGAATCCCTTTGGTAGTATCTCGAGAAAACCATACGCGTAACGTCTTGGATACTCGAGCACTAAATACATTGAACGACAGCGTTGCCTTAGGCCAAAATAATATCAAATTCCTGCAAAAATATCTTAAATATTGTCGAGAATCTTTTGCATCGTGTCTGTTAGGTACATATGCTTATGTTAGAAGACTTACCGAATATATCTATATAGCTTTTGCTCAGTCATTGGAGGTGAAAATGTTAATTTGCCATTACATTCGAGTACATACATATTCTCACGATTAGCTCGACATGGGCAGCTCGCTCTAACCTATTCAGTAAATCGCTCAGACACCTAACTATGCGACAATTTCAAAAGGATATTCATAAACGTGGTTTCTAATTTAAAATGTATTATTAACGACAAGTTAAAAAACAAAAGACAATTTGCCATCCCATTCTGCACAGGCTTGATATATTTCTACATCAATATTTATGACAGCCACTACGTGTGCTGGGTGATATCGGAGGCTGCCTTGGTATCGATACAGAATAGCATTATACGTTCTCGCTACAGTATACGCTGATAGATTGGTCAAGTGCTTCAAGATATAACATACATTTCTGACACAGTGTAAGATTCGATCAATTTGATCAATGTATAAATATCAAAAGAGTTATCCAGTTCTCTCCATGGCCCGTCCATCTATAATTAAGCACCACTCACCTTTTGTGCGTTCTGGAATCAACTTATATAATGTGAATCAGGATTTACCAGAATCACAATGTCAAGGCACATATACAGGACTGTTTTATTAAATAGTAAATCCCGCCCCCCACCCACCCTCCCTTCCACCCTACCTCTCTCTCTCTCCCTCTCTCTCCCCCTCTCTCTCTCTCCCCCACTCTCCCCCCTCTCTCTCTCTCTCTCTCTCTCTCTCCCTCTGACTCACTATCTCTCGCTCCATCCCTCACTCCCCTCTCTCTCTCTCTCTCTCTCTCTCTTTATCTCTCTCCCTCGCGCGCTCTCTCTCTCCCCCTCACTCCCTCTCTCTGCTTCGCCTGTTCCTGTCATTCTCTCACTGCTTCGAGCAGACCACACCCTCCTCCACCACATGGCTCCGTAACTCTCTATTTCATCTCCCTTTTCCATATCCATTTCATGATTTGGCTAGCCATATTGCGTTCTTTTTCATAATGAATTATACACTGTAAAGATGCTATTGAATACACAATCGTGTTCTGTTCACATCAACACAATCTGGTGTCCGGGTTATGTCTGTCAACCTGATCGCGCGGCGTATGGCTAGTGGGCCGAAATTGTTCAAGTACCGGCCCCGTAAGCTGCATTATCATGGACATATCTCCCAGCGTGTGATATCATAGTCATTTACATCATTCTATGCCTCAGCTCTCACTTTAAGATGGATAAATCCAGTTTTAGCTATGTCTCACCAATCTTTAGCTAAGCTCTAACCACAATTCGTCGTGCTGGTATCGATCGATACAATTCGTACAGCAGCGCTTAGTCCGGCATCAATTAAGCGTTTGTGACGAACTTTTATACGCCAATCATGACGTATTTGACTATGACGTCACCCTACACGTCGCGTAGTTGATTATAATGTCATATGATTGATTGATAAATTGGAAAGGTTCATAGGATTGCATAATGGCACGGCCTGTGCTATATGGGATGTCGCTGATTCTCTGCATACATGTGCACATATCATTTATTATTTAGCGATTGTTAGATGGATACAGGCACTCAGTGCCAGAGGGATATCGTTTATTACCATATATGCAAGTATTCTGATATGACGAATACATGTAACTGTATGGCCCAGTGGATAGCGATTTATTACTCTGACCACGTATGGGGAATGGAAGAAGGTATTGTAAACGGGTTTATGGCGGTCTGTCTGTATGTCCGGCGCTCTATTTCCCAAACTACTAAACAGATCTGACACGATGACGGAACTTGACGTACAAGAGGGTGTCCAGACGTTGGCTGTGATCCGAATAAGGGAACCTGGATCCGGGTAGTATACATTTCAGGATCTATTGACATCTCTGAAACTGCAGATTGTGCTGGTCAGCTTTGACTCAAATCTTAACATAAGAAAGGATGTGGCGACACACTAGGCTTACACAATGTTTGGTGTGATCCGAAAAAATACATAAAATACTAAAAATACTAACAATCATGAAAAATCTTAGAAATCCGAAAGCTTTTACCATACGACAGAGACCAGATTCCATTCTCCTATATGTCTTGATGACTCACCGATCTGCTGGATGCAAGATGATACACAGTATGTCATGTACATGTGGTGACTTAACCCTTTGAATGTCATGCCGGCCTCTGTAGTGATCCTGAGAAATGCCCATTTGTAGATCAACAGAAGACTATACGATTGGAAACGTGTTAACTTATTTTGTACCACTATCCCAGATGGCAAATTGGCGCAGTTTGCTTTAAAACAATCAGTGATACCAGTTCTACAAACTGCCTAAAGGGCAGTCACTATGTCGTAATTATTCTCCAGAATGTCAAACTGTCCCGCTGTTTTGGGGTCAGGTTAGACAGCTATCCGATTCTCTATTATGATATCGATTCTCCATTATGATATCGTCAGTTTGAGAGACGCATAACAATCCTAGCTATATACAGTCTTTTTATGAGGCGCCTCGTCAAGTTCAAGTTCAAGTTCTTTGTATTCTTCCTCGCTATACAATAACGTTCGGAACTAAATCTAGTTACTTCATATAGTGAGGATGGAGTATTACTTTTCAAAGTTAACGTGGATTGTGCATTTCTCCTTAGATTACACTGGTATCTATGCATCTGTGTTCCAAAATCGTGATCAGATAAGCTGTGCACAAATTAGCATAAAATGTAATAAAATGATGTGTACAACCGCCATTATTAAGCTAACTAGATTTTGGTTTTTTTCGACCCTCTCTTAGACCTTTTACTTATTTTACTCTCAAACTCTGTACTACTTAGTTCAACATTTTTCAAATGCTTATATTTTAATATATCTGAATCATGACGCAGGGGTCTATATTTAAGCCCCTTTGCCGTTACATATGGAATTAACACCTCTCCTGCCTCTGACCTGTACATGACCATTTCATCGGGTGATTTAAAACGCTGTGTTTGAATGGCTATATCGGATTCAGCCACTGACATATTATCGTCTTCGAATATCACTCTCCTCTATTTCTGATTCAGTACTGTTTCCACTAAATCAATCTGAGACACCAATTACTTTCTCTATATTAATTACATCGTCTAGATTGAGTGTACTCTGTGGAAAATCAGAGTTAGTTTCAGATCTTGCTACCTGAATTTCACTTGTCCTAAATTAAAACTTTCTTCCAGAGGGTATTGATCGTCATCTTCAACTTGTGTGGAACAACCTCACTGATATCAGACTTGGATTGTCTTGCTCCTGGAGTAAGACTTAGCCCCTCATCTAGAACCACTATTTCATCGCCTGTAACTACAGCGATTTGATTCTTAGTTTTTCACCATGATTTTCATTAACATGGACTTCAGCTACTATCCCAGCAACTACCGGTTCTATGACATTTTTTTAGAAACATACTTCTCATTAACATGGACATCAGCTACAATCTCAGCAACTACCGGTTCTATGCCATTTGCTTTAGAAACAACTTGCTCTGCAATTTCACCCTTTTTGACAGATTTGTACTGTTGGCATCACAACCTAAAATGGTCAGATGACCCACAAACTGATATTTGTTTTTGCTAGGGCAGTCTGTTGCAAGATGTTCTGTGCTTAAGCAGAGTTTACACTCTTTGATTTGACCCTGTACCTTAACTAACAGACGATCAGATTCTATTTCCTCCACATTACACACCTTGCACTTCACGACGAAGACCTCGTCGAACAACTTTTCCTTCACACTTTCATTAAACACAGTGACATTCCATACAGATTTGGACACGTTAATGAGACATTGAAAGACCTGTGGCCTGCCACAACTACGTCTTTCAACCCATGATACACCTCAATTGCCGAAACACCCCACGACTTTGGCGTGATTTTAAGACTCAGGGTACGCTTATAGGTGGTTGCCATGGTGTTTTAAAAAAAAGAGGAAAACCATATTACTACAACCTATACTGGGGACTAATACACATATATAATATCAAGACGTCAGCGAAAGAGCTAAACACTAAATAAATAGTGTCCCCTTTTGACGTCTAGCAACAAATACACGAATAGAGAGAAGAGTCGTATATTTGTTAGTTAGAATCACTTATTAAGTGGTTCACTAACACCCAACCGATTAAAGTGGTTTCCTAAAGTATACTAACACATATATGAATAGATATTACAGTCATATATGTGTTAGTTTGTTCGAGTTGACTGGGGACAGCCAACTGACTATACATATTTATATAGTCAAAGATCTAGGCTTGCGCTTAGAAATGACAAAGGAATTAAATCTACGCACTCAAGCGACCTTGCCAAATGTAATGAGCTAGCCAACGAACTATAGAAATAGCATACTGGTGCAGCGAGTAATGTATTGAATTGACCACAGTAAGAGGAGACCTATTAACTGGCGGAAACCGACAGCTAAGAGGAGTACCTTTAGAAACTGGAGGCACAAACTCCGCTCCAACCATGACAAGAATTTACATTTTAACTTTGAAAAAAAATACTACTACAAAATATATGTACAAAATTTATCTACAAAATCGCGCTAGAAACTAGCAAATTCGGGCAGCAATTGCAGAGCTAAATAAACACGTGCGTTTACTCCTACTTCTACTACTACTACTACTACTACTACTACTACTACTACTACTACTACTACTACTACTACTACTACTACTACTACTACTACTACTACTACTACTACTACTACTACTACTCCTACTACTACTACTACTACTACTACTACTAGTACTACTACTACTACTACTACTACTACTACTACTACTACTACTACTACTACTACTACTACTACTACTACTACTACTACTACACCGTACTCGGACTAGACTGTATCTTAATATATTTTTGTTTTAGAATTTTCACACTAACTACCGCCATAATATGTTAATTAAAAATGTCCCTCTTATGCCATCGCAAGAAGGACCTGAGTACAACTACGAAAACTAAAAACAGAAGCTCAAACCGGATGACACGGTCTCAAAAAAGGTGAAATTATTTGCATGATTGATCTTTGTGAAACCGAAAAAAATGAACGATGATAATTTTGAGGATATTATGGAGGGAGTGCAATAGTCTGGCTATCTGTTGCTTCAGAACGTGTGCTTATTTTAGGCTGGATTCAAAATGGTCAATCGTGTGTTTTAATTAGACAGGCACTTAGAAGGCTACCTCTTCTCATGGGAGATGCCTTTTTAACAAACGCAAGGTTTCAGACAGAGCATACAAGAAGCCAATTGTTGATCTAGTAGCCAAGTCAATATCGATGAAGATGTGTACAGTCTAGGCATTGAAAGGTTTATATGAGAATAATCAATATTAAACTCTCACTGTGTATGAAGAAGTAAATGATGAAGATTAATGAAAATAAAAAGTAATGGAAGCAATGAGAAAAGTTTAATTTTCAGTCTCATGGGAGGTTTTTGTAGACGAATTTCAAAAGCATTTGGTGTTCGTCCCAAAGCATGTACTGTTCAGTCCTAGAAATAGCTCATGGTTAGATGGTCTGCCATCATGAAGCCTTTTGACTTTCAATTGAAAACCTGGTCCAGTCAATCAAAGAAAATAAACACTGTGTAATAGTTCCAACTCAGACGATCCATATAATTATAATAATCTGTTAATTCTGCTAAACAGTGTCGAAATGGCATATGCCAACCAGATTCTTATTGTTGGGGATTTCAACTTCTCGAGCTCAAAGATCCTAGATGCACCACGCCAGGCCAGTTGCAATGAAGATGAGCTACGACTAGTGAGACTATTGCTTGCAGACAACAATCTGAGAGTACGAGTCCAGTCAGTGAAGCCTGCACAGTTTGAGACATCAATCGGCTCCCTACAGGGAGATGGTCTATCCCTTGTGCTCTTCACCTGTTACACGGCTGTTGCAATTAAATCCGTGCTGGAAAATTCCACAAGACCAACGCCCCCCGCCCCCACCCCGGTGTCAATACTGAGCATGCCACTAGAGATGGGATATGCCAACGATGTGGACTTAATAGATGAGGAAATGAAACCCCTTGACGAACTTCTCCCAATAGCTGCAAGCAAACTAAAAATTGAGAATCTCTTTATGAATGAACCCAAAAACAGAGGTCACCCACATATACAAAGCATGAAACTAAAGAAAATGACGATCCACTCCGTGGCGGCTAACCATGGAGGAAAAGTAATATCCTGGGCTCACCGCTTTGCAGGACTGCTGACGTTGCTGCACGCTGCATCATAGGGAAGATAGCTTTCCAGTCCTTCTGGAAGCTATGGATTCGTAGATCAAAGATGCCCTTGGTAAAATGACTACGTTTATACAATGCAACCTGCTTAACCTTAATGATGTATAACTGTAACAGCTGGGCAGCTCCAAAGGCAGCTCTAGACACACTTGACGCCTGCCACCGCAAACACTTACGCACCATCACTGGGCACCGATGGCCAGAGACCATAATTTCCAATGATGCACTATACAAGATGTGTAATACGCCACTGATGTCTGTAAAAGTCGCCCAGCAAAGATGGGCCATGCTTGGCCATGTGCTAAGGATACCCGAAGACACACCCGCACAGAGTGCCTTGGAATTCGCCCTACTCGGAGCCAGCAAATACAGAGCCAAGAGAGGACGTCATTGCATAAATCTGCTAGGCATGCTATGAGGTGACCAGATGAAAGCAGGATTAGGTACACCCAAGTCAAGAATGGACCTGAGGAAGATAAGGATTTTGGCTGAGTACAAGACACAATGGGCAAAAGCGAAGACGGACTGATTGCAGCTATCGGATGTTTCTGCTACTACAGCTGTAGAGTACAGTAATCATACATACATACATACATACTGAAAAAATGAAGCAGACAGTGCATTTCTTAAGACTACCAGCGATATTTCCCTTTACCAACTAGTTACTAATGCAACACGACACAAAATAAACCAAGCTTCAACTCTTAGGACTAGTTTTAACAAACAACTAAGATATCGTCAGCGAAATAACACACCTACCTCCGCTAGGTAAATGTGACCATGACGTTCTACCAATATCACTACATCCCGACATCTTAAACACAAGCAAACAAGCAGCTAAGACAAAGTTACTGCTGAACAAAGGATGGTATACCGAATTTAGAACAGAATTAGATATGACTGACTGGAATCATCTGAACGATCTTAATTCATCAGAAGCATGGAACTTCATAGACACTACATTGATCACAATGGGAGCAGTACATTCAAGCATCAAAACAACGCGGTAAGATTATACAGCACTGGCTTGACCTTACCACAACCCAATCGCTCACATTTTAAAAATCAGGCATACGAATGATACAACGAAACAAAGCAAATGACACATGGTATGCTTTACACAATTGATGGAAAAAAAGCGACAGTGTGCATCAGAAAAGCAAAACAGACATTTGAGCATAAAGTGGCAAGTGAAAACAAGAGAAATGTCAAAGCATTTGGAACTATGTCAAGAGTAAAACTATCCTACATGAATGAATTAGCAGGTACCTCGCTAATGGAACTATGACTACAGACGATAAGGAAAAAGCAAACATTCTTAACAAATTTTTCTCAAGTATGTTCACTTCAGAAAATCTTCATTCTGCACCAATCATTAGACACAGAAGCAATGGTATTGTACTGAAAGAGATAATGATAACACGTATTACAATAAAAAATGAATTGAAAGGAGTCAAACCCTATAAAAGCAATGGCTGGATGAAATAGCAGTGAGAATATTAAAGGAAGCTTTCAAAGAAATTAATGCACCTCTATGCATAAGTTTCTAGAAAACGGTGTAATACCTGATATCTGGAAAATGGCACATGTATACTGTCTACACAAAAAGACAAAAAGACGACCGAAGCGACTACAGGTGAATCAGTCATACCTCTAGCTTGTGCAAGGTCCTGGAGTCTTTTATATTGTAATATTTTCTGGAAACAGCGAATCTATTTACCAAGTGCCAGCATGGATTCAGGCAAATCGATCGTGTAAAACTCCTCCAGTACCTAAAACAATTAAAATTGATCCAAATAAACCTGCCGATGCAGTATATTTCGACGCGTTGGACTAGTAAGCATTTAAGATGGAATAAATCAGAATAAATCGAGACATTTATGCTGTAATTGATTATGATGTTATCCTACGCATTATGTCGTTGTTTATGACGGTATATGATAAATGCATACACGGGAAAAGTCCATTGATTCTTTAATGGCTAGGGTTGTAAAGAAAAATGTCCATTTTCAGGCTAAAGAAATAACTATTTGTTGTAAATTTATCACTGGAAGTTACGAAAAAATTTCTTCCTGAAAAGATCGCGTTGGCTCTCTTTGCAATTAAAGTATCAATGGTTAACAAAATCAAAATTTCTGTTTTGTCCGTGTCCCTTTGCAGGCCAATGGATGACCATGAGTTTTTAATTTTACCACTGGAATTACTGGCTCGGTTATGCAATTGCAAAATAAGATTTGAGTGTTAAAGGGTTAAAGGGTTACTAGCACCACCAATTAATTTCAATTTCTCTCTGACAGCGGAGACTACGACAGAGACGAGTTAAATCATACCAATCATACCGTGTATCTTTGCTGGAGAGCACGTGTATCTTTGCTGGAGATGTGATCTTAGACGAAAACAATTATGCTATCATTCCGTGCTCAGTATTATCCATAGTATGTGTTATTTTGAAACATTTTTTCCCGAATCTATATGATCATAATTTTAAGATGAATGAGAAAAATGTTTCACACTGACGGATCAACCAGGACTTGTATCTGGCACCGTCTGACACATTACCAATGGCATCACCGCCGGAAGTGGAAAACCAGATTTTGATTAGACAGACATGTAAGGAAGCATGACGTGGCACACATCTGGATTTCAGAGAAAAATAGAGAAATCCAGTCTCTCAGTCAATCATATAACGTCAATATGAGCTACGTTACACCTAAACTGACGTCATAATCAATTACGCAATGAATGGTATGATTTAGTCTATCAAAAACGGGAAATAGTACGTCAAGTTATACGAAATGTATATATTTACTATTTAATAAGCATTCTGTTGAATATTTTTAAACTAATTTGGCAGGGCGTTGTTGCTGTTATATTCAGCAATAGGACCCGGTCAAATTTGTTTCAACATATTCAACGGCTTACCTATATAGATATCTGGAAATTGAGATTAATAGACTGCAAGGATCGATCGATCCCAGTACATGCAAATCATGTATGGAGCTTAGTGGAAAGGGGCGGAACGGAGCTAAAATGGATCCCTGTTCTGCATTGTCGGTATTATAGCGCATGTTGTCTTCATAACACTTTCACGACAACTTCTGGAAAAAAATTCTTTACGAAATAAGACTTATTCTGTTGAATATTTTCAAATATATTGACTGAACACCGTTGCTGCCATAGGCAGCCATTGCCAAATTAATATCAAAATATTCAATCATTTTCCTGTACAGTTGCCTTGAAAAATGAGATATGGGGAATTCATCGGTGAAAGGGTTGAACTATCTCCGAATTTTGTTTCCAAAATTGAGGTGGTTATGATTGGCAGGCATTCTTAATGTACCTTTACAGGTTTAGCTATGCCCCGCCAATTTCTAGCTAAGTTCCACCCACACGTCGGACTTCATGACTATCAATTTCCAGAAAACTATATATGTAAGCTGTTGCATATTTTGAAACTAACTTGACTGGGTGTTGTTGCTCCATCTTTATTAAATACCAAAGACAACATTCGTACAACAATGATTAGTCCATCACCATTATGCGGTTGTGACGTACTTATCTACATCATCCATAATGCGATTGATTATGACGTCATTCTACACGTCACATACTTGATTATGAGGCCATATGATAGATGGATAAATAGGAAAGGTCAATTAAATAACAAAGTCTAGTCAAGTGGGTTAAGTAAATAGAATTACCCGCATAGAAAGTCAATGTCGATACAATTAATGTAGAGAAAGATTAGACTTCTTCGGTCTTCTGGATGATTCATAATTGCCCATAAGAGGAAATGTCAAGTTCCATTAATTAGGTGCTAATGATGTATGGGAAGGCAGGACACTTAAATTGTGTGTGAATTTCTGGTTTCCATGCCAACACGCTTATAAAGATTTTGCGCTAACATTGCCGAGGGTTTAATGATGAGGTTCAGGGAAGTGTCGTTGATTTCATGTCCATCAACAGAGATTTGAGGATTGTACTGTGCCTGTGAGATAAGGCCACTCTTTTCAACCCATCTGTTGTCAACTGCGCCCGCTTGTGGCTACATCAGGTAGAAATGGTATTTGTAGTTGAGTGGAGAAATGCGAATTTTCAAGTCAAGAAAATACTATATATTGACAATTTACCACTCGAATGACTGGCCGATAACCGAACCAGTCATTTCAGTGGCAGGCTTTCAAAAATATTCGACTCCTGTTCAATGGACATTGGATGACTAAAATTGAGTTTGTTGACCATTTACCTATTAATGCAGTTATTTTGAGGAAAGCCCATTACAGGAAAACAAAGGACTAACTTTGCAAAAGGTGACCTGGTTTAGTTTTCCCCGCTCACCATCTCACATGTAATTGATTCATGATGGCATGTACTTGGGTGACTGAGCGGATCTCTTTATTCCAGGTAGAATAATCATCTTCAACTGAACACATCCTCGATTTTCCGGTTTTGTTAAAGTGTTCATTACTTTGTCTTAATACTATCTCTGAATTGATGAATCATTGATTGAATTAACAAATACAAACACGCAAACAAGCGCAAAACAAACACCCACGTCAGCAGACAAGGAAGCAGAGAAGCAAACAAACAAACACACATTCATACACACAAACAAACGAACGAAAGACAGAATGAACAAGCAAATAAACAAACAATCAAGCCAACACATAAACAAGCTTACAAGTGGGCAGAAAAACAAACAAGCAAACAAACAAACAATCAACCAAAAAAGAAAGAAAGAAACAAACAAACAGCAACAAACACACATATAAACAAACAAACAAACAAACAAACAAACAAACAAACAAACAAACAAACAAACAAACAAACAAACAAACAAACAAACAAACACACAAACAAACAAACAAACGCATAAAGAATCATGTAAGTAAGCAGAAAAACAAACAAGCAACACACAAACAAACAAATGAACGAACAGATGAACGATCGAATGAACGAACGAATGAACGGAAGAATGAACAAGCAAAGGAACAAGAACACAAACGACTTATCAACCAAACACATAAGCAAGCAGAACAACAAGCAAACAAACAATCAATAAAATTAAAAAGAAAGAAAGAAACAAACAATTAGCAAACAAACAAAGAAACAAACGCATACGCAATCATACAAGCAAGCAGAAAAACAAACAAACAAACAAACAAATAATACACACACAAACAAATGACAAACAAGCAAGTATACGAGCAAGCATGCAAGCAAGCAGAACAGACAACTAGAAAGACAGAAAATTAGACAAACAAGCAGTTAAGCACATGATTGAGATAGCAACCCCCTCAGCCGCCCCCCCCACCTGCTACTACTACTACTACTACTACTACTACTACTACTACTACTACTACTACTACTACTACTACTACTACTACTACTACTACTACTACTACTACTACTACTACTACTACTTTTTTTTTTGAAAATCCGATGCTGACGCAGTCGGACACACTTCACGGAGGAACTCCTTTAAAAAGGGCTTGCAACACCCCATAAAAAATCGGGTAAAATAGCAGGCTTTATTAATAGTATATGAATAACAATACAAACGTAACATATCAAAACAGTGCAAGCTAAAATACTCTATTACCATATACCACACCCATGGCATAACTACATAGAAAAAAACTTAATAAAGAGCTGATAACATAATATAATTCAACAAAGCCATTACTATTTGCACACCGTGTAGTAGTAGGCTCAAATGGCGAGCATAGTTACCCAATAAGTGGTAAAGTGACTCATCAAAAATTAGCGGTAAGTTACTGCTACTCATTGACGCCATTGAGCCGATTCATGACCCGCAGGCTAAGTAGATCATAATGTAGTTTAAAGTAGCACACCGTATAGTATTGGGCCCAAATAGCGAGTGCAGCTCGCCAACTAGTGGCGAGGTGACTCGTCAATAAGTAACAAAAGGTCACTCATTGACGCCAGTTGGCCGGTTCTTAAATACCGAGCAGGCGTAGTAGCCTTTATGTCGTAAAATGCACAAAGGAAAAGCATACAAGCTATGACTACATAGATGGCGCTCTGGGTTCACATTTTAAATTTACTTCATTGTAAGCTTTTGTAAATTACCCTGGAACAAATACACCTACATTAAACATTTACAACAGGATGTTAATTGTATATATGTAAGATGTCATACTCTGTTAATCTAATGAACAGGAAAGTCGGATCACCTCCAGAACATTGACGCGATGCTCAATTGATATTTAAATATACCGATTCCCAAGGTTAGGTTATTCGTCAAAATTATCATCTCCTAAGACATTAAAATTTTAAAATTAACTCAATTAAATAAAATAAAATACGATATATCAATATACAACAAGCAGCGAGTGTGATAGCTTATACAAGTTCTGCTTCTGCTATTTATAGATATCCATGTTCAATTGATACTAGGCCAGTTTTGCAGCATATATCTTTAAATCTACTTTCTTTTTCATGTTCCACTAGCCTGTAAATTCACAATGAATGCAGCTTATCAACAATGATCGAAATTTAGCTTGTATGGATTTTGGTGGTTGTTTCCTGCTTTATCTCTGGCATCTGAACACGGATGTTTCCAAATGGCCCACACTCCTACAGATAACAGGGTTACTAACAATTCTTTCTCCTTGCTATTAATGATTCGTCCGATAGTTGAGCAATCTTTAAACAAAATTGTTTCAGCCATTAATTTCACATATTTGATTCCAAATTTAGCAAGGGGCATATTGATATATACCCAAAAGCCTGTAGCTATACAACACTGTGTAAACAGATGGTCTATTGTTTCCTCCTCGGTATTACACAATAAACACAGGTCTGTACCTGTTATTTTGCACATATAAGTCAGATGGCCGACCCATAGCCTTCGATGGAGTAATCGCCATGCCAGGTCCCGTGCGTTTGCTGGTAGACAAGGTAGATGTATTGTTTTCCACGCATTTTTCCAGTTCTTTGACGTGCATCCTAAGGTGTTCCAATGCCTAGCTGCAAGAGGAGTCTGTCTCCGACTTTGCATTAGCATTCCATACCAGGCTCTAGATGCCATGTTGTATTTTATATGCTCTGACTGAAATACTAATGTTAGTTTCACCATATCTCTGTTGCCATGTGCTTTCAGCAATTTGAACCATTCACCAGGTATTGCATTCTTTATTCTACGAAATAAGCGTTGGGCATCAATTTGCCTCTTTGCTGTTGCTCTTGCTATATCCTGCATCGCGATCCATTTGCGAGATTTTGGATTGACGAAAATCACGTAAATATTGAATGCCATTTTTGGCCATAGAGGGCAAATCTAATACAGCATCATTATCATGAATCAACTCGTTGCCCCAAAGATGTTGGTCTAAGGCATCTTCCCAACAACTGGGTTGTTGTGGCATTGCTCGTGTAAATATCTTTAAAGCTTCGAGCTGTTCTTTATATACGTTTGGTATCTTCTGATGGTTATGTGGCAGTTTATTGCACAAAATAAACATTCTACTGGAAATGGATCTACGTACCTTTGTGGAAGTGTCCTTGCAACACTTGACCAAGATGAGTTTGAAGTGAGTAACTTATTCAAGAATTTCAGTTTTAGCGAAGCACACTTTGCTAAAACATTAACCAAATCCAGGCCTCCATCATGCTTTTCATTGGTGAGGATTGACTGCGATACTGAATGGGCTTTGTCCTCCCATAAAAAGGACAAAAGTAACGTGTTGATCTTTGACTCTACTGATTTGGGCATATGAACTACAGAAGCGGTATACCACAGTCCAGATAAAATTAAATTATTAAGGACAAATGTCCTGCCAAATGCAGCTAGGCGACATCGTTTCCAATTTACTAATGCACACTTTAGCTTGGATAGCCTTTCTTCCCAGTTTATTATTACATCCTGTTCTCTACTAAAGTAACTACCCAAGATCTTTATGACATCATCTGACCAGTTAATATCCATAACATTGTCAGTTCTGTCCTTCCAAGCGCCCAAAAAGAATCCCTTAGATTTGTCTCTATTGACTTTAAGCCCTGTTGCCTTTTGGAAATCTGATAATACTCCATTTAAAATTCTAAAATCTGAAGACAAAGCGGGGACAATGAGCAACCCTGTCTGACACCGCGTTCCAACACTACAGGTTCAGATAGATGATTATTTACTAAATAGCAACTTGTTATGTCAGTATATAAAATATTAACACATTTAATAAATCGGGAACGAAAGCCAATATGGTCTAAAGACTTAAACAAGAAGTCCATTTCAAGTCTGTCAATAGCCTACACAGAGTAGAGAAATTGGTCTATAATTCTGTATTTTATTTCTTTCACCACTCTTACATATACGCCGAACATATGCTTGGGCCATCGATGGAGTGAGATGCCCTTGCTTAAAAATGCTAGCTGCTATTTCTTCTAATACTGGACCAAATATGTGCCAGAAGGTTTGATAAAGTTCTATTGGAAATCCGTCGGCCCCAGGAGACTTTTCTAACTTCATACCGTCGAGGGATTTTGTCAAATCATCAATTGTTAGTGATTGGTCACAACCTTCGCGACATGCATCTGGAAGTCTTTGCGTTATATTAGCTAAAATATCTCTAGTTGCAGTTTCATCACTTCCCTCAGATTTATACAATGATTTGTAAAATTTGGATACTGTTTCCATCATCTCTGCATTTGAGGACACTGATACACCATCATTAGTCTTCAGTGAGCGCATTAATTTCTCTATACCTCTTGCTTTTTCCAAGTTACAAAAGTAACGTGTAAGCTTTTCACCCTCGGTGTGCATTTGTGCTCTTGCCCTTATTTTGGCCCCATCAAACTGATATTGCTCTATTTCATTTAGTCTACCTTTTAATTTAACTAATAGTTCATGATAATTATATTCTCCATCATTAATTTTCTTATTAATTTTACACACCGAACGCTGAAGCGACTTTTTACGCTTTCGCATTTCCCGTGCTTTCCTGATGGAATACTGCCTTGAAATATGTTTCAGGTCGGATTTAACATCCTCCCACCAGTCTGTTATACATTCATACAAGCTTCTCTTTTCATCCCAATGCCTCCAACAACTTTCTACACATTTGCGATAGCAACTATCTCGTAACAACGCTACATTGAGCTTCCAAAATCCATCTCCTCGTTTGATGCAGTCAGCATTGTCTAATGTGATGGAAAACATATTGTGATTAGAGAAAGGTTTTATGTTAGTTTTACACATGTAACCTGTCAATGATCATTCTACATAGATCATGTCCAATCTGGATGCTTTCTTTCCATCGGTTGAAAACCAAGTAAAGTCCGATAAATGTCTAACAAGCTTTTATATTCACAGATGTGTTTCGAAATATTATGAGATGTGTTATTAAAATTAGACCTAGCGTTTCTGTCTTTAACTTCATCTAATATGCAATTAAAGTCATCGCCCATAATTAGGTTTTCAGAATTATTGTGGAAACATCATTTAGAAATTCACGACGCAATTGATGAGAGGTTGGCACATAAAGGCACATCAAATTTAAACTTGTGTTTAGTACATCAATTGATACACGAATCCATCGTCCATTTGTGTCTGATGGCGACGATATAACATCAACATAGTTGAGACAGCGGGGCAGGATAAGAATGGCCACTCCCGCGCTATTATCTTGTGATAAAGAATAAAAAATCTGCCCTTTTGAAATATCTTTGAGAGATTCATACACTTTAATTTTTTGAATATTGGTCTCTTGTAGAAAAGCAATATCAACTCTCTCATTTGCTAATTCTTCAAGCAAGTGGCGCTGCTTGAATTCGGTATTTAATCCTCTGCAATTGATGGTGCAGATAATCATAATTTGTAAAATGATGTTTACAACCGTCATCATTAGATTAACTTGATTTGGTTTTTTTAGCTCGTTTCCTAGACCATTTACCTATTTTGCCTGCGAATTCAATGTTTCCTAGTTCTACGACAGACAAATATTCATATTTGGAAATATCAGAATCACGGCGCAGTAGATGATATTTCACGCCTCTTGCCGTTACATATGGCACTAACACTTCACCCCCTTCTGATCGGTACATTACCATTTCATCTTTCATCTGTGAACTCTGTGTTTGAATGGACACATCTGATTCTGCAACCGACATTGTATCATCATCCATATCATTTACTTCAATCTCAGATTCTGAGCTATTGTCTTCTTTATGACGCTTATTGCTACTTAAGTTACATTTGGCAGGAGCGCCATTTGCCATATTTTCAAGCTGACTTAAATCAAGTGGGCTTAGCGGAAAATCGACTGAACTTTCCGTCTTCTGAGTCCTAAACTTATCCTGTCCTAATTTGAATTCATCTTCTAAGGAATTGTAATCTGGCTCCTCTGTAAGATCATCATTTTCCTGCGTGTCTTTTACATCCACATTTGGCTCCACTGCATTTTGATTATTTTCTTGACTTAAGGTTATACCCTCCTCTAATACTTGAATTTCATCAACTGTAGTTACTTTAACAGGATTTGATGATTTGTTTGTGTCATATTCAGTGGCATGAACCACAACAACAGCTTCCGTATAGATTGCTCCAGAAGCATTTGACTCAGTTGCATCCTTTAATGGGCGATTATCTCCTGATACTGAGGGCTTGTTTTGATTTTTTGGACAGCGGCATTTCAAATGGTCAACTGAACCACAGAGCAAACATTTGTTTCGATTGGGACAATCTGTTGCCAAATGGTCAGTACTTAGGCAGATCCGGCACTCTTTAATTTGCCCTCTATACCATAAGGGCAGGACAAAGCTGCCATAAAGCGTCAATCTGCTTGGTAACGGGATATCCACTTTATCAAACCAGATGCGTCATATACCGTTTTCTAGCGTTCTGTCAAAGGGATACGTTTCCCGTTCAATCTTTTGCTTCTGTCATCTGGAATTTCTAGTCGAACTTTCATCTTCACTAGCAACCTATCTGAATCGATTTCCTCTACGTTACAAACTTCGCCTTTTACAATAAGAACATTTTCTAGAAGCTTTTCCTTGACAATGTTACATTCCATACAGTTTTATAAACATTGATAAGCCCCTGCAAAGCAGCAGGTCCCGCACCAACGACGTCCTTTAACCCATGATACACGTCGATAGCCGTGACACCCCACCCCTTAGTTGTTATCTTAAGGCTTAGAGTACGCTTATAGGTTGCCATGGTGTTTTATAAAAAGAGGAAACCCATACTATTACAATATATAATACAAAAATACAACACCAAGACGTCTGGGAAAGAGCTAAACACTAAATAACTAGTGTCCCCTTTTGAAACCCTGACGTCTACCAACAAATATACGAATAGAGAGTACAGTCGTGTATTTGTTAGTTTGAACCACTTTCTATGTGGTTCACTACCACCTAACCGATTAAAGTGGTTCCCTAATGCATACTAACATATTACAGACATTTATTTGTTAGTCTGTTAGAGTTTACCAGGGACAGCCAACTGACTATAAAGATTTATGTAATCAAAGTACTAGGCCTGCGCTTACAAATGACAAAGGGATTAAATCCACTCACTCACGCGATCTTGCCAAATATAATGCGCTAGCCAACGAACTATAGAAATAGCATACTGGCGCGTGGAGAAAAGTATTGCATTGACCGCAGTAAGAGGCGACCTATTAAATGGCTGAAACCGACAGCTAAGAGGAGTGCCTTTAGAAAATGGAGACGCAAAATGCGCTCCAACCAAGACAAGAATTTACATTCGGGCAGAAATTGCAGAGCTAAATAAATGCGTGCGTTCACTTCGACTACTACTACTACTACCACTACTACTACTACTACTACTACTACTACTACTACTACTACTACTACTACTACTACTACTACTACTACTACTACTACTATTACTACGGCTGCATCTATTGCATCTGCTGCATCTGCTGCTGCTGCTACTACTACTACTACTACTCATACTACTACTACTGCTGCTGCTGCGACTGCTGCTGCTGCTGCTGCTGCTGTTGATGATGATGATGCATCTACTACTACCACCAGAACCCATGCCACCACCACCACCACCACCACACCCACCATCAACATCACCGCCGACGTCGCCACCACCATCTCCACTACTGTTACTACTAGTAGTACTAGTAGTACCACTACTACCACTGCCACTACCACTACACTTATCTACCACCTACGAAATTAATAAGTTAGGTATGTATGTGTCAAAATCCTGTGAAATATTTGAAACTAATTTGACTGAAATCCGATATTGCCTAAGGCAGCACCTGCTTCCAGGCAAATTGGTTTCAAATTATCCAAACGCTCTAAAAGTAGTACAGCGCGATTAACAGTTTTAGCCATTAAAATGTGAGAATGGATTTTGTGGTTTTGGAGCACCTTATATTTCGACTTTAGCCCCGGTATCCCTTGCCTTAATGCGGCTCTGAAATGAAATAGTGCACGTCAAACTGAACTATGTTACTTTGTCCATTCAGAATACCCATTACCGTGGCTGCAATCTGTAATATTGAAGACGCGTTCCTTCTGTTTTGGATGGATATTTGCACTTCTAAGATATAAATTGTCAGAGATTCTTATTTAAACGACAAGTTGATAATACGGGTGTGCATTCTTATGGCGCGTGTGATTTATGGGAGGTGTCATAATAATGGCGAGTTTGCCATCAACAGCCGCCAAGACGGTATGGATGTTCTAAGCGGATTTTAACCCTTTAATGTCTAATTTTGCTCAGGAAAATCAAAATATTTGCTTATTGAATGTCCATTTGCAGGCCAAGAGAAGATTATCTTTGAGAATTTACCACTTCACGTGGTAAAATCTCAAAAATAGTCTTCTCTTGACCGGCAAATGGACATTCCTCAAGACCACCACAGAGTCCAGTTTGTGGTCATCTTAGACATAAAACCCGTTTCATGCACACATTTTGTCAATACAATACAGTTTTCCATATTGTATGTCCATTTGCAGGCCAAGAGATGACTATATTTTTAATTTATCACTGGAATGACTGGCTCGCTCATGGAGCCAGTCATTCCAGTGAGAGAATTCTGACAGTTATGGTCTACACGTACTTATTTTAAGCGGATTCGTCTAGATAGTGGTTAATTGGCTGTGCTCCGTAGAGTGGTCCCTCAAGACAGGTTATATATATATAAATATATATATATATATATATATATATATATATATATATATATATATATATATATATATATATATATATATATATATATATATAAATGCAATTTCCACTCTGTGATACTGGTATGCTAGGTCACTGTGTTATGTGTGATAAGCCAATAGCCCAGACCTGTCAGCTATACCAGCAGAGTATAGGTGTATGTTAGACCCCTAAACCATGCTAGTTTGTAGGCCTGGAGGCCAGGCCAGGCCAGGCTAGTAGACTAGATAAGACCCTAGGCAAGAAGGCTATGCTAGTAGGTTACCCCAATACACTAGACCAGTGGGCTACGCTATACCAAGGTAGTAGCGTATGTCAGTAGATGGCTAGGGCGGTAAGTTAGAAGGTTATGCCAGTAAGCGTGTAGATTTGGCCAATAGGCTAGCCCACTAGGCTAGGCTAGTAAGTGGGTGGGCCTATCCAGTACACTAGCAGTCTATGAAATTATGTTAGCTCAGTATGCAAGGCCAGTAGGTCAGATTGGGCTATGATGTTTAGCCAGTAATATAGCATGTTGAACCAGTCGATTAGTTAATCCAGTAGGTAGGCCAGTAGGCAATGGCAGGCTATGCGCATACGTAAGCAAGTAGACTACGTAGTCCAGTAGACTATGCTGATCACATAGGATAGTAAATTAGTAGGCTAGAACAATATATTACGATATAGGTTAGTAGGCCAGGCTGGTAGGCTAGATTATGGTAGTCTAGTTGGCTGAGCTATGCTAGTAGGCTGTGCTAGTAGTCTATGCTAGTAGGCTATGCTAGTACGTTATACTAGTACGCTCTGGGCTAGGCTACTATGCTAGGCTAAAATTCAGTGGACCTGACTAATGTAGTCCTGTCTGTATTGATATGTGTATCACTGGTGTATTTGTATGGTATGCTATCAGTGGTTGAATGGGTAATGATTGGGGCTATGGGTGTATTTATAGCGGTAGATATGGGTATGGGTAGATATGCGCATATGACATTGGCTAGAAATGCGTGTTTTGGGTATAGATAGCTATGTTGTAATATGGTAAAGGTGGATGTGGGTGTATAAGTAAGAACAGTGTGTGTATGGGTATGGCAGCGGTTAGTGTAAGGTGGCCATGGGTGTGGGTATTGGGATAACTATTGGTGTATCGGTTTGCGACAAAGTGGTGGTTATGAGTATAGATATGGGATGGTATCGGTTTATACATAGGGGTAGCAATTTTCAAGATCTAAGACTGTTTATAATAGGCGGATTTAAGATTCGAATTTCGAAGTCGAGTTTTGAATTTCTAAATCGAGTTTGACTTTTTAATTCGAATTTCGAATGAGCCTTCTGGACTTTCGTAGCTAGGCGGCAATTGCAAAAAGATATTCCTAAGCGTAGATTCAAATTAAAAACGTACCATTAACGACAAGGGAAAAAAGAAAAAAAGGCTTGACAAATTTCTACACCAGTATTTATGATAGCCACACGTGCTTGAAGATATCTGCGGTGGGGTGGGTTGGGGCGTGGTGGCGTGGTGGGTGGGGGAGTGAAGGAGAGGGCTGCCTTGGTATCGATACAGAATAACATTGTACATTCTCGGTACACTATACGATGATAGATTGGTCAAGTGTTTCAAGAAATGACATAAATCCTGACATGGTAAACGATTTGATCAATTTGACCAATGTATAAATATCAAAAGAGTTATCCAGTTCTCTCTATGTCCAGTTCAACTACAGTTAAGCTCCGCCCAGGTTTTTTTGCATTCGGAAATCAATTTATATAATGTGAATCCTGATTTCCGAGAATCCTAATGTCAAAGTAAATATACAGGTACGTTGTGCATATTTTGAATATTTTAGTTTATCAATCAATCATAGGACGTTAAAAGCAACTATGCGGCGTGAAGGGTGGCGTTATAATGTGTGGCACAGTGTAATGGCTTCATTATAGGGCAGTACTGGTAGACATATATAACAGTTAATAGTGCTCTTTATTATTGCATAAAAGGTTAACGTAGATGATGCCTGTATTTCATTTATCCAGTTGATTTCGAATTGGGTCTGTCAGGTGTTCTTCATCTACTTCATTAACTGCTTTTCTATAGTTTCCACATCAAATATATGTATATTTCCTGTTGTCATTGAGATATTTTGCAGAGATTCCATCCAGTTTATCTTATAATTATTTTGTCTTGTGTAGTCTAAGGCAATGCAGCATAACATGGGTGATAATTTGCTATATCCTGAGTTTATAATATTACTCCTGAACCTACTCATTATGCACATGATTAATCAGAGGATTTGATAACTGATTGTGGTTTGTAACCAAATAGTTAAGTGGTTCAATCTACTCTGCTGTCGATGGCTATACCGCCGATAATTGTGAAATATTCCTTGACCTAAATGCTATGTTAATAAGTCTAACTATAGAACTAAATCATCTTCAAAGACGGTATAGGCGTGCTTGGATCAAAGGACCATAATCCAAAGATGGCTGTTTCTAGTTCCGACTCACCCATTTCTATCTAAGGTCCGCATAGAGTTTACGTGCATTGGAAGCGATTTCACATTTTTAAACCAGAAAATAATGTTCGATGTAAGCTGTTGCACATTTTACAAATATGTGCCAAAACGGCTCCTGTAGAACTCTTGAGAAATGTACGTTCTGTTGCATGACAAGGAAAAGTTCGTGGCCACCAACAAATTTGAGGTAAATTGTTTACAAAATATTCAACATTTCCAAAATTATTGTCCATTGAATTTATTGTCTGGTGGCTTACAGTAACGAGACAGTTATGTGACGAGATTTTGTACGCTGCTGCTTAGAACGTGTACTACAGCACCAAGTTAATGGTACTGGATCTAATTTATAAACATTGAACCCAGTGTGACGGCACATGGCTCTACTCTCTTCTAGTCAGTACCACATCTCCGTTCTCAATTAACTTTGCATCCGAAGACACGGCCTTTATCGACGGGCCTATTTCCCGTGATGCATTAGAAGACATACTTGCCAGCAGATAACCAGCAGATGACCATTATGATATAAAAAACTTCATTATATTTCAAAGTTCTACTACTACTACTACTACTACTACTACTACTACTACTACTACTACTACTACTACTACTACTACTATTACTACTACTACTACTACTACTACTACTACTACTACTACTACTACTACTACCACTACAGTTTTCAACAACCACAACAGTAACCTTGAAAATATCATGATTAATACTTCAAATAGTGTTTATAGTCAACCACACAGTCTACAGGAATGTTTATTTTTACTATCATTTGTTCTGGGGTAATTTTCAAAACGTCCATTCAAAGTAAATTAACTTGGCTTTTTCATTATCATTATATTTCAAAGTTCTACTACTACTACTACTACTACTACTACTACTACTACTACTACTACTACTACTACTACTACTACTACTACTACTACTACTACTACTGTAGTAGTAGTAGTAGTAGTAGTAGTAGTAGTAGTAGTAGTAGTAGTAGTAGTAGTAGTAGTAGTAGTAGTAGAACTTTGAAATATAATGATGGTTTCTATATCATAATAGTAACCTGATGGTCATCTACTACTACTACTACTACTACTACTACTACTACTACTACTACTACTACTACTACTACTACTACTACTACTACTACTTTTTTTCATTTTTTTTGGTAACGCGATCAAAGGATCGTGTGGAAAGCCTTTCTACCCAAAAATATTTACTGACAAAGAACACTAAAATGTAGGGAAATTAATTAACACACAGTATACGTCAGCATTATATAGAAATAAATTCTATAAATTAAAAAATATATTTATAAACATTATATAAATCATATTATTATTGCATTGCTATAAAAGCAATGAAACGCTGCTCATACAATGAAATTAATATGGACCACTTAATTTATGTTTATTACAAAATACCCTGATGCAATTGCCGTACACACATGAATCTCCAAAACTGTTTAAAAAATTACCATATTATGAATATTTTGGCTACTGTGAATACATGATTAGACCAAATTACAAAACATAAAATGAAAAAGCCAGGTTAATTTACTTTGAATTGACGTTTTGAAAATTACCCCAGAACAAATGATACTAAAAATAAACATTCCTGTAGACTGTGTGGTTGACTATAAACACTATTAGAAGTATTAATCATGATATTTTCAAGGTTAATTTTGTGGTTGTTGAAAATTTAAAGCCAATTTTAATGGGAAGCTGTTGCTATCATGCAGCAACAGCGTCCACACATTCAAATACTAAAATAAACAACACAAAATCCAGTGAAAAACATGTTTCCTGGCAAGAAATCCGTTTAGTATTAGGAACGTAACTGAACTGGAAGGCATTGCTGTCTTATATTCCAATCCAGTCCAATCACGTCCAACACATTTTGTCCTGAAAAGATTTTAAGGAACTACTAAGCTGCATTGAATCTGCAAATTTGTCTTTTTCCATTTTTCCATTACTTATTTCAACTTTACACGATCTTCAAAATAACTAATAGCCCAGAATCAATGGAAACCATCTTGCCTCTACACCACTTGACTTTAAATCGATGGAGGCTATTTCCCTTCAGTGATGCATGGTATTCACATTGTAGACAATATGCAAGCGAGAAATCAAAAATATTTTTTAATTTCGTAAAGTGGATAGTGCTCTAGAGCAACGGTATTTCCAAATGCTCCAGTTGCCTAAACTAAGGCAAAATAATGGGATCTTTTTAACATCATTATTTACATTATATCCAGAAAGGTGGTGAAACAGTATTTCGGTAGGTGCAATTTGGAACTGCGATGCATCAAACTTAATTAAAACACGTTTGATGTATGTCCAAAACTGAGCAATAACAGTGCAATCCACAAATAAATGGACGAGTGTTTCCTCTGCTGTTAAACACAATAAACACCTGTCACTCAGTAATTCCTACTTTCTTGAGGAGAGAGCCTACCCATAGCCTTCTATGTATTAATCGCCAAACAACATCTCTGGCTCTATTAGGGATATGTGAGGAATGAATGTTGCACCACACATCATTCCAATTTACCGGGAAATAAGTGGAATTATCCCAAGCAGCAATTGCCTTTGGAATAGCCGGATTTTGTAGCTTTAACATATGGTACCAATACTGGCATCTTACAGAACATGTGAAAATTCTATCCCCATATTTTAGCATAAGTTTTGGTGTTTCAACAGTCATAGATGCTATGGGTAGGCGAAACCACTCCCTAGGAATGGCTACCTGCAACCGCTTCAAAAGGCATTGTGCATTGGTTGGTCGAAGCTTGGTTGTCTGCACTATGTCATGTAGGGATTTCCATTCATGCGTGGTTGCACTAACAAGATCAGAGAAATATTGTATTCCATGTCTAGCTAATGAGAAATAGTATAGAACCCCACCATTATGTAGTATTCTATCATTTCCCCATAGTTGTTGATTTAGTGCATGTTCCCAGTATAATGGCGAGTCTTCCATTTTCACACAACCATCTAATGCTTTTTTAACCTCCAGATATGGACTAGGAATGCGTGTGTAATTTGGTGGTGGTTTAGAAGACCAAAAAACCGACTTTGCCGAAAAGGGTTCCACATATCTTTAAATGAGGCATCGAGATATCTGTGCCCATTGATTGTCACTATGGATCAAATCATTAAAAAAATTCAATCGCAATGAAATACCTTTATTCCTGATGTCTGGAATAGCTAGACCTCCTTGAAGTTTATCGTGTGTACATATTCTTTGTGAGACAAGATGTGTATTTCCTTCCCACAAAAAGTCAAACACAATTCTATTAATCTCTTGTTCAATATGTGTTGACATATGCACGACAGAGGACACATACCATATCTGTGACAAGATTAAACTATTTAAAACTAAAGCTCGTCCAAAAATTGCCAGGTGTCTATGACGCCACATTGTAATTGTCTTCTTTAGTTTGGCAATGACCTCTGCCCAATTTCGAGAACCAAAGTCTTTTTTACTAAAGTGGATTCCTAGGATTTTGATTGAATTGCTTGTCCAAGTGATATCCATTGGCTGGTCAGTTTTTGTTTTCCAAGGACCCAAAATAAGCCAACAGATTTGTCTTTATTTATTTTGAGACCAGATGCTCTTTGGAAGTTTTGTAAGATGACATTCAATCTATCAAAATCCTGATCATGTCCTACAAAGGCAGTGGTGTCGTCACAATATTGAGACACCGTAAGAGGCTTCTCTATGCCTTGTATGCTCAGACCCTGAAAGTGGATATCTTGTTTTAATGTTGCACCTAGGGATCCCATGGCTATCACAAATAAGAGTGGTGACAGAGAACAACCCTGACGAACACCACGCTCTAATGATACAGGTTGACCAACGTAATTATTTACAATATATCTGCTAGAAATATGTCTATATAATATTCGGACCCATTTTATAAAATTTGGTCCAAATCCTAAGTGGTTCAACGACATAAATAAAAAATCCCATTCCAGTCGATCAAATGCCTTTTCATTGTCTAATCCGACAATTGCTCCATAAATATTATCCGTTTCCACTAGTTGAATTACGTCGTGAATCATCATTGCATTAGTTAAAAGAAATCTTCCTGGAATTGAACAAGTCTGGTCAGGATTTATTACATCTGCCAGCACACCACCAAGCTTTAATGACAGAGCTCTGGATATAATTTTATAATCGAATCCAAGTAGTGAAATGGGTCTATAGTTCTTCAGAACACTGTGATCACCCTTGTTATATATTAACCGTACATATGCCTGTGACATTGTCTCGGAAAGATGGTCTCGATGAGAGATTTCTCTGACGACTTCGTGGAATGTTTTACCAATAAGATGCCAGAATGTTTGATAAAATTCTACACAAAGCCCATCCCCTCCTGGTGATTTGCCAGCTTTCATTGTATTGAGGGATTTTGTTATTTCATCAAAATTTAAGCTCTGTTCACATATATCAACTGATCAAGGAGGTAACTTATCTTGAATATTATTAAGCAGATCTTGTGCTATTTTCTCATCAATAGGTTCTGATCTGTACAGAGATTGATAGAAGTTCTGTACAGCACTCAATGTATCTATAATGGAGCTAAGCACTTGGTGATCTACTTGTAAACTTCTAATCAATTTTTCTACACAGTCTAAATCGTTCGAGGTTGCAGAAATATTTTGTTTTTTTCTCCTTCTACGTACATTTGAGCTCTAGATCTTATTTTGGCGCCTTCAGCCTTTTCCTCCTCAATTGCACATAGTTTACATTTTATTTCATTCAGATAATCAACTAAATGAGCTGCGACATTTGCAACCTTACGGGAAAGTAGGAATAATAGGCGGCGCTCAAGTGCTTTCACATCCTTTCGCATTTTCCTTGCTTTTTTAATAGAAAATTGCTTGGATACGTGAACAAAGCCTAATTTTACTTCTTCCCACCATGAAATCAAATCGTCTGTATCACCCTTGTTGCGCATTTTAAAGTCCCAAAACTGTGTACGTGACGATGGTATTCTGTATCATTTAATAAAGAACAATTAAATTTCCAAAACCCAGGACCACGTTTTATCCAGTCAGCATTGTCAATGCTTATAGAAACTACACTGTGATCTGAGAAAGTTATTGGACATATGTTTGTCTGTGAAAGATTGCCTTTAAGTGATCTTTGCACATATATTCTATCCAAGCGAGATGCTGTTTGGCCATTAGCTGTCACCCTAGTAAAATCACAACCATCGGGTTCTAAAACCGATAGCTATCCAGTAAATGCTCAGCATCACAAATCTGTTTTAAGCGATAATGAGTAGTGTCATTATAATTACATAATGAACGTCTATCTTTATCCTTGTCTAAGGTACCATTAAAATCACCTCCCAAAATAAGATTTTCTGAACAATCATGGATCACGGATGCAATGCTGGAGAAGAATGCAGCCCGTGGCCCATGAGATGCTGGGGCATAAATCGACATAATATTTACTCTGGTATCAGAGACGTCACATGTGACTTTAATCCACCGACCAACAGTGTCTGTATCTGCTGAAATGATGTTTATGGACCCGAGGCATTTGGGTAAAAATAAAATAGCAACTACTGCATTTGGCTCAGTGGCATCAGATGTAAACACTTCACCTTGGGCAAGTTGTTTAAAACTTTCGATGGCTTCATGGCTTCGGAGCCTTGTTTCCTGAAGCAGAGCAATATCAACCCTAAGCTGCAGCAATTTTTCCAACAATAATCGTTGTTTTAAAATGTCGTTGAGGCCGCTACAATTTAATGTACAAATAATCATAAAAATATAGAATCTGTATATATTGGCCATTATACCTAATTAGATTTTGGTTTCTTACTTTTCTCCTGTTTGGCCCATTTGCCCATTTTAACAGTGAAATCGGAGGTTGAGAGGTCAACAATTGTTAAATGTTGATATTTGGCAATATCAGAATCATTCCGCATATGCCTATATCGTACACCTTTCTGAGTAACATTTGGTACTAAAATTCATCCAGTTTCAGACTGGTAAACCACCATCTCATCAGAGCGCCGAGACTGTTGTGTTTGAACGGAAATATCAGATTCTGCTATTGAAATCAAATCATCTATATCTTCCTGCTCATTTTCATCATCGCCAGAACTCAGGTCTTCTATCTGTCGTTTAAGAACCTTTGGTTGTGCTTTAGTATTTGGCAAAATACTATCAGTCTGAGTTAATGGCGTTAGTGCAAAATCTGTTTCACCTTCTCTTGATTGCGACCTGAATTTAGTCTGACCTGGGCAAAAACTAGTGAGTTCGCCATCTTGATCATCTTCCATATCAATGGCATTCTGTGATGGATTTGCACTAACATTTGATGACCTTGTAACATTATGATTGGTCCCTGACACTGGTGTGTGAGGTAACCCTTCTTCCAATACATCTATCAAATCTTCAGCGTGAACTGACATTGGGTTGGGCAGATTGTGTACATTAGCTACAGTAACAGATTCACTAACTTGATTTTTTTCCTGTTTATTCTCATCTACATTTTGGCTTCCCACCACCAAACTATTTGTGGTCACCCTGCACTTCCATTTGTAGTGGTCAGTGCCACCACACAATAGACATTTGTCCTTATGGGGACAGGCGCTCGCCAGATGGGCCACACTACTCCAGATACGGCATGTCTTGATCTGACCTCGGTACCATATTGGTAAAAAGAATGCATTGTCAATAGACAGTGCACTCGGCAATACACTGGGCAATGTCGATTCACTATCCCGCATCCAGACTCGCCTCACGCCATTTTCTAGTGAACGGTCAAAATCATATGTCTCGCTTTCTATAGACGACACATCCCCATATTTTGCCATTTCCAATTTAATACGCTCTTTGGGTATTTCTAGAGGTGCTTTGATCTTCACGAGCAATTTATCAGAATCGATCTCCTGAATCTTACAGGCCTCTCCATTAACCACCAGCCCATCTTCCAATAGCTTGTTCTTAATATCCTCAGAACAAACGTTAACATTCAAACGTCCCTCTTTATATTAATGAGGACTTTCAGTACTGCAGGACCAGAGCCGACGATATCTTTCAAACCGTGATAGACGTCAATAGCCCCAACACTCCACCCCGCTGTCGTAACCCGCAGGCTTAGCCGTTGTTTGTAAACACTAGACATTATGCATGAGGGCACAGCGCGTCAGCACGAGCTCAAGACAATAGCTCTAACAATAAATGTATAGCCTTGGGAGCGGGTGAAAGAAAACAAGCAACCGAAAATGATCCGGCTGCTAACCAACAACACACCCCACCAAAACAACGCCTAAACGTGGACAATAACGAGGACAGAAACGAAGAAGACGCCGCAGTGAGCAATGGCTCTCACAGTCACTGCAAAAAGACAATGCCAAAAACCACCACTGTAAATAGCGACTTCAAACAACAAAACTTTCAAAAAAGAATATTACAAAACAAAACTATATACACTTATACAGAACCAGGACACAACTGAAGAATAAATGAGCAGTAGAAATCGTTCAAAATCAACGATATTAGCAGAGCCAAAAGACACGTGTGTTCCCATTGACTACTACTACTACTACTTTTTTTCTTTTTTTTGAAAATCCGATGCTGACGCAGTCGGACAAACTTCACGGAGGAACTCCTTTAAAAAGGCTTGCAAACCCCCAGAAAGAAAACTGGTGAACTAGTAAGCCTGATTAATATTACACCAAAACAAAAGATAAATAATGAGCATAAATACAATCTATGAATACATATGGCTTAAATAGTATAGATACAACACAATAAGCTGATAAAGATCCAATGGCAAAACAAAACTTAACAAAGGCATTACTATTCAACCCAGGTGTAGTAGTAGACCCGTGTGGCGAGTGCAAGTATCCAACAAATGAAAAGTGCCTCGTCAATCAATGACAAATAAGTCAATCATTGACGCTAGAGGGCTGATTCTTTAAAGATCAGCGGGTGTAGTAGCATTTCGGTAGTATAATACATATAGTCGGCAGAAAAATTCCAGAAAAATAGCTGGCGCTCTTGTTTACATTTTGGATTTACTTTATTGTAAGGTTTTGTAAATTACCATTCAATCCGTGTGTGGTAGTAGGACCATGTGGTGAGTGCAACTATTCAACAAATGAAAAGTGACTCGTCAATCAATGACAAATAAGTCAATCATTGACGCCAGTGGGCTGATTCTTTAAAGATCAGCGGACGTAGTAGCATTTGGGTAGCATAACATATATAGTCAGCAGGAAAATTACAGAAAAATAGATGGAAATAGATGGCGCTCTTGTTTACATTTTTGATTTACTTTGTTGTAAGGATTTGTAAATTACCCGGGAACAAATAACCCTATAACACCCTGTGCAAGTTTCAAAAATTACCCAGGACCATTTTAAAATTCAATGGCAACTTACCTTATCGATTGATTATTAAATTACCCCAGTCTGTTTCTTTGTTAACATGAATTATTAAACATAAAAATATCAAAGTGCAGACTAAAATGAATTACAGGACACAGATTAATTAAAAGACACAGATAAATCAGCTGTAGTAATTAAATGATTTAAGCTACTGCAGGCTCATTTATTTTTACAGTTCCGAACTCTATTGAAACTATGTTTGTTTTGCACCATATGTCCTTGAATACTTTTTCTTTACCATGATGCTTTAATCTAAAATATTCACACGGAATATGATTCAGCAGCTATGAACGAAATATTGCCTTTATTGCTCATAGATGGATTTTTCGTCTGCGCACACCAATGTTTCCAAATGGCCCAAACACCTATGGTTAGCATTGTTATTAAAATAGTCCTATCAGACTTTGCAATATTTACACCGCTTGATCCAAATTCTCTAAATAAGACTACATGGGTTTCTAGAACAATGGGCTTAGCTCCAAATTGTGCCAAGATTTAGCTGATATACTCCCAAAATTGTGACGATATTGGAAATTCTGCAAATAAATGCTGGATTGTTTCCTTCTCTGTTTGACATAAGTAACACCTATCAGAAGTTGCTATATTGCACTTGTATGCCAAGTGTCCCACCCATAGCCGTCGATGTAGTAATCGCCACAATAAATCATGAGCCATATTTGGTATGTATGGAAAATGTAAGATTTTCCATACATTTTTCCAACTGGATGGTTTATAGCTTGAGTCATCCCGTCTCTTAATTGCTATGGGAGGTGTTATTTGTTTTCGCCTCATAACGTGGTACCATTCCTTGCATCTCATTTCGTATTTTAACATCTCATCATCAAGAACTAGTGCAGGTTGCGGAGTCAAACTATTATGATTTACATTTGGCAGACGAAACCATTCAATTGGTGCAGCATGTTTTATTTTATTTGGTAACGGCTAAACATTTATATGCCTCATATGTGTTTTTCTAGCTACGTCTCACATTGAAATCCATCTACGTTTGTGGGGGTGTATCATATCAGACAAACGTTGAATGCCATTTTCTGCAAAATACGGTATATAAAGTACTGCTTTGTTATAACATATATTACTATTGCCCCACAATTGCTGTTCTAGTACCTCCTTCCAGCACGTAGGTGGAGGCATGTATCTGTCAAATATTTCTATTCCTTAACTTCATTTGACTATTCGGAGGCGGCTTCTTTGAGGTAAAAACACACTACGCCAGAAATGGTTCCACAATTCTCTCTACGAGAGCTCATGAAACACATGCCCATGTCACATCGGATGTAATAAGATCATTAAAAAATTGTAGCCTTCAAGAAACACATTTCGCTTTAATGTCACTTAAATCTAGTCCTCCTTCTAACTTAGCATTATTGAGAACATGATGGGAAACTAAATGACTCTTTTCATCCCATATGAATGACAATATCAACTCGCCAACGCCCTTTTCTACATGTTTTGGCATATATACAACAGTTGCTTTATACCATAGCCCAGATAATATGAAGTTGTTGACAACAAACACTCTACCACAAATTGAAAGATGACGACGACGCTTAGAATTAGCTAATATTCTCATAAGCTATACTCGTTCATCCCAATTTTGTGTTGCATTCGGTTTCCGGCCAACATAGATGCCTAAAATATTAATGGTATCATTAGACCAATTGATTTCAAGTGACTGGTAAATCCCGCTCTGTCCATGGCCCCAAAAATAATCTTTTGGATTTTCCCTTATTGATTTTCAAACCAGACGCATTTTGGAACTTTTCTTGTACTTGGTTTAAAATTGTAAAATCCATGTTTGAACCAGCAAACATAGTTGTGTCATCAGCATATTGTGACAGCTTAAGTGGTCTTTCTATGCCACGAATACATTTGCCTTGAGAGTTCTTATTTTATCTCAATGCTACGCTAAGGGATTCCATCACAATAACAAATAATAATGGCGATAGGGAACACACACCCCCCACCCCCCGTCTAACACCACGTTCTAAGAGAATTTCTCTGAATAATTGATTGTTCATTAAATAGCTACTCGGGATATCCATATATACAATCTTAACCCATTTAATGAGTTTTGTGCCTAACCCAAAGGATTGCGAATAATTTTTTTTAAATCACTTTCCACACGGTCAAACGCCTTTCTGTTGTCCAAGGCAATCACAGTTGAAGGGATGCTATTCTTCTCAACCAATTGTATATGGTCTCTTCTTAGCATGGTATCGGTTAAAATTCTCCTCCTAGGTACAGCACATGTCTTCTCTGCCACAATAATTTCTCTTAAAACACTACCAAGTTTCAATGCTAGTGCTCTGGATATTATTTTGTAGTCTACACATAGTAGAGAAATTGATCTGTAATTCTGAATTAGACGTCTGTCCTCTCGTTTATATATTAGCCTTATGTATGCCTTAGCCATAGTTGGTGGTACATGGCCTTTCTCAAAAGTTTCAGTGGCTAACTCTTCCATTTTTGGACATGTACGGTGCCAAAATGTATGGTAAAATTCAATTGTAAGACCATCACACCCAGGTGATTTTTCTAGTTCCATACCTTTAAGGGAGTTAGTTAAATCTTCTAGTGTTAAGGGTTGATCACAGAATTCACTGCCTGTGTCTGATACATTTTTGTCTATATTTGCTAGCAAATCCAATTTTGCATTTTCATCAATTCACTCTGACTTGTACAATGCATACAATAGCACTAATTTCATTGTTGGTATAGACGGTTGAACCATCCGGCATGTTTAATGAGCACATCACCTTATCTATTGCCCGTGCTTTTTCTAATGTGCAAAAATATTGTGTTGGCTTTTCCCCTTCTGCATGCATCTGGGCTTTTGCTCTAATTTGTGCACCTTCAAACTCATATCGTTCTATATCTCTTATTTTACTTTTAATTTTAACCAGTATTTCATAATAATTATCATCACCATTATTTACTTTAGCATTAACTTCCATCAGTGATCGATGAAGTGTTTTCTTACGTTTGCGTATTTTCCGGGCTTTTCTAATAGCATACTGTCCAGTTTTACATCCTCCCAGCATTGCAATGTGCTCTTATATGATGCTTTCATATTACTCCAATGCTGCCAACTCTCTATATTATTCTATAAAATTCTTCTCCCAACAGTGTTGTGTTTAATTTCCAAAACCCAACCCCTTTTGGTACCGAGTCCACATTGCCAACGGTTACACAAACCATGTTGTGATCTGAGAATGCGACTGGCTTAATATTAACATCTCTCCAGTACCCTGTCAACAAACTATTCACATAAATTCTGTCGATCCTTGAACCAACTTTACCATCTGCCGAAAAATATGTAAGATCCTTACCATGAGGTTTTGATATTCTATAGGTGTCATCTAAATTTTCATTATCACATATTTGTTTTAAGAGTCTATGTGATGCATCAGTGTAAGTTGAAGTTGCATTCCTGTCATTTTCTTTATCTATGACACAATTAAAGTCACCACCCATTACTAAGTTCTCAGTGATGTTATCTAGTGCTGGTGTAGACATCTCATTAAAAAAATTACGACGTAGTTGATGAGATGCAGGTGCATATATACACAGCAACGTGAAAGGTGTTTGTTGTATATCTATTGCGACTATCACCCAGCGACCATTTGCATCTGATACTGAAGAGATTATATGTGTATAGACTGAACAACGAGGGAGTATAAGAATTGCTACGCCAGCACTATTATCTTGACATAATGAATAGAATATTCTGGATCCAGAAATCTTTTCTAAATTATCGTATAATTCTGACTTGAATTTTTGTTTCCTGTATCAAAGCAATGCCAGTCTGCTCATTTTTTAGAGTCTCTAGTAAGTGACCCAGCTTTATGTCATTGCTTAAGCCCCTACAACTGAGTGTACAAATTAACATAAAAAGTAATAAAATGATATGTACAACTGCCATTATTAAGCTAATTAGATTTTGGATTTTTTTCAACCCTCTCTTAGACCATTTACCTATTTTACTCTCAAACTCTGTACTACTTAATTCAACTTTTTTCAAATGCTTATATTTTAATATATCTGAATCATGACGCAAATGCCTACACTTAACCCCTTTTGCCGTCACATATGGAATTAACACCTCTCCTGCCTCTATCCTGTACATGACCATTTCATCCGGGGATTTAGAAATCTGTGTTTGAATGGATATATCGGATTCAGCCACTGACATGATGTATGTATGCATGATTACTGTATTCTGCGGCTGTAGTAGTAGACACATCCTACAGCTGCTATCAGTCCTTCTTCGCTTTTTCCCACTGTGTCTTGTCCTCAGCCGAAATCCTTATCTTCCGCATGCCCATTCTTGACTTGAGTGTACCGAGTCCTGCTTTCTTGAGGTCACCTCGTAGCATGCTTACCAATTTTATGCAATGACGTCCTCTCCTGGCTTTGTATTTGCTGGCTCAGAGTAGGGCGAATTCCAAGGCTCTCTGTGCTTGTGTCTCTTCTGGCATCATTAGCGCATGGCCAAACATGGACCATCTTTGCTGGGCGACTTTTACAGACAGCGGCGATGTATTACACATCTTGTATAGTGCATCATTGGAAATTATGCTGTCTGGCTATCGGTGTCCAGTTATGGTGTGTATGTGTTTGCAGTTGCAGGCATCGAGTGTGTCTAGAGCTGCATTTGGAGCTGCCCAGCTGTTACAGTTATACAGCATCTAGGAAACGCAAGTTACATTGTATAAACGTAGCCTCTTTATCAAGGGCATCTTTGATCTACGAATCCATAGCTTCCAGAAGGACTGGAAAGCTATGCTCCCCTTGACGCAGCGTGCAGAAATGTCAGCAGCATTGCAAGGCAGTGAGCCAAAGATTTTACTTTTCCTCTGTGGTTAGCCGCCATGAAGTGGATCGTCATTTTCTATAGGTTCATGCTTTGTCAATAGGTATATATGGATGAACTCTGTTTTGGATTCATTCATAAAGAGATACTCAATTTTTAGTTTGCTTGCAGCTATTGGGAGAAGTTCGTCAAGGGGTTTCCTTTCCTCGTCTATGAAGTCCACATCGTCGGCATATTCCATCTCTAGCAGCATGCCCAGTGTTGTCACTGGGTGTTTGGTCTTGTGGTATCTTTCCGCATAGATTCCAATGCGGCTGCAAAGTAGCAGGTGAAACGCACCAGAGAAAGACCATCTCCCTGTGGGGAGCCGATTGATGTCTCAAAATCTACAGACTTCACTGACTTGACTCGTACTCTCAGCTCTCAGATTGGTGTCTGCATGCAGTAGTCTCACTATTCATAGCTCATCTTCATTGCAACTGGCCTGGCGTAGTACATCTAGGATCTTTGAGCCTTTAATTGTGTTGAAGGCTGTGACATGTCAATTTGGACATGACTACCGACACAAGCATGCGTTGATCCCATACAATGTCTGCGCAGCAATACTTGCTATATTAGTATATACTATATTTACCCATTTACTAAATCTGGAACCAACGCCGATATGGGCTAAAGACTTAAACAAGAAATCCCATTCAAATCTGTAAAACGCTGTCTCGTTATCAAGTGATACAATCCTTTTCAACCGATTGAATAACACCCAGTATAAGCAGTGTTGTTTAATATTGATCTTCCTGGAACAGAGCAGGTTTGATCATCATCAATGACTTCGCCTAAGACTGCGCCAAGTTTTAGTATTAGTGTCCGAGTAATAATCTTATAGTCACAGAGTAGAGAGATTGGTCTATAATTCTGTATTTTATTTCTGTCACCCCTCTTGTATATAAGCCGAACATATGCTTGGTCATCGATGGAGGTAGATGCCCTTGCTTAAAATTGCTGGATGCTATTTCTTCTAATACTGGCCCAAATATGTGCAAGAATGTTTGATAAAATTCACCTGAAAGTCCTCGCAGCCAGGAGACTTTTCTAACTTCATACCTTTGAGTAATTTTGTCAAATCATCAATTGTTATTGATTGGTCACAGCGTTCGCGACATGAATCTTGAAGTATTTGCATTATATAAGCTAAAACATCGCTAGTTGCAGTTTCATCGCTTCCCTAAGATTTATATAATGATTTGTAAAATTCTGATACTGTTTCCATCATTTATGCATTTGAGCACACTGATACACCACCATTGATCTTCAGTGAGCGCATTAATTTCTCTATACCGTTTGCTTTTTCTAAGTTACAAAAGTAACGGGTATGCTTTTCACCCTCGGTCTGCATTTGTGCTCTTGATCCTATTTTGGCGCCATCAAGCTGATGTTGTTCTATTTCATTTAGTTCCTAATAATTAAATTCCCCATCATTAATTTTCTTATTAATTTTACACAACGACCTCTGAAGCGCCTTTTTACCCTTTTGCATTTCTCGTGCTTTCCTGATGGAATACTGCCTTGAAATATATTCAGGCCTGATTTAGCATCTTCTCACCAGTCTGTTATACATGCATACGAACCTCCTTATTCATCATAATGCCCCCAACAACTTTCCAAACATCTCGCAGCAATGCTACACCAAGTTTCCAAAATCCATCTCCTCGTTTGACCCAGTCAGCATTGTCTAATGTGATGGAAAATATATTGTGATCAGAGAAAGATACTGGTTTTATGTTAGTTTTACACATGTAACCTTTTAAATGAACGGTCTACATGGACCCTGTCTAACCTTGAAGCTAACTTATCATCGGTTGAAACCAAATAATTTCCCGGCCTTCTGGATTTTCAATCCGATAAGTGTCTACTAAGCTTTTATTTTTACAAATGTGTTTCAAAATATTATGCGATGTTTCATTAAAATTAGACCTAGAGTTTCTGTCTTTAGCTTCATCTAATATGCAATTAAAGTCACCGCCCATAATTAGATTTTCATGCGTTCTGTCTCGAATTATTGTGGAAACATCATTTAGAAATTCACGGCGCAATTGATGAGAGGTTGGTGCATAAAGTCACATCAAATTTAAACTTGTGTTTAATGCATCAATTGATACACAAATCCATCGTCCATTTGTATGAGATAACGTCAACATAGTCGAGACAGCGGAGCAGGATAAGAATGGCCACTCCCGTACTATTATCGTGTGATAAATAATAACAAATCCGCGCTTTTGAAATAGCTTTGAGAGATTCATACACTTCAGGTTTCTGAAGTTTGCTCTCTTGTAGGAAACAATATCAACCCTCTCATTTTCTAACTCTTCAAGCAAGTGGCGCAGCTTTAATTCGGTGTTTAATCCTCGGCAATTGATGGTGCAGATAATCATAACTTGTAAAATGATGTTTGCAACCGCCATCACTAGATTAACTTGATTTGGGTTTTTTAGCTCGTTTCATAGACCATTTAACTAATTTGCCTGCGAATTCAATGTTTCCTAGTTCTACGACAGACACATATTCATATTTGGAAATATCAGAATCATGGCGCAGTAGAAGATATTTCACGCCTCTCGCCATTACATATGACACCAACACGTCACCACCTTCTGATCGGTACATTACCATTTCATCTTCCATCTGTGAACTCTGTGTTGGAATGGACACATCTGATTCTGCAACTGACATTGTATCATCATCCATATCATTTTCCTCAATCTCAGATTCTGAGCTATTGTCTTCTTTATGGCGCTTATTGCCACTTACCTTTGGCAGGAGCGTCATTTACCATCTCTTCAAGCTGACTTAAATCAAGTGGGCATAGTGGAAAGTCGACTAAAATTTCCGTCTTCTAAGTCCTAAATTTATCCTGCCCTAATTTTAATTCATCTTCTAAGGATTTGTAATCTGGCTCTTCTGTAAGATCATCATTTTTTGCATGTCTTTTACATCCACGTTTGGCTCCACTGTATTTTGATTATGTTCTTGGCTTAAGGTTATAACCTCCTCTAATACTTGAATTTCATCAACTGTAGTTACTTTAACAGGATTTGATGATTTGTATGTGTCATTTTCAGTGGCGTGAACCTCGACAATAGCTACCGTAGCGATTGCTTCAGAAGCATTTGACTCAGTTGCATTCTTTAATGGCCGATTATCTCCTGATACTGAGGGCTTGTTTTGATTTTTTAGTCAGCGCCATTTAAAATGGTCAACTGACCCACAGAGTAAACATTTGTTTCGATTGGGACAATCTGTTGTCAGATGGTCAGTACTTAGGCAGATCCGGCATTCTTTAATTCGCCCTCTATACCATAAGGGCAGGACAAAACTGCCATCAAGCGTCAATCTGCTTGGTAAAGGGCTATCCACTTTATCAAACCAGATGTGTCTTACACCGTTTTCTAGCGTTCTGTCAAAGACATTGCCCAGTCTTCAATCTTTTGCACTTTGGCATACTTTTTAGTTCATTCATAATTCGGTCATCTGAAATTTCTAGTGGAACTTTCATCTTCACTAGCAACCTATCTGACTCGATTTCTTCTACGTTACAAACTTCGCCTTTTACAATAAGAACATCTTCTAGAAGCTTTTCCTTGATCCCCTCATTCGACACTGTTACATTCCATACCGTTTTGTGACATTAATAAGCCCCTGTCAAACACTAGGTCCAGCACCAAACACGTCCTTTAACCCATGGTATACGTCAATAGCAGTAACACCTCACCCCTTTGTTGTAATTTTAAGGCTTAGGGTACGTGTGTAATTGTTGCCATTTTGATATTCCGACGCAATGGAAATAACTAAAGCAAACAGCCTATCAGGAGAAACGTTAATATAAAGTCCCTTTAAAACGCCGGGTCAGCCAGTATAAATACACATTATACTGCCATATATATATGTATATAGAAAGCTAAGCCAAGTTGTAAGCAGAATACCAGAGTTAAGCACTAATAAATCAGTGTCCCCTTTAGAACGCGTGGTTCACTAACCCCCTTATAGGACCACACGCAAAGAGCTAAACACCAATAAATTAGTGTCCCCTTTAGAACGTTTGATCCACTGACAAATATCCGGGGATATTAACAGCCGTATATTCGTCAGTCTACTATAGTCAACAATCCTCAGCGAACTGGTGTCAACGCTCTGAACTAACAAATTGATTAATTAACAAACGATTTGACCGCCGAAATGACAACTATAAAAGTTCCCAATGGTGAAGCATTGATACTAATATGAACAGTCAAAATTAACAACAGAGACGGCCCGAATCTGGCCAAGAGAAAAAGAGAAACGAGTACGCTCAGTGATCAGCAAAAATGGCTAACCACACAGGGGATTTCAGCTTTCAATCTGAAAACTCAAATCACGAGTGCGACTTCCTACAATAAAAAATATACAAACTGACAAGAAATAAGGAAACTGTGTCCAATTAGAAAACCAATTGAACAAAATAGATATACATAAGCTTACTAGAACCTAGTAATACGAATAGATAACGTAGAACTAAAAAACACGTCTGTTCGCTTTGAAAAATACTACTACTACTACTACTACTACTACTACTACTACTACTACTACTACTACTACTACTACTACTACTACTACTACTACTACTACTATTAGTACTACTACTATTACTACGACTACGACTACGACTACAGCTACTACTACTACTACAACTACTACTACTACTACTACTACTACTACTACTACTACTACTACTACTACTACTACTACTACCACCGCCGCCGGCGCCGCCGCAGCCGCCGCCGCTACTACTACTACTACTACTACTACTACTACTACTACTGCTACTACTATTACTACTGCTACCGCTACTGCTACTGCTGCTACATCTGCTGCTTCTATTGCTGCTACTACTGGTATTTCTGCTACTACTGCTGCTGCCTCCGCTGCTACTGCTGCTGTTGTTGCTGATGCTGCTGCTGCTACTGCTGCTGCTGCTGGTTTTAAAGCTACCGGAAATGGTGTGACTGCCGCTGCAACAACAACAACAACAACAAAACAACAACTACTACTAATACTACTACTACTACTACTACTACTACTACAGCAACTACTACTACTACTACTACAGCAACTACTACTACTACTACTACTACTACTACTACTACTACTCACTACCACCACACCGACAACCCAAATATAATAGGTTAGTTACGTATCAAAATCCTGTTGAAAAATTTGAAACTAATTTGACGGAAAGCCGATGTTGCCTAAGGCAGCACCTGCACTCAGGCAAATTGTTTTCAAATTATCCAAAATCTTACATGTATCATGAATATAAAAGTAAGACACCGGATTAACAGTTCCAAGCTAATAAAATTTGAGAATGTTTTTTCGGTTTGGGGGCACCTTATATTTCGACTGTAGGCCCATTATCCATTACATTAATCCGGCTCTGGAATGACATAGTGTACGCCAAACTGAACTATGTTATCTTGTCTATTCAGAATACCCATTAGCAGGTCTGCAATCCTTATTATTGAAGAGGCTTTCCTTGTGTTTCGGTTGGATATTCGCACACCTAAGATATAAATTGTCAGAGATTATTTATAAGACAGATTGATAATACGGATGTGCATTCTTATGGCGCGGGTGATTTATGCGAGGTGTCGTAATAATGGCCAGTTTGCCATTAACATCCGCCAAGACGGTATGGATGTTTTAAGCAGCGTGTAACCTTTTAATGGCTAAGTTTGCTAAAGGAAAACTAAATATTTGCTTATTGAATGTACATTTGCAGGCCAAGAGAAGATTATTTTTGAGAATTTACTCCTGGAAGGATTGGTTCTGTTATCGCGCCAGTCATTCCAGTGGTGAAATCTTAAACAGATAGTCTTCCCTTGAAATGAAGATGTATCCCTACAGATACCGATTTTGACACTCTTATACATAAACAGATTAACCGTCTCAGGGCTAAATTTAGTCAAGAACAGAGACAATATTTACTTATTGGATGCCAATTCGCAGGCTAAGATTAAGACTGTATTTGAAAAGTGTTCACTGGAATGACTGGTCCGGTTACCGAGCCAGCCATTTCAATGATAGATTTCCGACAAGCATCGTCTACACGTGGCCAACAAATGGGCATTTCCCAATAGCACTGCAGAAGCCGATCTCGGCTATCTTCACCATGATAGGATTGAGCCGCAGAGATCCGCAAAAGATACGGTCTTGAACCAGATTCTTATGTAACTCGGCAATTTATCTGCATAATATTAGAGTGTCATTTTCACAAGAAAATATTCCAAGCAAAACGTAACTTTTAAAGGTAATCTATTGCCACCAAACTGATATGGCTTGTGTTTATAACCAGCAATTAGAGGACCGACATTATCTGGCAAAAGGTCATGCTGTAAAAACAATATTTTACGACGTATTAATATAAAAACACACATAACCTTCTTACCCATTCTATACTATTTGGCTTGTAATAAAGGAGTTTATGTTATCTGTATTGTTAGATATACATTGATGCGCCGGTAACTTATGCCTGTTTGTTTAAAACTTATGCAAATGATTTATTTTTACTTACTCGTGAATATACAAAGCTATCACTGTAACGCTGGTCCGCTAGGTAATCAGTTCCCTGATAGCCCGATAACACAGGTTACTGGGCCACCACTGGGCCAATACCAGCCCGTATTGGTAGGGTATTCGTCGTCCTATACCCGCCTAGACTCCGGAGTTATACAAGCTTTTAATTTTCCTAACAGGTGGGTCATGACTCAGTTTTGAATCGAAGAGGTTCTCATCTGCTTAGCCGGTATCACAATGGACCTTTCCAGTTTGTCCATCCATCATATGACGTTATAATCAACTTCGAGATGTGTAGGATGACGTCATAATAAATGACGCCATGACTGACGTAGATAATTACACCACGAAAGTTTAATTGAAGACGAACTAGGCGTTATTGTAAGAATTCTATGTTTTTACTATTTAATAAACATGTTGTTGAGTATTTTGACTGGGCGCTGCTGCTGCTATATGCGTACCTATAATAGTTTTTCTGGAAATTGATGGTCAGGGAGTATAGGAATCGATCAATCCCAACACGGGCGATGTGTGCGTGGAGTTTACCTAAAGATGGGCTGGTCATAGCTAAAACTGAAAAGGTCCATTGCATTCACATATTATTTTCTGTTGATATCATTTCTTATTGTTGCCTTCGTCGTCATCGTCGCCGTCTTCATCGTCATCATCCTTTTCGTCATTGCCTCTGCAAGTTTCTTTCTTGTTGTGAATGTAGATGTTATAAACAGTTGTCATCAGCATTGTAGTTGCTAAGGTCGTCGCCGTCATTGCCATCATTGTCCCCATTATTACTCACGCTGTTAGAGACCCGGATGAGTATTGCGGCCTGTGCCTCTTATCTGTCTATTATTCTTCCTTCACACTACGTGCCTATCTGTCTGTCTATCTGTCTATTTATCCACAGTATATATCTGGAACTCAAGAAGGCAGAATCCACAAACTTGACGAGTTTAATCATCGTCTGGCTGGCTAGAGATACGTGTTCAGGTCAAATATCTATGTTACATACATAACGGAATGTACATTTTGCCCATAACTCTGGAATTTTAGCTATGCCCCGCCTTCTTTACCTAAGCTCCACCCACACCTCGCTCTTGTTGGGATCTATCGATCTCTGAACGCCCTGACTATCCATTTCCAGAAAACTATACAGGTAAGTTGTTGAATATTTTGAAACTAATTTGACTGGGTGCTGTTGCTGCCTATGACAGCAACTGCACCCACTCAAATTAGTTTCAATATATTCAATAGCATGTTTATTCAATAGAAGAGACATACAATTCTTACAATGTACTATTAAGAGTTAAAGACAGGCATATTAGAAACATGTATGCCGTAATGATTATGCGTCGTCCCACACACCGTTTAGCCGAGTATGACGTCACATCATCGATGGATACTCTGGATTGGTGGATTCCAGACGATTGCATCAACAGATGTGCCATGTCCATTCAGATTCTGGCTGGTTAGAAGCCTGTCGGGCTTCAAGTCAACAGGGTAAAACATCTAGGCCACATTGTTAGCGAGTAGATACACGAATACGCATTGTGGCGATAACTTTGGAATGCAAGAAGATAGAATTTGAGACATCGAGTCATAATATAGCGGCTAGGAGTATATTGAGTTTCAGTTCAAATGTCTATATCACGGGGTCACTGCGTATTGGCAAAAAATCCGAGTTTTAAAAAAATATTATTATTATTATTATTATTATTATTATTCAGACATTCGTGACCCTTTTAAGCTCTTTGACAAAAACGGAAATGGGTTATCAGCATCAAAGAACTTGTTGAAGTATAGCGCATGCTCGGCCAAAATTCATCAAAGAAAGATGTAATACAGATTCTGAAACAGGTTGACCAATGACGATAAGAATATACCTTTCAGTCTTTCAATCATATAATCATACATTCTTGATTGTAGAGGGATTCCATGATTGATTTAGCTTAGGGAGTGAGGGAGGGATGGAGAGATAGAGAGAGAGAGAGAGAGAGAGAGAGAGAGGGCGGGAGAGAGAGAGAGGGGTGGGTGGGTGGGGTGGAGGGAGAGATGCTGTATATGGATTGGAAAAGAGCAATGAACCTTTCCAATTTTAGGCATAAACTCCCTGACTATCAATTTCCAGAAAAATATACATGTAAGTTGTTGACTATTTTGAAACTAATTTGGCTGGCTGCTGTTTTTGCCATTGTCCATTTTCAATTAAGCGATCGTGGCGTACTTATCGATGCCACTCATGGCGTCTTTGATTATGACGTCATCTTATAAGTCACGTAGTTGATTATGACGTCATATGATGGCTGGTTACACTGGAAAGGTCCATACCTTCCAATTAGTAATAGTATAACAATATGATTCACATTGTAATGGCTGGGATATTCCTTGAAACACACTTGTCTCTAGGGTAACAATATAAAGGTATGTTAAATGTGCATAAATAATCCCTATCCTTTTGGATTAATGTATAAGCATTGAATACCTTAGTAATATTGTTGGCTTGAAATCGAGTTTTCAGAAAAGTATTTGATCGCACCAGCCAATGCAGTGGTGGCTATTTTATGCGCATAGATGACGGTAAAACATGCATTGTCCGGAGGACAAGTCATGATTTTTGTCCAGAAAATAAGTTTGGCCGAGCATGTGTGGGCACGCAGGTTGTCTTTTTACCCATGGAGTGTGTCTCTTCCAATAGTGGCATATGTAAGCTTGCATAAATGCATAGAAATCACCAATTTAAACAATAGCTTGTCAGTTAATATTATTATAATTATATGTAAATAAATCATATGGCTATTCAAATCATTGCTATCTAAATAGCGTGGAGGGGACATCCTCATACTTCGACTATTGGGCCAGCTGCCTTGACCGTCGGTGGCATGAGCTGTGTAAAACACCAGTGTACATGACCAAATATTTTCTGATTTTGACGTATCGAAGCAAGCTGCAATCTATGCCCTTATACAAAAGATTAAAGAAAATAATGCACCAATTGACTTACAATGGTAAATTTTTTAGTGTATTGTTTCACTAGTGAGGATATATGCATCTGAAAATTGGGGGATTGCGAACAGTGATTTGCTCGAGATTTGCCAAATCAAATGTTACAAAATTCTTGTACCCCAAAAACGATGATCTATACTTGAGGAAGCAAAAGATTTGGCCTAAGGACAAGACACGGTGGGCAAAAAGGAAGAAGGATTGATTGCAGCTGTAGGATGGGTCTACTACTTCAGCCGCAGAATATAATCATCATCATATCGAACTAGGAAAATACGCCTTACACATAAAGATACAATGTAACATGATTCGGTTCCGGGCTGACATAAAAAACGCGGGATATGGAAAACTGGCATTGATCCTATATTATATTAGGCTGCAGTATGTGGAACAATAATACATAGTTTAAATGGATAGAGAAGATAGAAGCAATCCTATCACTAACAGGTTATGCTGAATCATTTGAGAAAGACAACATGAATAAAACACAATTAACTAAACAGGTACAGACAGTTTTAGAAAATCAATGTCAAGAGAAGTGTAGAACTGCCATCAGTGAGTCAAGCCGGTTATCATTTTATAATAAAATAAACGCAGATACTTCACAATTCTACCACAACGATGCTATAACGCTATGCCATTTTAGAACGCTAAATCACACATTGACTATTGAGACATGGAGCTGGACGGGAACCGAAATGAGGAAACGTCTTTGTGATATATGCAACTGCGTAGAGGATGAATTGACCTTTCTTTCCGCATGTCCCAAATATAACAGGGAAAGATAAAAAAATGTATCCTTGAGTACTACACTACCAATTACACAATAGAAACAACAAAAGGGCTCCTTTCAATATGCACCAGTGCTGTGCTAATCTACCTCTATAAATACCTTACCAATGCGAAGAAAAATATATAACTCGTGATTTTGGATCTTGTCAAATTATGCCTGCTTTATTTAAATTCTCCGCGTATATTTCCCTCTTACTTAATCTTAAACAATGCTTAGGTAATAACTAACTGTACATATAATTAATGACAAATAGTGATGCTCTGTTTCAGCTTAATCCTAGTATAATTCTAGCAGAGAAGAAATATGTTATTTATATCTACCGCCAAAATATGAATTGTAAAATAATTTCCCTCATATGCTATATGTAACGCCTGCGTAAATAAAACGTGAACATGAACATGTCTGTAACAGCATCACCGGGTGTGTACATTTCTTCCGGGCAATTTGTCAACAACAATCAGCCTATCGTAACGTTTCTCCGTGCTCTTCTCATTCTTCAGCACCCTCTATAATATTCTATTTTTCAGTAATCAAAAGAAATGTCGAACAAACACTATCCAACCATAGTGACCTCCCGGTGATTGCGTAGTGGGTTCTAAGATCGCACCCAGTCTCTTGTAGCGTTAAATGGAGAGCTGAGTCCTGTCCGTCACCAGCGTGTCGGGGCGGATCATAAGAAGTAATGGGTGGCGCTGGACGTTATTGTTCTTCCCAGCAGGTGGTCTTCGAGAATAATGTGTTTTTCATGAGATCAAAGGAAAAGCCTGTGAAATGGAATGTTGATAACAATGGCGCACAGGGGTACACAAATTCTAGAGAACAATGACGTACAGAACGCCACGTTTTCTCGATACCAATGACGTACATCCGCACACGTATTTGAGATTCAGCATCACTCTGGAATGTTCTATTATTTTGAATTAGTTAATCCTTAAAAGTTTAAAAGTTGTGTATTTTATGTTTAAATGTAGTGGCGGCGCGCCCCCCTCTGTGGTTATCTACCGTTGTAAAAATAATAGAGTTTGATGAGTGATAATAGTAAAATCGTAGAGAGTGGTATTGATAATAGTAAAATAATAGAGTTTAAGAGGTGGTCTGAAAATGGAGGTCGTAGGAGTATGAGGTTGAGGATGTATGAGGAATTACGGTAGTGATGTATATTTTGAAAATAATTTGACTGTTTCGTCGCTAACGTTATTAGTAAACTATTATGTAGAATATTTAGAGACTGCCTGTAAGCTGTTACTGTCTTAGTAAGCTGCCAGACAGATTAGCAACAAAATATTAAAAATAATGTTGTATTAATGGTATGTTCGGTTGGAATGGTAACCAAGACTTGGTGGTGATGGATTGGATTGTATCCCGGGTTAAAAGGAAGTTAACCCTTTCACCGATGAATATATATCTCATTTTCATCGATACCATACAGGAAAAACTGTTGAATATTTCGAAATTAATTTGACGTCACTAACGTTATTAGAAAACTATTTTTGTTGAGTATTTTGATTGTCTTTTAACCGTCATTTTGCGCAAATTGTTTTTTAAATACTTTGCAATAACGTCAGTCGTTTTAGATACGATGGTTAAATTGTGGTCATTATATCTCTGAGGGTTCCGTGTGTTTATAGAATTGTGTGTAGAGCGTACTTATGCTAAAAAGATTATTTGTTGCGTATGATTTAACCATACGTTTTGAATAGCCATGAGATCAATCTTGAATTGAGATACAAACATACCATGTGATAATAATGAAAGAACGTGTTAGTACCTCACGTCTCGTACTACATGGTTTTTAGAAATATTCAAAATTACTATTGAATTATCACCTACTCGCTAGGAGATTTTACTTTGTAGTTGCGAATGCGTACAGCTTTGTGCTCTGGATACAATATCATATCGTTTCCTAGTTCTTAGCCGAGTGGACATATGTACTAATTCCCTTGGGTAATTATTAGAATATCACGTTTTGGTGCGCAAGTGCTTTATGCATATTTATGGTGTGTTCGCGCATTACTCATATTACCATTAACCATGTCTGCTTCATTTGCTTTAAGGTCATGCGATGTTAGATTTTGTCAATGCCTGTTTCCTCGCGAACTAATAATGTCATTGGTATGTACCACGACGAAAGGCGTAACTCTAAGTGGAATATGTGGTTGAATGCGTCTGTATCGATGGAAATCTGTTACTGATCCATCATCCACAAGGGTGTCCTAGTTTTTTCGTATACGTACCCACACACACACACGCACCTGATGCACCAACACACGCACGTACTGCGCACACCCTCACGCGTGTTACGATACGTGTGTGACGACGCGCGCATGGTTCTACGCGGTTGTCCCTTGTCACCCGTGTTCCCTGTCCCCTGGCCCCTATGCATCTACGTCGTGCGTGCGTGCGTCTTTTGTATGCACCCGTTTGTGTGTGGGTGTATGTAACATAATTTTGGTTTTTTGTGGGCCCTTAAAAAAGAGGCCTATTTTTTATTTTTTATTTTGCTAACGTAAATATTTTTATCTCAATTAATGCAAACGATAACTTCTGTTTTGTTTGCACCACATACACATACAACAATCATTACGAAGTTGGTACTTCGCAGGCAACCATTTGTTGTAATTGCGTTCATCCGGATCCGCTAGATATTCTCTCCAGCGGTTACGGATTTCACGCAATGACATTGCAAATGGTTGCTGTACTAGAACCTCTTTATATTGGTTCCATTCGATGCAACCGCAATTAATAGATGTAGAACCTATCGTTCTCCATCATTCGCATAATTGAGATTCCATTTTACGTGTTTTGTTAAATTTAAAAAAAGCTGTATGCCTTACTAGTCGCACGCATTTCGCATTTATAGCTAAAATATGAGCTGTCTGTAAAACTATCTTTCCAATCTGAACACACCCTTATTTCGGTCATGTGTTTTTTCTCCACCACTTTACATCATCGGTTTACAAAACATTACTAGCGCACCATGTTTGAATGATATTCCAGTTATAGAAAACTGGAATTGATACGCAGGGTTCAATTACAGAGCACGCCATATGGTTTCCCCTGTATTCAAATATGTCCGCATTTTGTCATTGTCACGATGTGAATACGATTAATTACGGATCTTTGGATCATTGTGGTACGCCTCGCATGCCTAGTGTACCATTACATTTTTCTTATTATCAAAATAGCGATAATTCGTGATGGGTGAGGGGTGAGAAGGGAACACGAAGAAATAATAACATATTTTTACAAAATGAATGTATTCTTTATTGACACATGCATTTTTCTTACGATAAATATTAGCGACATTTATTCACGATAAAGAAAACATAGTACATACATAATTTTACATTAAATATGATCATTTTTTCTGTTTATTCATAATCCTGCACGTCAGACGTTTCACTATCGCGTCATTTTTGTCTCTGTTTCTTAGGGCCCATAATATGTGTTTCATTTGTACACCTCTCGAACGATGGTATAAGAAATATATGCAATAATATCCACAAGTTGTCGTCACGGCCGGTTGAACATGTACATTGTTGTAATAAGAAACACGCGCACGGTGTCCATTTTGTACATTTGATATCAGTCTTCTGTCAGAAGGGTGTCTTCAATATGGATCAAAGTATTCAGCATTTCCATTTCTACTATAATAAACCGCCACCCAATGTTGTCCGGATTTATTACTGGGATGCGTGTTTCTTACTAACGAGGCCGGGCGATATTTAATATGTGCGGGTACATTGTCAATTGGAAAAACACTGAGAAAGTGTTCACACGTTTTATTGTCGCCAAATAATAGATCCTCTATTTCAAATGTATTCAACATATTTGTTAATAATCTGTTAATACGTTAAAGTCCGATCCAATTTCTATCGTATCATCAAATTCAGCATAGCAAATTACATTGGTTGTAGCGGCAAATTTAATATGTGCGGGTACATTGTCAATTGGAAAAACACTGAGAAAGTGTTCACACGTTTTATTGTCGCCAAATAATAGATCCTCTATTTCAAATGTATTCAACATATTTGTTAATAATCTGTTAATACGTTAAAGTCCGATCCAATTTCTATCGTATTATCAAATTCAGCATAGCAACTTACATTGGTTGTAGCGGCAAGTGCTTGAGCAAAATGGAAGACCACTCTTAGCGAACCAGTGCGTGTAGGGTAACGATGCTCTGAATCAGCTAGATCTGGCATAAAATCCCATGCGAACGATGTGGTTCCATGTCTGAACTGAGTCTTATTTATCAGGTAGCCACGGTCTTTGAATAATGCCCCAGTACCGCTGAATAGTGAGAAATAAGCGTCCGAGTAAATGTCGTCACTAAATGAAGGACGTATTGGCGATGTTGTAACCTCTTCTCCAGTTATATAACATGTAGCGTAGGTAGTGTTATTGTTTTCAAACTTGAACGGATTTGTATGTACCACACCATTATATGCATCATAAGGGAGATCATATGGTGAGGAGTAGGAGGTAGATGAGGCTAGCACTCTTGCTCAGTAGAAGTTGGTTTTGAGGGTCTAGCGTACTTGTTTACAAGGCAATGCTCTATGTACGAATATTTTGTAAATAATTTGACTGTCTGTCAGTTGAGGCGGAATGATATAGCATTCCTCCTCAGTTGATATTGCTAGATGATTATGAGGGTGATGCTAGCGTACTTGTTTACAAGGTATGCATGATGTACGAATATTTTGATAATTTGTTGCTGAATATTTTGATAATTTGAGTGGTAGCTGAATATTTTGATAATTGGTTGCTGAATATTATGATAATCAGTTGCTGAATATTGTGATTGGTTGCTGAATAAATTGATTGGTCGCTGAATATTTTGAAATCGATTTGACTGTGTAAATTTTAATTTCTTATTAGGCGATATTAGGTAAGAGAGAGGTGGTCTGATAACGTAGGTGGAAGGAGGAGGGAGGAATACTATCTCGGACACCCTCTGCTCGGCATTGTTCTCTGTGCATGAGCGTGCCCTTATTCACCTAGTGGTCCTTTAAGAAAATGCAGGTGGTCGCTCGTAGACGTGTCACGAGGGATGAGGAGGATGGCTGAAGTATGCTAGTGTATTCACCGAGGCAATGTCTTGGGCGATATCTCTGTACGAATAATTCGAAAATAATTGATTGTAAGCCGCTGTTGGTTTAGTCACCATTAACCTCCTCCTTGGTTTAAGTCATTTAAAAAATGGCAGTCATTTAAATATTAAATTTTCAAAATTGTTATGGAAATGGTCATCGTTGACGATCGATAATGTATAATATTATATAGATAGTTTTATCTACCATATTTATGTCTTTAAAGTGTCAATCATTTAATTACTAACATTTTTTTTAAATATGAACAAACTCCCAGTCATTTAATTTTCAAAAAAATCAAAGCGTTGCGTTAAATGGGTTATAGTGATCTACGTTGTATATATATTTTTATATATAATTTTATCTTATGTATTTAAGGTGATTCTTTAAAGTGGAAGTCATTTAATTATTAAAATTTCAAAAATATGAGCAAAATGTCAGTAAATTTTCAAAAAAAAAATCAGACGTCCACAGTAAGTTTTCCTATGCTATTATATAGATAGTGTTATCTATCGTATTTATGTCTTTAAAATGTCAGTCATTTAATTATAAAACTTTCAAAAATATGAACAAAATGCGTTCCTAGTCAATGTCAATGCATTAATCGACCACACACAATAGCGTACAGATGTCCATTTAGAACAGTAGCGTACATCGACCACTTTTGACGGATCAGAATGTGTGCTTGCATATGCATGTGTGAAGCAGGTTGTCGTGTGTAAAAACTTTATTACATTATTTTATTTTTTTGAACAGATAAAGTGTTCTCTTTCAAATGATTTGTGGGCCATGAAAAGGGCCGTGTTTTGAGATAGGTCTCAGTCTTCGCAGATCCGCACAGGCGTGGTTGTCAGTTTGGTATCAAACTGCACCGTGTTTGCTTTTTGTATATCAGTCGGAGTATCACCGATTACAGGACACCCATGCGGATACTGTTTGATTGGTAATAGACAATAGCACTCCTTGCAGGTGTACACCATCTCTTTAGGTTCTGTTTTCTTGATCATATGCCTACAGACCCTCTTGTGTTTCGACCGTCGGTATATGGTGTCGCAGGTGTTGATGGAACACCAACGACATCGCACATACCCAGTGTCTGATCCGTCAAAGTTTGTACTACAAAAAAATATATATATATAAGGAATATCCCGTGAGATGAAATCTGACTGCCTAAGGCTACCTAACTACTCTGCAGTTACACATCCAACCACTTTGCGATGTTTAAACTGGAATGAGAAAATGGATTGAATTTGTACCGTTTATAGGAATATATGTACTGCGCCCGCAAATCCACAACATTTTGGCGTGTATTCATGTTCAGGCATGTACATATACTTGTTGCCATCCACAACATGTGCCCGCAAATCCACACCACATTTTTGCCAAATGTACATTAACATTTACATTTATACTACATCGCTCTACTACATTAAAAAAAAATGTAAGGAATATCGCGTGAGATGAGTAGCATCCTATCAAAAACTGTCGCGTACTGGTCTCCATATAATGACACATACATGCAGGCGAAAATCTTGGATATGTTCACGGGCTAGACGTGATGGATCAGTTTGTTAAATGGTTTATGCGCATAAAAATCTGTGCACGTTAAAAAAGTATCCAGGGAAATATGTTTTCTCTGACCACCTCGTTATTGTGCATAAAGCATCTATGATTCGCTTTTAATCCTTCAATTTGTATGCAAACGCGTTAACCTTCATCTAAAACCCTCAAACATGAAACTAAGCGGCTTCCTACTAGTCATTTAAATTATTATTTTTTTAAAGAGAGCAAAGTACATCTCTATGCGGGTAATATATAGCTAAGCCAAGCGATGTTGTATGCATAATATTATATAGATAATAATCATGCATCTCGTATTTAAGGAGTGGTCTTTAAAGCATCAGTCATTTAATTATTAAATTTTAAAAATTGTTATAAAAATGGTGGGAACAATGTTCACCGTCATCATCGTTGACGAATAATGATGAGCACCCTTGTATCGTTTAATGTATTAGGTGGTCGATGCGGTCCCTCGTGGTTGTAGTAAAAAGTATTTTGAAACTAAGCGGAATTGTGGCTTCCTATGTCAAATTGTCGCATTGAACAGCACGTTTTTAAGAGTTTGTGCGCACGAAGGCGCTAGTGCGAATTGTGGCTTCCTATGTCAAATTGTCGCATTGAACAGCACTTTTTTAAGAGTTTGTGCGCACGAAGGCGCTAGTGCGAATTGTGGCTTCCTATGTCAAATTGTCGCATTGAACAGCACTTTTTTAAGAGTTTGTGCGCACGAAGGCGCTAGTGCGAATTGGAGCTTCCTATGGCAAATTAGTATCAAAACTATTCGCTTAAACTACCAATGCGCCATGATTTAGGTTTGAAAAAGCAGAAAATAACATCCCTGGAATGAGTGTAGAGGTGGTCGCATAATTGGTGTCGAACGAGTGAGGGCGAGGAGGGATGATGTATGCTAGTCTGGTGCTGCCTGGCACGATGGATGAGGTATACTAGCATACTTGTTTACAAAGCCGGCAATGTGCGTTGTACGAATATTTTGAAAATAATTTTACTGCGGCGTTAGCAACAACTTTCTATCAAATCATTTCCATGATATTTAGTGAATATTTAGAACATAATTTGACTGTCTGCATCAACTTTTGCTCAAATCGTTTCCAAAATATTTTGCTAGGAAGTAGATCCCTGGAATGTCTGAAACACCTCGCCAGTCAGCCAGTTAAAGGTAATACAACTAGGAAAAATTACCATGTCTGGATACACACAGTATGAATGCATCATGAGTACCTAGTCAATGAGGACCCGACAACAAAAATAATATGGTTGGCTACCCATTGTCTGGACATTGCAGCGGCAACCTCCTACTACCAATACCGACCATCATCACCATCACCACAACCATCACCATCACCAACTCTCTGTCACCACCAGCACCACCATCCTCTAAGCACCAACACCCACCACCAAGCATTAACCCTACCCCATCAACCACCACAACACCTATTTTCATCAACCGCCAACCCCACCACCACCACCACTAAGTACAACAGCACTCTAATTTGTATATCGAGGGATGTGGGGGACCTGGCTGGGAAGCTACAATCATCAAATCAACATGCGCATAAAGAACCAATGTTTTATTTGTATCCATATTTTTACATTGAAGTAAATATTACATATGATAAAACGTAGAGTTGCTGTAGCATAAACAAATAGTCAATGTTCTGGAGATCCATTTTATCGATGACTGATTCCTTATGGATCAGATCTATCACCGACAGAATCATCATCATTATCCTCAGCATCTAGATGGTTCCTTATGTACTTCTTGATCAGAAACTCTCTTTTTCGAAAAGCTGAGAAGACTGATTCATCATATGCGTACCCCTCGTCAATAAAATCTGTAATTTCCTGACAAATTATTTTAATGAGCGTAGAGTTCTGTAATCTTCTCCACTGGAACATTATGTCTATACACTTTGTAACTAAAGCATCAAAATATACGGAAATAGGCACATTGCCTACACCATTTGGGTCTGTGTCCACTTCACCATCCTCATCTTCTAAACCTGATTGTTCAGCGTCTATGACCTGCTTAATATTTTGGAATATGGTAAATGGTATTCCCCTCATCATACGTTCAAGTATTTGTGCGGGCAGTGCATCGTAGTTAGTTATGGGCTGTAGTGGTAACGGTTGATATTGTTGTTGTTGTCCTTGCGTTTGCTGATTGTAATGCATATACTTATCCAATACTTGCGAATATGATTTTGCTTTTTCATTTTCAGTCAGATCGTGTCTGGTTAATATATTGGATATCTCGTTGTCAAGACTAATAGCTTTACGTATCGATGGATCTGTCTGTAGCAATGATATTTTACTCTGTTCATTTAAATTACCTATCAATTCGTGAGGAACTAGCACCATTTTACGTGTATGTTCCATCTTTTCACGTGAACAGTTGACCAATTAATGGCGCTGGTGTACCGATCACCACTGGTAATAAGGCACCTAAAAATCCGCCTGTTTATAGCAGTTTTCTTTTACGTGCATATGGCACACCGCGACTAGTCAGCATACGCATTTTCGCTTTGTATTTACTCAGCTGCTTGTGTCGTATTTTAGTGAGATGAACATTCCCACGTAATACGTTTAGGCATGATTCGTATAGTACATCCACCAATTCGTTCGAACACTGTTTGAGTACATCATTTCTGATTGAAGGCTTTACTTTAGCCAAATATTGCAGCATAGGTAAATGGCGTTCCGTTTTACGTGATGCCATTTTTCTTAGGTATGTAAACGTAGCACCCCTCCTTAGGATGAACAGATGAATGGAGTCTGATACTGTCAGGTGTCGTCTGTTTCAAATCTAGGAGTAGATATGAGTGAGGTTTGCGTGTAGGGTCCTTATATGATTCAATCAAATACTTTGTATTGCCTGAGTACATCTGATTAGATAAAGAACGAATGGATGACGCAACACGTGGATTCTTAAACAATACCATGTAGTGACAGTTAACTGATAAGTCGCATTGATTGCGAGACTTGTGAAACAGATTTTGTGCAACAAATATTACGCTACAATTCTCATGGTGAGAACAGGCCAGCTACATTCTCGTCGCATTTATTCATCAAATCGTCGAGCACCACCAATGTTCTGCAACTTCTGTCTAGTTCAACATTCACACCCTTTTTAAATTCAACTTCTTTCGCCAAATCGTTATACCCATCTTGCCATGCACCATAGCAGTACACAATCCTCTGTGGAGGGGGAGTAGTGGCATAGGGATCTCTTATTGGTGATTTTATCATCTCAGTTTTACCGCACTGTGTTGGACCGCAGACAATCTTAGTGAATGGGTGACATAACAACGTATTGCAGTCAAGCGTTGATGCCATTGCGTCAGCACATGTGCGTCCACGTATGACTAAGAAGGTATACCGTAGGCATACGTGGACGTATGTGAACCGTCACTACGATGTAAGATGTAGTTACTCTCCTGCGAATACCTTATCAATGCTTACTGGTTAACGAACATTACGAATTGTGACATCGGATACTCGTGACGTAAGAGAAATGCTATGTCCATTTAAGAATGTCCCGTAAATTAGGAGAAATGCTACGATTGCAATGTCAGATACTTGTAATGCTGGAGAAATGCTATGTCCATTTAAGAATTGTTATGTAAAATTAGGAGAAATAATATGATTGCGACCTCGGATACTCGAGACGTAGGAGGAATGCTATGTCCATTTAAAAATTGTATCATAAAATTAGGAGAAATGCTATGATTGTGACGTCAGATACTGGTGATGTAGGAGACATGCTATGTATGTTTAAGAATTGTGTCGTCATATACACGCTATGGAGCAGAAATGCTATGAACATTTAAGTGTATGATTATGACATCAGATACTTGTGCGACGAATCCATAACATCTTTAAATAGTTACAAAAATAAACACGATATTCAGTGAATATTTTGTCATGAAATTGAACAAAACCCGTCTAACGGTGTTTTATTTAAGTATGCGCTATTCAGCTCACTCTATCATTCATTCACCTGGACCATTCTTCTCTAAAGAATAGCGATGGCACGGGCCATCAAGTGCCTCTGTCAAGTGAATAGCGGGCATACCAACGTGTGCAGAGGAGGCGGGGAGTGAATAGCGAGTCGCTAGCGACAGATAAAGAGATAGAGAGCTAGGTGCTAGTACTGCACAAGCGAAATCCGATTTTAAAACTTTTTTATTAATACAGACATCAATAATACATATCGCTACAAAGATACGAACAAACACTCCAAATACAACATATTTTACAAAGCTACGATTGACAAAATAAAACAATTAATCATGTTATTTTAAAAAATAAAATAAAATATGTGGCAACAACATCTGTTTTTCACATATTACATCCACAATGTACCTATACCATTCCATCATACACATATGGTACAGATCAGTACACTGTTCGCATATATAGTAATGGCAGGCTAGTCGAGCGCAATATTCGTCTTCGTCCATTTCTAATAATGCTGCCTCATTATACAGTTCAAAATTGTCAATCAGATTAAGGTCAACATCAATCCCTAACCACAATGTTCACGTTGACTTGGATGATTTACTAGAGATCCGTAACAATCTCGCACAACCAACGAATGTATCTTTTCACACAGCATGGATGCGAATAATTTCTGACTAATCATTTGCACATGATCCGTAGGGAAATAATGGTGTGGATGCCCCATAGTTTTACAATAGTGACACAATTTGACGCTATCGCCATCGACGAGATTTAGTTCGTCATCGTTTTAAACCTCATCGAGGTATATAGCATCCGTAGTAAGCGTATCGTGATTAGACATCTCTGCGGAATCACTAGTGGTTGGAATGTTATTCATGTTCTCGCTTTTTCACACCATAAAAGCACTGAGGTATCATGCCAAACAACGCATCACCGCTCACGTTGGGTGGCACGCAAACGTTAGGTAATGCTGCCAGCAAATTACTCGCGTTCTGTTACAATAATTCTCACTCGTTGTCTTGCAGGTATAATCCGCAACGTGTGGCACGTGGTTCTGCATCAGAGCAGAACAAATATTGTATGTCAATACACGGAAATTCGTCACAGATAGAAATACGAACAGAATTGTCCAAAGAATATGTAAATAGTATGCCTTCTTTTTTGCGCGCACGTTTTACCGTGTCTTCAAGATCGGGTATGATCTGTAACAGCTATTTAAATGCTGCTACGCTGAGATATAAACCACGTTTAGTGGGATAACCATCAGGATGAAACTGCCGTAGATCGATACACCACTTTTCGCCAAAACGTATTGTTCGTGTTTTACGCGAATTACCAAGATCACACCAAAACGCCGAGTTATTTAAATATTTAAAGCAGGGATCAGAAGACATCTTGGAGAACGAATAATCATAGCGTGAAACTGCTGCATTTATATATCATTAGTAACAATAACTAACAGCCGCAGATGGATTGAACGACATCTGGCGTAAATACCATGCATACAATGGCATACAGAGGAGCACGTGCATTACAATGACGTACATAGACGTACATAGACGTGCTTAATTTGAATTTATGGAGTGCATTTGTTCGATCAATAACGTACATATTCACGTGGTACAAGACACTGTCTTCTACCGTCGCACACTTTATGAGCCATAATGCGCACGACCAACTTTTAACCATTACACGGCTGAGAGACTCGATACACTAAAGTCGATGCGTATTATCGCTGGATGCACAAAATATTTTGAAAACTATCTGACTGTAAGTTCATGGCGGATGACAACAACTTTCAGTCATAATATTTTTGCGGTAATCTAAGACTTGTAATGCGTGCGATAACTAAGCATAAGTTATGAATGAGAAAGACATCGATTAATGTAGCTTCGCAGCAATAATACGCGCACCCAATGCACTATGTCTATCCCATATTCGGTTAATAAACCCTTGCTAATTTCAGACATGAGTATAATTCTTCCAGCATTAATTTTGTCATCTCTTAAAGCAAACTGCATGCTCCTCATAATCAACGTACGCATCTTATCCTTATCAGCGTTACACAGACTAGCAATATTTGTTATCATAGCATGAGCAGCTAGTGTGGCTTCGGCGGACATGGATGACACTGACATTGTTTACGTACTGACTGAAAAAACGTGCACTGTTGCTTTTTATATTATGCTAGTGTAACCATATGGTACTGATGATAAATCTTCCAGTTTCAAAATTCGTTTTTTAAAGACGGGTCTGAAAATCTTACTGCTATTTACTGAAAGAATTCTAAAATGATTGGTGTGCATGATCTTTGATGGATAGCTTAATAATACGCTATTACGATCCGTAATTCCACCATCGTTTATAATATGTTCAATGGATTTTTTCATTGTATCAAAATTAACTTGTTTTGATTGTTGGGTACCCAGTGTTAAACCTTTAACCTTCGTCACCTGTTTAACGATCGATGGATCACCGCGATGCTTCGTTTCATAACTATAGTTTTTTGGACCGAGTGTGCAAAAAATTGTTAATTCGTAATCGGAGGGGATTTCACTCGTCCAAGAACCTAGATACCCATTACGTTCTTGAATGGTCGGCTCACCTTCACGTGTACTAAATACAACCGAATCCATATCGTGATAGGCTACGTGGCATCCGAGTAAGGACAAGACTTCGTACAGTTTTATTTGGCCATAGGCTGTCACGAAAGATGCAAGAATACAGTTGGTATTTAATGGTGACTGAACGTACTCGTCATTGACCGAATAGGAGGCCATTAGAAGACTATCGTTCAGGAATGTAATGGAGCCTACAGTTTTACTTTTATCATTCAGAAGGGAGAGTAGACCTTTACGTGTTGATATCATGCTATTCTTTTTATGATCATGAAGAGAAAATCGTCCCCACAAAATATTCAAACAGGATTTAGCGAAAAAGCGTGACCCCGGGTTATACACTATTTTGGTATTGTCGAGCTGTATTCCTTCATGTTTATAATAGTCAGCCACGTAATTCGGCTTTTCACTCTCACTACCGACACAATCAGGATAACCGCTACTTTCCTGTTTAATTTTCAGAAAATGGTTAATGTATTCTGAAAATAACCCATTGTCGCCATGCGGCTCATATTGCGATGACGCATGATAATGCCATACTTCATACATTTTTTTAATTACATAACTGTTGCGTATAGCTAGCTGTAACTCTGGAGTGGTCCATGTTCCGCATAAACTGCGCTGTTCTTCCATATGTTCGCATACAGAAGATTGTTCATTTTTTGCGCATTCGTCGCATAGTACAAACATGAGGCGTGAATTTATTCGAGCATGTAGCACGGGAAGGTATAAATCATGAGGTGGAAGGACTTTGCATTTAATAAGACCAAAGAAGTCATGCACCATCTTATCACTCAAGTCATCGCCTCTTAGAACCGTATATGACCCTTCTGGAAAACAACATTGTTTCATCACTGAAGGATACATGGAAACGCAGTCTAAATATTCGAGTGTGGTATGCTCATCCACTTCCATAAATAAATGAATCGCGGATGTACGACCACCGAATGGTGCATCACGTGGTGATATTGGGCATGCTAAGTCCAATTCAGTGATAAAATCATTTAGCTCGGAGGAATCAGCGACTTGTTTCTTAAAGTCACATCCCCACATAATTCTCAGCGTATATCCGTGCGATTCAAATAAAGAAATGCGACATTGAAGCACGGAATATGCTTCTTCATATATCTGATCGCCATATGGTGTATATGTCATATCATGCTTATCACCGCAACAAGCAGACTCATGTCCATGGAATTTACAACCTAAGAACTGGTAAAGAATATTTTCAGATACATCAATTCCATCCACATAATGTCCACATATTTTCTGTTCACTGCCATTTAGCGCATGCGCGATTTGGTGACCCTCGCATTGACTGACCCATTCCATCCATTCTACACCCAAAACACTATAAGCACATTTTGCTCTTAGTGAGAAATCAGGTATAGTCTGTACGCTCTCAGGTCGAAGCCATAAGGCGCGATAGGCCACATTACACACTCCCGCTAGTGTTATCCCTGTCACAAATGGGTTTTGGCCATCTATCGATTCAGAAAATAAAGTCTTAAATCTAGACATGGCTAAACGTAAGATGGTTACGTCATCATTACAATATTCGATGAGATTGTTATCGACATCGTAGCGCTCATGTCTAGATATCTGCTCGTTGTACCATCGATCAAATTCGATTAATTCATTTGCATTCATATTTTGTGGACAGAATATCTCCCTCTCAGGAAATGGTATTACTGTACCCCAATATTGAGGCATGTTGAGCTGATGGGGAAATGTCCCCTTTCGAACAGAAAGATTAAAAGCATCGCCACCCTTACATAATGAAAGGGGAAAAAAGTTAATTGAATCGATAAACCGAATAGTACCTATGTCAAATGAGAGAACTGAATGACCACGCATGATAATATTTGTAGGTTTAAGATGCGGATTAGTGGTTTTGCAAATGCATTGAAGGAATAAAAGGGAATCATAGGCGCAAGCGTTGTGAGCAATCACCAAGTAGTCAGAGAAAACATGGTTTCTAGTGATTCGTTTACCATCACTCGCAGTCTTAACATGTGTCAGCCATCTAATGAACTGATCCACCGTCTCTAACCCGTGAAAGCGAACATATCCATAATTCGTGCCTCGATGACATGTAGAGCAATCATCTTCGAGCGGTTTCTCGAGGCATGCATCACAACATATGTTGGCAACCATGAGATTGACTTTATGCTCGGCTAGAATATTGGTATTGCTACTGTCGATAGGCGATAAATATGTTTCTGTATCGTAAATGATGTATTTTTGAAAACATTCGTAACTACAATTGGCGGCATTCGTATGCATAGAGCATGCATGGGATAATGACATAATAGGTTCTTCAATTACTTTATGATTACACGTATGATTTTCAGTAATAACATACTTTTCTTTACACCCATGACATTTTGTCATACCGCATACGTGTTCATTGTCATCTTTACGTATGTGACTGAAACAGTGGGGGGGCACGCCTTCACCATTTCGCAGGTACCATTAGAGAGGTGGTTCGCCATACATTGACGGTTATAAAACTTACGATGACAATCAGTACACATTATCTTATGCGTAGCGTCTGTAGAAGTGCAAGATCCTTTATCAGAATAAAGTGTCTGACAACTACGACAGAGCACAGCGCATGAGTGATCATTAGAGTATGATGCATTACATCGCATACAGTAATTACGTACCATAAGAAATGCAGCCATAGACGTGATTAAGGATATATGATTATCACGTTCTGAATGCATAAGATTTATGCACGGTAAACTCAGGGAAGCGCAACCAAATAGGTGTTCACGCGTTGACTCTGAGTAGACTTGAATAGAAAATTGATTGTGAAAATGTTCCTGAAATTTGTTCCAATTAGTACTACTAATTTCGCGTACAGGAATACTACAAGCTGTATGATATTCACGCGCCATATGCCTCAAATATGTTGTATTACATATCAAATTATGCCATACTTTTGCAGAGATTAATTTGTTCATTTTCTCAATAAATTTCATTCCTAAAAATATTCCTGCCGCGAAACAGAACGGATATTCGACGCATATGGGCATAATACATTTTTTTATATGCACATACGCATCTAAATCAGATGAATGTATATTTAATATATTTAAATGTCTAGAATCGCTCGCACCTAGGAGAGTATCATTTCGACCACCCGAGTTGTAGTCCTCTACATGAAAAACGTGAAATTCAAAACCCTCTGATAACCTACAATCAGTATTTGACTGAATAACCTTTTCCACTGATTCTAAAATTATGTCAGGCATAATTTCATTCCATAGCCTAAAATCCATCGCTATTGGCATTTCCAAAGATGGGTGAATCAACTCGATTCTCACGTGATCATTCGGCTGAACATTACTATATTCGCTATATGTATCGAGCAAAGATTGAAAGATGCCTGACACGAACTCAGAATGAGAAAGTGGTGTATCGGCTATAGGATAACTTTTAAAAGATACATTATATTCAGTACCTTCGAGATGAAACTTTTTACTGCAGTATTTGCGAACAGTCTCCACAGATATATAGTCGGTATAATCAACTACCGACCCTCCGATTTGTGCATGCTCGTGGTGAACGCATTGCAAATAACGATTAAGTAGATCATCTGTAAGCACTATATTTTCTGATATACATTGACTGATTTCATTAGTGATGAGACTAATTTTATCTGTCGAATGATTTGCACACGTGTCAATAAGAGGTTGATGAGTAGGATCATTGATGCGATAAGCGGAATCGTTAGGAAGGTATGCTATGTCCAGAGATAAGTCATTAGCTATAGGCGCGATACAGACCAGCACATCATCACGTAAATTTAGGTCAGAATCGTTAGGAAGACATGATAAATCCAGCAATATGTCATTAGAAGAAAGCACAATACAGTCTGGAACTGGCACAGCATCAAGTAAATTTAGGTCGGAATCGTTAGGAAGGTGTCATAAATCCAGTGATATGTCATATGTAGAAGGCTCAATACGTACAGGAACTGGCGCGTTATCAAATAAATTTAGGTCGTAATCATTAGGAAGGCATGCTAAATCCTGAGATAGGTCATTAGATGAAGGCACATGAAAGTCAAGAAGGGATGCATCGTCGAATAAATTTACATCGTAATCATTAAGAAGGCATACTAAATCCTGAGATAGGTCATTAGCGAAAGGCACAACATCAATTAAATTTAGATCATGTCCATCACGCACATCGGTCGAATAATTAGAATCAATTACATCACATTCGTTGTGAGGATAATTAACAAATGATGATGGTACGGTACTCAGATCAGGAATAGATTGTTCAGTTATAGTATGTATGGTTTGATCATCGAAAGAAGCAGGTTGCTCAGGTATGATTACATCATAATCGTATAAATCGTCCAAATAATTGAAAAAATCAGCATCGGTATCAGACAGTTCAGGAATGACTTCGCGTAATGCAACGTCATTATGTTCATCAGATACATGTGGAATTGAAAAGTTGGGTTCATACAACATAGAACCCAGATTTAATCATCAGGTGAATAGCGTTGATCCACGTTTAATCTTGCCGCATCAGAGTCACACATCTGATACAAAATCACATTAACAGCATCTTCACATTCTTTAATATCGACAGTTAAATTATCTGCCATTTTCTTATATCTTTAACGCAATTTACTCCTCGTTAATTTAAAATGTTTTTAAAAATTATTCCCTTAAAATCTCTATACGTTTCTTTATAAAAGCACAAATAGTGACAGCGAACTAGACAGGCATGCTTAAATACACGCAGAGAACAGTGCCGGGCAGAGACCGGCCGGCCGCCATAGCATTCATCCTCAAACTCCTCTTCCTCCTCATCCTCCTACGACCTCCATTATGAGACCACCTCTTAAACTCTATTATTTTACTATTATCAATACCACTCTCAACTATTTTACTATTATCACTCATCAAACTCTATTATTTTTACAACGGTCGATAACCACAGAGGGGGGCGTGCCGCCACTACGTTTAAACGTAAAATACACTACTTTTAAACTTTTAAGGGTTAACTAATTCAAAATAATAGAACATTACAGAGTGATGCTGAATCTCAAATACATATGCGGATGTACGTCATTGTTATCGAGAAAACGTGGCGTTCTGTACGTCATTGTTCTCTAGAATGTGTGTACCCCTGTGCGCCATTGTTATCAACATTCCATTTCACATGCTTTTCCTTTGATCTCATGAAAAACACATTGTTCTCGAAGACCTCCTGCTGGAAAGAACAATAACGTCCAGCGCCACCCATTACTACTATCATATTAGATCCGCACCCGGGGCTTACATTTTGCCTGACGCTAGGGTTATGTAAATTCGCCCAGAGATGCACTGCAGGCCAGTAACTATAATATTTTCGCAGTGCTTCCTACTTTGGCGTGGTATTCTAACTAACTAGTATCCGAGGATAAGTGGGTGGGTGGGGAGGTGGGTGCGGTCATCATCACTTTGTTTATAACCGCTCTGACAACCCAATAGTTTCAAAGTCATCTTTAAACAACGTGACGGAGGGAGGTCCAAACAATCAATAAGCCAGGAGGTTGGAGGTGCGTAGACAGAGACAATCACACTTATATTCGTAAGAACAGGAGGCCTTAAGGTATATGACCAATTTATACAATCTAGCCGGTGTGCGGTGTTACATATTCGCTACTTCCGGAAAAGAGACTTACATAAAATGTCTCCTACAGAGTAATCGTCCTTACTATTATAAACCTATCCAATTAAGCTAAAACAGTCCAGGTTTAGTCCGCTGCATGTCATGTTCGCAAAATAAGATCATGAGCAGCGACCTCAGTAAAACATTGATGCTGTTACTAAACAAGGTGGTGCGGTTGTTGATGCTGTTTTGTGTAACTTAGCGAACTGCAGTTCCAAAGTATTTTATATAAAATAAGCAAAACATATAGCTACGATGGCTACTGCCATATAAATAATTATCACAGTACAGTAAAATAAAAGGTCACACGACCTTGACAGTGCTTATTGGCACAAAATAAGAATAATATACACATTTAAAGAATACACTATAAAAATGCGGTCTCAAACGACCGGATGGTACCTGTTAGTCATCAGTACCTGTTACACAAAAAGTAATACATGAATGTAATAATGTTCAGCCGGAGTACCTATTAGTCATCGGGACGGAAACGTTCAGGAATCACAGTAGTTAAAGCGTCGCACCTCTGGAACGCGAGTTGGCACGATGCTCATTCTCCGGAAGGGCGTTTGCGGTTGCAGATGGCTAGTAGTTGGTCACGTGTAAACACAAAGTTAATAATTTAAGCGTTAGAAAGGTCCGTACTAGTGCGGAAGTTGAAAGCTGCCCTGTAGTTATGACGGGCTACTGTTAAAAGTTAATAAATGCGGATGCAGTCTGGTGGATCACAAGACGAGATGCATCGCATAGCTCGTGCAATGCATTGGGCAATGTCCCCCTACTGCGGTCGAAATGTCTAAAGTTGAACACAACACATGCGCGGATTTGGAAACTACCACTGGTCGGCATGGTATGGCAGATCTGACGAGTTATCCATCGAGCACATCAATCGTCCTACCTACTTTGACGAGCTTACATCGGGGTCAACAGGCCCATCCACACGAAGGCCCCTCTGCGGTTAATAGCTTGGATTGCCTTACTTAATTTTCGTGATTGTCCCCGGGTGATATCTTTCCGGGAGCGTACAAAAACTGTGATGCTGATGTGGTGGCTAGTACCCCAGAGACGAGTGCTTAAACCCGAAGGTCACCGCGCTAGTCTCTAGGGAGCCTGCTATACGGTAAGCAGTTTCCCACTAATCGCTTATCTCAGATCAGGTAACTCACCACCACCTTTTCTCTCCCGACTGCTCTCGATTCTGATTTTCCAGCCCCTTATATACTAATCGTGATGTCACAGCTAAAGTACCACAGCCAATCAGCGAGCAAGCTACAGAGGCAGGGAAGTGATCACGCAATGCGCTATCGTACCATGCACTAAGTACATGCACGCGCTAAGCCTATGGAGAAGTATATTTTGAAAGGAATTTGCTGGTTCATTTAAGGATCACGCGGCCCGATTTTAAAATGGTAAAAAGATTTGGAATCCTCGTTTCATTCTGGTCATGATACGATACCAAGTACGACAAGGAGAGTATAATTTAAAGGGATTCCATGTACCAACTCGTTACAAAATATGATTCTTTTTCTCTCCAACACTAACGCGCGTTGGCAAACAATCACTGACGCCTGCGCATGCGTGCCAGGCAATCTCACGGGCGTTATATGCGCATACTGTCCTACCCAGGGGGAGGCGTGCTCGGAATGTACCTGCTTCGGTCATCCATACCCAGACAGGCTGGGACGGTTAGTACCTGACTGGTCGATCTGTGCTACACAAGGTTACTCACAGTGAACTTTTTCAAATAGGCCGGATGTTGACTCGCGCGTGTGAATGGTGGTTTATTTCCGGGAAATGCAGCCCATCTAGAGATTGGATAGTGGAATTTTCTTTCACTGTCCAAGGTGATTTGTAATTGAGCATGATCTATTTTTCTGATAGAAAGGCGGGTGCATCGATTGGCTTTAGCGAGTGCAGTTATAGTTATTTTAGTCACGTTGGCGTGAAGGGTGACTCCTATATAGAGTAGAGTTGAACTGCTCGGATTATTGAAAGGGAGAGAGTGGAATACAGAAGGTGAGTGAGATTGGTTGAATGGGAGAGAGGAGTACAGTTGAAGATACGCGCGTGAGTGAGAGAGCGAGAGAGCGAGCGAGAGAGAGAGGGGGGGGGGGGAGATAGGGAGGGGTGGGTGGGAGAAAACGAAAGAGAATGTGTGTGAGAGATATCAATAGAAAGAAACATACATGGGGCTATGAAGAAGAACGTAGAGAGAAGGATAGAGATGGGAAAGAAAGATTGGGAGTGCAAGAATAGTGGTTGAGATTGTAGACAGAACGAGAGCGAGAGAGAAGGAGAGAGAGAGAGGGAGAGAGAGAGAGAGAGAGAGAGAGAGGGGGGAGGGAGAGAGGGCGAGAACGTGAGAGAGACGGAATTGCTAAGTTCCATAACCCAACATCTGTAAAGAGCAAAGAAAATATGAACTAAGCGCAGTCATCACCATTCGACACAGGTGTCAACGATTTGCGTGTAAGGGTTTTAACTCCAACCCCAGTAGAGGTGGCAAAGTAGAAAAAGAAGCATGACTCAGTATTTGTGTCAAGACATATCACACTGCCACAAGCCGAGCTTTCAAACACCAATATCGTCATTGAACAGCATAGCTCAGGCATGTCCAAGGCCACAGAGCACGAGCATGTTCCAAACACCACACCATGTCTCTCTCAGACTATCGCCCTCTCTCTCTCTCTCTCTCTCTCTCTCTCTCGCCCCCCCCCCCCCCCACCCCAGGGATTTTCAAAGTGACCAAAGCAGCAATTGCACAACGCTACATGGAGAATGCAATGACAGACTTTATTAGATAAGTGATCAACTACAAGAATTTGCCAGTCTATAAATAGAGTATCCACATATGGCAGCAAGATGACATTACGGCCGCAGATTGATTGCCTCGACAAGCTTCGGGTGACCCATGTTCCGAGAGTTGCTAGTCATCCACCATCACTGTATGTGTATTACGCTGACTCCAACTTCAAATTACATCAGGAAAGGCAGTGCATGTGGTATTAAGCAATTGATTAGGAACCAATTCAATTGTCCAGACAACGAGTCATTTTGTAGGTGATCCGAGGCCATTACAATACAAACGGGACCAATTTGGGTTGAGAACCTGAGAAATGGCCGTACAATGAACTGTGTGACATGCAATCGATGTCATTTACTAAATAATTTCAGACATAATAAGTTGTTGTTTCATGCAGCACACACCCACCCGCCATCTCCCATGGATGCTGTTAACCAACTAAACCCTTACTGTACTGCCGAAACCAAGAAGCCATCTGGACCAACAGCAACTTGTGGATTTGTTCTCAACAAAGCTTTGCGGAACAAGACGTCTAGCGTAGCTTTGTGAAGTAGCCCATAGAAAATTGACTACTTCACTGGAGTCTGCATGAGGTGGTATGAAGTATACGGAACTACAGCAACAGTGTATGGTTACAGCGATTGCTTATAGTCGTGTTCATTCTCAATCTCTCGACATTCATATGATGGCGTGTGGGCATGGTATGTCACTGACTTTCTATGCCATCACAGATTCTGGGCTTACTGCACCAAGAAGGACGTAATGGCGATGGGGTGTGACAGATACATCCCTGAGAGTATGAGTAAATGATTTACAGTCTGCAGTGTTTAAGGCCTAAATAGGTTCGACATTTGAAAATGAGGCCTCTCTGGACCCAGTTACAATAGAGCTTATATTCAACAGCTTACCTGTATATTTTTCTGGAAATTGTAGTGGAGTTCAGGGACAGATCGATCCCAACACGGACAAACTGTGGGTTGGGCGTTGCTAAAGATGGGCTTGGGATGGGGTGTAGAGAGAGATGGATAAAACAGGATTACTCTAGCCCACCCCACCCCAACCCCAACCACCCACCGCCACCACACGCCACCACCCCCTCCAGACTTGCCTCAAAACAAAAACTATGCATGGATTCCCTCTAAGTCAATCTAATTATAGGTACTTTTGTGGTATTTCTGAAATATGGTTAATACATTATTCAAAGATCGTGGGACTCATCCACACGAATCAAATGTGAAAAAGTGCAAAACCCGTCGTAGAGTGAATGAGTCTCATGCTGTCTGAATAATTCATTATCCATGTCAAACATCCGCATGAAACGTCCATCTAACAAGAGTAACCTTAAACCCTAAGGATCACAGAGGTTTTACCCATAGAGATCAAGAGCAGTAGATCAGTCGTTCTCATACATTCATTATGGGACAAGTTGCAGCGACAGCCGGCGTCGTCAGCTGAGAAAAACGTAAAGGTGGATGACAATGTGGATTATCAGGTATCTGTTGCATCGGACAGGTAAGTGATCTATAGCTGGCGACATATAACACCAAAATTATCATTGGAAATTCATCGCTTTAGCTGTCATACTAACTTGGATCTGTTGCGATTTTAACAAAACCCCAAATATTCTCTATTCACATTAAAATCAATGCATATTGCGAATCAAGGCTGAACAGCGTAACGTTGCCTGTTTTTGTATATCTTAACAGATTGAAAATGATATTCGCAGCGCAATAAAAATTGTGTTCGCTATTTTATTTGATTGTCTATTAGGTATATTATAGGAAAGGATTGCGTTTCTAGTCTGCTTACACTTACGTGCTCAGGCAAGTTTCCAACTTTACGACCGGATCTTTGGCCCTTTTCATTCCTACACAATCTCAATTCCCTATGGCGACAGCAGCGCTCCGTCAAATTAGTTTCAAACTATTCGACCGTATGCTTATTACATAGTAAAGATATACAATTCATACAACCTGGCGGATTATTAAACGGATATGATGGGCTAAATCGCGTCATTCGTGACGTAATTGATTATGGCGTCGACATACATGTGACGTAGTTGATTATGACGTCATGCGATTGACTAAGAAACTGGATTCCTCAAGCGTGTGTGTACTTGCTGACTTGTTGCATGCCATGTATGTATTTGCTGAATCTGTATTACTCATTTCTCTGCAGGTAGCGGCAGCATAAATTTCACGAGTTCGTCGTTATCATGGCTTCAACTGTTAAAGAAAAGAATGCCAAGGAGAAGGAGATAAAAGTAGCATTCAAGGTATGCTGCGATAGTGTTATCTGTATTTAATTAGACTTTTAAAAGTTTAATATATAAATTTTAAATTAATGGTACACATTCACAGCAAAATGCTTGAAAATAAGATTGTTAAATTGTATGCTTTTAGAGGCTTTTAATTTGTATACCTCAATATTATAAACTGAAATTATTCCTAACATATAATGTTGATTTCATTCCGCCTAAATTATTATTCTATTTTAGCTGTAAATTTGAATTATGGACTCGTGTCTCTAATTCAAATTCACAACTTAAAAGTTGTATTTATTTATACGTTATGAAATCATCAAATGTTAAGATTTAATTCATTTCACCTATGCACGCAATTTAAGTCTCTAACTTTTAACAATTTTATTGTCAACTATTTTAGTGTGAATGTGCACCTTTAAATATGCTTATAGTGTGAGAGTTCATAATATTGAGCTATACAAATTCAAATCCGCTATCAAAGTGGCCAAAGTGAAGATCGCACCAAAGTACGCCAGGAATGCAATAACATTTTGCGTCACATTAGCGAACGCTTAAAAGATATTGCTATCCAACACGCAGACTCCCTAGCAGAGGAAATCACTGCCATAGATAACTGCCACAAAATGTTTCGGGCAGCCAGATCCCTGAGAGCTACTCACTACACACCACCACTCACTGTACACAACTCTGAGGGGCACTTTATCGGGACTGACCAGGGCAAAGCCGTAGCAATTCACTGACCACGATGATGAGCTCTTGCACCCATTCTCGGCACACCCCAGGACATTACTAGCACCAATTAATATAGCGGAAGTTGAGAAGACACTTAAAGCCCTGAAAAATGGACGTACATCTGGACCTGATGGTATGCACAATGAACTATTCAAATATGCAAGAGATATTATTTCGAAACCGATCACGCACCTAATCAATTCAGCATCTATGCACTACCTTTCCATCGACGCAGTAGGCCAAGGCACCTTTATCGCGCTACCCAAGCCCAAGAAGTCACCTGACCCCACCAGCCAATATGTGGCCCAGTGTGCTCCTTAACAGCATATGGAAAATCCTATCAAATATATGCTGCATCCGAGACAAGATCGATGACTTCAGCGGATCAGTGGCTTCAAACGTGGACGCAGCTGCACAGACATTGTATGGGCTCAACACATGCTTGTGTCGGGAGTCATGTCCAAACACTGGGACTTCCACAAAATGGACATTGGCATGTCACGAGCCTTCGCTCAAATTTCCTAGATGTACTACGCCAGGCCAGTTACACTGAAGATGGGCTACGACCAGTTAATATACTGTTTGCAGACACCAAACTGAGAGTATGAGTCACCTCAGTGAAGTCTGTACAGTTTGAGACATCAATTGACTCCCCACAGGGAGATGGTCTATCCCCTGTGCTTTTCACCTGTTACCTAGCTGCTGCACTGAAATTCGTGCGGGGAAATTCGACAAGACCAACCCCCACGCCACCCCCACCCCCCACCACCGGTGTCAATACTGGGAATGGAATATGCCAACGATGTTGATTTTACAGACGAGGAAAAGAAACCCCTTGGCGACATTCTCCCAATACGAATTAGCGTACAATGGGCATCTGCATACCCCCGCTAATGGGCCAGTTGTATTTACCGTCCAGACAACTGCAAAGACAGCTTTGCCCAATTTGACGAGTAATGGGCTCATTTGATACAAAATGGGTTAAAGCATTCGCTAACAGTAATGCCGAACCCTCTAGCATCACATTTATTTGAGGAATCCAGTTTCCCAGTCAATCATATGACATCATAATCAACTACGTCGCATGTATCCAGACGTCATAATGAATTATGTCATGAATAACGCGGTTTATTCCATCATAAACGCTTAATAGTGCTTCAAGTTTTCCGAAGTGTATATATTTACTATTTAATAAACATTCTGTTGCATATTTTGAAATTAATTTGACTGTGTGCTGTTGCTGCCATATGCAGGAACGGCCCCCAGTCAAATTAATTTCCAAAATATTCAACAGCCTACCTGGAAATTGGTTGCGTGCTCCCAACATGGGCACAGCCTGGGTGGAGCTGAGCTATAAATCGGCGGGTCATACGTAAATCTGGATACCTCCATTAACATCATTTTAAGACGAATCACAGATCCAGGCATGCAGACATTAAAGGTTCTGGCAAATATAAAAACGGTAACCAGTAGCTAATCTTCTATGCTATCTGCCTCTTGTTGCCTTTCAATGTAAGGTTTATATCAGTGCAGTTTTCTGCGTGCAGGGTTCATGCTAACTTCAGGAAATTGAACAGCTACCATGACGACGCAGACTACGAGCCCAATATATTTGTTAAAATTGTATACATTGAAGGTTTAAACTGTGTACCTCAATTTAATGAAACCAAACAAATCCTAGCATATAATGATATAATTCCGTATAAATCAATATGATTTTTTTTGTTGTAAAGTTGAATTAGGGGTACGTATCCTTAATTCAACTTCACAAATAATACTAAAATTACTTTATACGTAATGAGGTCATCATATGTTAAGCTCTATTTCGTTTCATTACATTGATATGCACAATTTAGGCCTCTAATGGTATACAATGTTAGCGATTTTATTTACCATCAGCCTGATATGAATGTGGACCAAGGCAATGCATTCTCCCATTTATTAACAATAGATGTAACATTTGTTCCAAAAGCACGAACGGTTGTACACCTACAGATGCATTATGGGCGATGGAGCTCTCTGAACCCGTACCAAATGCAACATATAATACCATTAGATAATTAGAATGTACTTTTCCAGAATTAGCTATGTCCCACCCATCTTTAGCTAAGCTCCATCCACGGCTCGTTCGTGTTGAGATCGGTTGATTCATTGTCATTGACTATCAATTTCCAGAAAGCTATACAGTCAAGCGATTGCATATTTTGATCTTGACTGGGTGCTGTTGCTAGGCAACAATAGCGTCCAGGCCAATTAGTTTCAAAATATTCAACAGCATGTTTATTAAATAATAATAACATGCAATTCGTACACCAACTCTTGGTTGGTCACCAATTATGCGTTCGTAAGGAACTTATCTACATCATTCACGACGTCATTGATTATTACGTCAGCCTACCTTCACATATTTGATTATGACGCCATTAGATGGATGGATAAATTGAAAAGTTCCATTAACGTTGCTGTGGTTGAATTCCATGAAAGATTATCACGAACCACTAATCAACTTCTGTTTCAATTTCTCAAGGAATGGGACAAGGATGGCAGTGGCTATATAACCCCGAATGAGATACACACATTCCTGAGACAGGTTGGTGAACGTCTATACCGCAATGAGAGAGAGTATTTATTTCGACACGCGGATGTCAATGCGGATAGTGCGATATGTGTGTATATATATAATATATATATATATATATATATATATATATATATATATATATATATATATATATATATATATATATATATATATATATATATATATATATATATATATATATATATATATATATATATATATATATATATATATATTCGCTAGACAACATAAATGTGTTTTCCATCGGCACGAAGTGGAGATTGAAAACAATGTTTTGCAAGCACTGAATATGCATAGGCTATGGTGTATGTGTGTCTTAGATAGTAACAGTTAGATTGGCAGGTTGGAGAGAGAGAGAGAGAGAGAGAGAGAGAGAGAGAGAGAGAGAGAGAGAGAGAGAGAGAGAGAGACAGAGAGAGAGAGAGAGAGAGAGAGAGAGAGAGAGAGAGAGAGAGAGCATGTGGGTGACTGGGGTCAGCATGATGCTGTACTGTATGCCATTCTAGGCTCGCAGTTTGTTACTCGACGAACGAACGTGTTCTGTTTGTTTTTTAATGTCATTAATTAAGCAAATTAACAAAGAAACATAAACTTGAAATAATTGATACAGCCATGAATTAGGGCAAAACATTAGAAATCAGAATATGCGCATTTAATCAATTGTCAGATCATTTGTGTGATTAGCGATATATAACTTTAAAACCAATGTCTTCATGTAGTAGTGCATAAATAACTACCTGGTTTAGTTTAATCTCTCGAGCCAAGCTTGTACAGCAATATAGTTGCGTTTCTCTATCGATGGGAGAACACGTTTCCTAAAGTGTTTTTTGGCCCTCATAAATGTGGGTTTTTTATCTTTGTGGTTTTTCGTGTCGCGCTGCAAGTTGTTCACCAAGAAGTTCAAAGACGTTTCAGCTCTCAATATTGTTAGTTAATATTGTTAACTCACTACCATTATCATCTATGTGCAGGCTTCTGTTCGTCAATTAAATGGCTGCCCACGCCTACCTCCTGAATAAAGGTTGTGCTTGTTATGCATGGGTGGAGATAAAACAGCTATTTTTCTCAATTTCAGCAGTAAATTTAGAAAAATATAGTCTTCTGTTGTCCTGTGAATATTATAGTATTCCTGAAAATCTTGGCCATTAATGGGTTAATTTATATGCGTGTCAATTTGAGGCGCTGTTGACAGGACATGGGTGTATTCACGGTGGCGAGATCAAATGACTGAATATTATCCGTCTATCATATTTCTGGCAAGTAAGATGTGAGATTTGTCATAATGCATCAGTGAACAGAAGACGCAACTGAATGATTAAAAAAATACGCCTATGTTAGTCCTATAGTAGACTAATTAGTTTTGTACGCATTAGTATTTCTGTCACTCCGATATGTTAATTATCCCAATAGCTGCCTTTAATAACGGATATTATATTCATATAGAAGATGTATCTATCGTGTTTCAGAATTTCTGAAGCAATTATTGGGAATGTAGATTGGCAATATTGATTAAGCAATTTAAAGGGCAAGAAGACAAGATGGCATCTGCAGTCGTCTTGGGGACTGTCCATTTACAAGTCAAGAGAAGAATTTGTTTAAATTTAACCACTGGAATGACTAGCTCGGTTACCGAGCCAGTTATTCCAGCGTAAATTTAAAAAATTATTCTTCTCTTGGGCCCTTAATGGACACCGACTACGCAAAAATGTGTATTTCTCGACCCTTAACCATTTAACCACCAAGCCGGACTAGACAACATCTTAGGAAAGATATTCTGGTAAACCCCGATTGTAAATTTACAAAATGAGTTTTCTGTTGGCTCGCAAATGGACGTTTACTAAGCAAAACTGTCTATTTTCTTGAAACGTCCGAACCATTAAAGGGTTAATTGATATAAGTAGCACCCCCACAACCCCCCCCCCCCACACACACACACACACAACCCCTCTCACTTAGCCACTTATATATACTGAACCAAAAAGGTTTAGCAACACTGAGAATATTACTGTATAAATGTTATTTAACAAAAACAATAAATCAATTCAAATATATTATTTAATTGATAGGTCATTTTCCAATTTGAACAACAGTCTCTTGTTATTGTAATGCTAGCATCGCGCCTTTACCACGGCATCATTCAACGGAAGGATCCAATTTAAATAATGACACTGAGCTGTCAATACCGGTTGAGACCTCCGCGCGCATTAACCACCGCGTACATCGCTTTCTCATGCTTCGAATTAAGCACCTGATGTCACGAAGAGGAATCGCATCCCATTCCAGGAGCAGTGCAGCTTCCAGCTCCCGCACGTTGTGAAGATGTGGATGGTTCTCACGCACCATACGGCCAAGAATGTCCCACACGTGTTCTATAGGGGACAGGTCCGGTGATCGCGCTGGCCAGTCCAACACCGGAACGTTGTTAGCCTCAAGGAAATCACTGGTGACCCTAGCTGAATGAGGACGGGCGTTGTCTTGCTGGAACATAAAGTCTGCATGATGCTGCATAAAAGGGATGACAACAGGGGCGACAACTTCTTCACAGTAACGTTGAGCCGTTAAATTTCGGCGAATCACAATAAGATCTGTTTTGCCATTTTCATGGATTCCAGCCCACACCATGACACTGCCGCCACCGAATCTGTCGTGCTGATTGATGTTGGCTGCATCATACCGTTCTCCTAAACGTCGCCAAACCCGTTGCCTACCATCCGCCACATCCACACAAAACCTCGACTCATCGCTGAACAAAACGCGGCTCCATTGTTAAGCACGCCATCGCTGATGGGTTCTTACCCTTGCAAACAGATTCTCGATCTGACGCTCTGTAAGCAGAACAGCAACAAGTGGACGACGGGCATACAGTCCAGCATCATGGAGTCTGTTTCGCACAGTTTGTGCATGCACTGTAGTGCCTTTAGCGGTGTGCAAGTTACGGGACAGCCGCGGCGCAGTCTCAAACCTGTGACGTCGTGATGACGTCACTAAGTAGCGGTCTTCTCGTGGTGTTGTTGCTCTCGGTCTGCCAGATCGTTGTCGGTCATTAACATGTCCAGTTTCCTGCTCGTGTTGACGGAGACGGGAAATGGTTGAGGCGTGAACATTAAAATGCTGAGCAACAGCAGCTAGTCTTTCCATTACTTCATGGCGCTGATTTTCGGGTAGCCCTGGGCGGCGGCTCATGTTCGGTATGGTAAACTTTTAAGCGTTTTCTGTTAACGTTCGCTATCTGCTTTTGCAATGTGGTGAATTTTTGGCTTTGCTACCCTCCAATGTGGGCCAGTGCATGAAAAATGCATTTTCACATGCAGTAAGCGTGCGGCCGAGAAATGCAAGAAATGATTTGCATTTCTTCATGATCAGTGAGACATTACATCGACGAAACATGCCTGCAAATTTGGTTATAAAAGGACGCATAGTTGTAATACAACAAACCAAACTTCACTGTTGCTAAGCTTTTTTGGCTCAGTATATATGACAGGGAGGGTTGGTGGCTAAGTGGGAGGGTTTGTGTGTTGGTGAGGGAGGATCAATATATTGACTATGACTAAGGTTTAGGTTAATGCGGGATATTCCGCTGACATAATAGAGGTATCTATTTCCAGCTATGTCGCACACATTTCTAGCTAGGCTCTGTCCATTCTTTTGAGTGCTGTCATCAATTTATATACCTTGAATCCTAAATTCCCAGCATCCCAATTTCAAGGTAAATATACGGGAAAGCTGTTGCATATTTTGAAAGAAATGTGTCTTGGTGCCTATAGCAGCACCAGCGTCCAGTTAAATTAGTTTCAAAATATCCAATGTTTATTGAATAGTAAATCCATCAAAGACATACAATTCGTACACTTGATGGACTTTCCAATGTCCATGTCAGAGCTAGATGCACAACTATGTATTGTAAGTTGTAACATCAGCCAACACTCGACGTAATTGTATATGACGTTATATACCTGACTGACCGATCGGTTCAATTCACAGCAAAATGCTTGAAATTACAATTGTTTAAATTGTGTACGTTTTTTGTTTTTTATTTGTGTATCTCAATGTAATGAAGCGAAATAAATCTTAACATACGATGATGTCATTCCGTACAAATTATTAAAATTTTTTTAATTACGAAGTTGAATTAGGGATTCGTGTCTCCAATTCAATTGCACAACTTAAGAAATTATATTAATTTATGTAATAAAGTCGACTGATATTAAGATTTATTTCGTTTCGTTACAGCTAGGCCCACATTTTAAGCATCCAAATGTATACAATTTTGACCATTTTATTTCAAGCATTTTGCTGTGAATACGCATCTTTCAATAGAATCACTTCGAAATATGACAAAACCATATTCATATCCCACATCAATTCCTGCATAATATTGCTTCAGGATATCTTTAAATATTTTCTTATCTTATACTAAATCAACAACTCTGCTTTCTTTTGCAGAATTCGTAAATTATTTTGTTTTCAATCTGTAAACATGGTCCTAAATCGTTGAGGGGAGAGCGATTGCGGAATGCGGGCGAGGTTAAGGATTCGCTTCGTGTGACGTTAGCAAGGTGAAAGTAAATGCCAGCTAGCTAGGCATTTGATTGACAGTTTTGGAAATGAACAATGATCACGTATATACTAAGAGAATGCACTACATGTTGTTGTTAGCAAACGGCTTTATAAAACATTTTAGTCATGTCATTTATATTGAGAAATTAAAGACAATTAAATATTCTATAAAATAAGATTGAAACAAGATTTTGTAAACTCCTTGTAACAACTAGAGAAAATCCAATTCTAGCTAATCTCCATCCTGTGCTAGCTAATTTCCCTCCACCTATAACGCATGTTAGGATCGATTTGAAACATTGAAACCTGAATTGTCGGAACCCAAATTTCAAGCTAACTATACAGGTAAGATGTTTACTATTTTGAAACCAATTTGACTGGGGCGGGCAACAACAGTTTCAACATATTCAAGAGGACTTTTATTAAATGGTAAATACATCAACAAACATGCAATTCGCACAATTTAGTAATTTATTGATTTTCGTGACGGAGCTACGTTACTTTGAGTGTGACTTCACCTAACCTATGACGTATTTGAGTATGACTTCAAGTACTTGAGTGACATATTGCTTCCTTGCATTGGCCGTGAATTCCCTATACCCGCCGCCTGTGAATCGCATTATCCTTGCGCACCTCTTCCCGCAAAACCATGGAATCTGTAGTGAATGGTATTAAGAAGATACATTTGTACCGATTTCGAAACCGTTAAATATATATTAACATTACTGCGCGCAAGCTCATTGAAAGAGCACGACATGTATGCCGTTTCTGAGGTTCCAGTTTAATGAACATTAGATTTCAATGTTTTGAAATTAATTTAACTGTCTATGACAGCACCAGCGCTCAGTCAAATTAGTTAAAATATTCAACAGCTTACCTCTATAGTTACATCAATTGGACCTTGAAATTTAGATGCTGCGAATCCAAGTTTCAAAGTAACATATCGATTCCACAATGTTTACAATGTTTCTGGAGCTTAATTAGAAATGACAGGATGGCGGGGCATAGCTGGAAATTGATCTCAATATTGTCCCACAAGCAGAAGACAGACATTCCCGAGGGGCAGTTTCTTGGACTACGAAGGTGTTTCGGCATACTCCAATTATCCCTTGTCTCAATTGATATACCCACGTCGCGAGTTAATGAGAGATATTGCCAGCAGGACGGGTCATCATCAAATACACGGCCAGAAGAAATGTCCAACGGGATATTTGGAAGATAAGGTCAGCAGACTTCGCCTTGATAAATACTCAAGCGAAAATTAATAGAATTATATTTTGACGTCTTCATGGTTGAGTATACGGGAAAGCTCTCACATCAACTCTCTGGCTTAATGAGGTGTTGCGCTGCAGCGCAGAGCAGACATAGCTTAACATGTTTCCATAACCGAAATACAATGTACTGTTGAATAGTTTAAACATAATTAGATTACAAGACGCTAGCGATGTCTTCCAATCCAATTATGTTCGAAATATTCAACATAGTATTTCGTAATAACTATTACATCTCTGTTCTTGTTTTTTAGACATATTTTAACTTATGTGTGAGTTGAAGACTACTATACAGAACATGTCAGTTTATAACATGCTTAAATTTCATACAAATCAGTGTAACCACGTGTCACGATCAAAGGAGGGTCCAGTTTTTGCTATGCCCCGCCCATCTCCAGTTAAGCTCCACCAACATTTCGCCAGTGTTTGAATCGACCGATCCCTGAAATACCTGACTATCAATTTCCCGACAACTATACAAGGAAGATGTTGATTATCTTGAAACTAATTTGAATGGAGGCTGTTGCTGGCTAGGCAGCAACAGCGCCCAGTCAAATGAGTTTTTAAATATGTCAGACCATGTTTATTAAAAATAAAGACATACAAATTGTAGAACAAACCTTATCCCATAGTCAAGTACACGTTCGTGACCAACTAGTCTTAGCTACGCCATGCATGAGGAAATTGATCATGATGTCAGCATACAGACCAGATAGTTGATTATGACATCATATGATTGACTGAGAAACTGGATTCCATTAATAAATACACTGTACTGGTTGGACATGTCACTGACATTCCGGGTCTTTTGATATACTACTATGAAATGAATTCGAAAAAGATGTTCTTTGCATCAGCACCTGAGCTGATTGCAAAACAGAAGACGACGTGGTGTATAAAGCAATTTAAACAGTGTCCTGGTCATGTTTTTGTGGAAACACTATCTGTATGCATGGATTTCTCGGGTCTGGCACACCTTGAAAAGGTTCTGTTTGTGAAGAAGGCTGCTGCTGTTTTCTGTGAACAGATAGCAATATTTAACATGGCAGCCAAAGACAGTAAGGACATAGTGGACCTTTCCAGTGTATCCATCCATCATATGACATCATAATCAACTTCGTAACATGTAGAATGACGTCATAATCAATGACGTCGTGGATGACGCAGATAACTTCGTCAAGAACGCATAATTGGTGATGTTGTCAAATTAGTTTAGAAATATTCAACAGCTTGCCTGTATAGTTTTATGGAAATTGATAGTCAGTGAGTTCAGGGATCGACCGATCCCACACGAGCAAAGCGGGGGTGGAGCTTAGCTAGAGATGGGCAGAACATATATAACGTTAGATTCCTCTAATGCTGCTGGTGAAAATGCATCGCTACGTCCATTGAGGTTCTCAGCAAGAAGGACTCGACCAACGTCGATATAAACATTTTTCTTTGTGATAACTTGTCTAGGTGCACTGGAAACTGTGGAACCACAGTTACTACGGCCAAAATCAGCTCCTGCAAGTTAAATTAAGTTAAGTTAAGCTAATTTAAGTTAAGTTAAGTTAAGGGATATTATAAGTTATTTATTTTTATTATAATGAAGCTACAAGTGACAGGGGGTGATACAATCCATTCAAATAGATGTTGACTTATTGCCCAAGACACACACACGCCGCGGGCGCACGCAGGTATGCACGCGTGTACACAGGCTCACACGCATGCACACTCGCACGCGCACACGCGCGGATGCACGCACACATTCCAGAATAGATCTTAAAATTGACGCCGGAATTTCAAAGGTAAAACGTTTAATTTGCAAATACGCCACCCCACCACCTCGCCCTCACCCATTGCCCCTCACCCTACCCCACGCCCTTCACTTGATGATATCAATACTAAATATATCATATTCACTTAATTTGATTAAACTCCATTTTTGCGCTAATGCTATTGAAATCTTGCAGTGGAATCTGTACTCAATACAGATTTTGTTATTACCGTGTTGATGGCAAGTTTGTAACAGTACATTAATTGCCATGAAATACATTACGCAATAAATCGAGAAGATACCTGGAAGAACAATGAAGAAAATGATTTGGCGCCAATCTGCCTTGCGCTTCGATAATGGAGGATTACAAGCTGTCACTCAAGCATCCAATGGCGTTATAATCAAATCCGCCCTTGTTATCTGATGTCGCGATTGAAATTGTGTATCTCCGTCACGAAAATCGAGCGCTGCCCGCAACAAATTCCAGTGGAATTACTTTCAAAATATTCATAACCTTGCCTGCATTGTTGTCTTCAAATTGATATGATAATCTTTCAGGGTTAAACAGTTAACCCCTCGTGTTCCAATAGTGCCTCAAAGCGCTCAACACGCTACTTATATCAATTAACCATTTAATGGTCAGGACGTTTCAAGAAAATGGAACGTTTTGCTTAGTAAACGCCCATTTGCGGGCCAACAGAAAACTCATTTTGTAAATTTACAACTGGAGTTTACCAGAATATCTTTCCTAAGATGCCGTCTAGACCTTCTTGGTGGTTACGTGGCTAAGGGTCGAGAAATACACATAGTCGGTGTCCATTATCAGCACAAGAGAAGAACATTAAAAAAAAATTACCACTGGAATGACCGGATCGGTAACCGAGCCAGTCATTCCAGTGGTTAAATTTAAAAAAAATAGTCTTCTCTTGACTTGCAAATTGACAATCCCCAAGACCACTGCGGATGTCATTTTGTCTTCTTGACCTTTAAATGGTTAAGTTGACATTCGAGTGCTTAATCAATATTGCCAATCTACATTCCCAATAATTGCTTCAAAAATTCTGAAACACGATAGATACATCTTATATGAATATAGGCCTACTATCTGTTATTAAAGGCAGCTATTGGGATAATTAATATATCGGTGTGACAGAAATACTAATATGTATAAAACTAATTAGTCTACTATAGGACTAACATAAGCGTATTTTTGTAAGCATTCAGTTGCGTCTTATGTTCATTGATTTATTATGCCAAATCTCGCATCTTACTTGCCAGAAATATGATACATGGATAAGATAGCAATGATGCTGTGAAATATGTATTCATTTGATCTCGCCACGGTGAATTAACCCTTATGGTATCAACAGCGCCTCAAATTGACACGCATATAAATTAACCCATTAATGGTCAAGATTTTCAGGGAAAAAAAAATTCAAAGGACATAAGAAGACTATATTTTTCACAAGTTACTGCTGAAATTGAGAAAAATAGCTTTATGTTGTCTAGTGAATATACATTCCCAAGAGGGCGCCTTTGATCAGCTTGATCATCAATGAAGGAATCCAGCTTTAGCTATGCCCCGCCCATCCCTAGATAAGCTCCACTCACATTTTGGCAATGTTGGAATCCATCGATTCCTTCCCTCTCTGAATCTCAATTTCCAGAAAACTATACTGGTAAGCTGTTGAATATTCTGAAATTAATTTGACTGGGTGGTATTGCTGCCTATGGCAGCAACAGCGCCCAGTCAAATTAGTTTCAGAATATTCAGCAGCATGTTTATTAAATAACAAAGACATATAATTCGTACAACAACGCTTATTCCGTCATCACTTGTACGTGCGTGCGTGACGAACTTAGCTAAGTTATTAGTGACGTGATTATTTATGACGTCATCCTACACGTCAAGTAGTTGATTATGACGTCATATGATTGATGGATAAACTGGAATCATCCATTATGTAGTAGTCAAGGAAAGTCACGTTTTTGCTTAGCCAGTCTTATCGAGTTACCTGTTTGACCATTAACCTGAAATTCTGAAATTCATAATCGGTGTACAATTCAAGGAGACTAAAACAATTATTCAGAAGATCAATGTGCCTTTTAAATTTAAATTCAGCGAGAATGTGTTTGTACAATACAAATATACAATTTATGATAAAAATGTCGTCATCGGCGGCGGAGGCAGCTGTGTCGTCGTCGTTGTCGTCGTCGTCGTCGTTATACAAGTGTATAATCTGATGCATAGGACTTATAATTCAAGAAGACATCTATACTATGCATTACTATTATCTCTGGCATGATTCCCAAGGGTGTCATCCATAATACATGATGGAGCATCCATTTAACATTACAAGCAGGTCATATGCAGGTCATATCCGCGTGTGTGTGTGGCATGTCATTTGGGACAAAATCCATGAATATTGAATTATAATAGCAAGATCTTTGATACATCTAACAGAAGTCATCGCTCATACTACAGCGGTCTATTTGACCTAAATCCTGTTCGCAAGCAGTTGTTTGTTTAACCCTTCAACCATCGAATAGGTCAAGAAACTCTATTAGAAAATATCCATTTGCAGACCAGGGGAAGACTATTTTCGAAAATCTGACACTTAAATGATTGACTCGGTTATCGAGCCAGTCATTCGAGTGGTACAATTTCAAAAATAGTCTTCTTTTGATCTACAAATGGGCATTTCTGAAGACCACTGAAGAAACCGTTTTGGCTGATATGAGTGGTAAAGGGTTAAGAAGGCATTCTGTGCTTGTACATGCGCATTGAGAATGGCAACCTGCTACTATGGATGCGTCCGATCTGGTGCTCAAGCATATGACATCATACTGAATTACGTCACATATAAGGTGACGTCACATCATATTTCAAAGGAAATATTGCGTCAAGAAGCTGGAATTGTCTGTCAAGTGTACGAATTGTATGTCATTACTATAAATAAACCATATGTTGAATATCTTGAAACTAATTTTACAGGACGCAAAGCAACAGCACCCTGTCAAGTTGGTTTCAAAATATTCAACAGCTTACACGTATATATAGTTAGCTCGATATTTGGATTCTGAGAATTCAGGGTCCGATTGATCCAAACACGGGCAAAGCGTGGATGGACCTTATCTCAAAATATGCAGTGAATAGATCCCTTTGGTGGTCCCAGACCGTCCTTGTTCTTGCATCTGCTCTCTGTCTCTCTCTGCTCTAATATGTGTCTTTAAAGGAAAACTCAACTTATCTTATTCTAACGACTCGGGTGTTAGAATTTTCACCACCTAATCAATCCCTGGTATTCTAGCTTTTTCTCTGCCGACAATGAAAGATATGCAGGATTTAGTAGCTAAATATTGATACATTTCTACACCATATGGTGTCTGTCATGTTTTAATTTTCTACCAATCAGAAAAAAAGACAATCTCTTTCGGTCTATGAGCTCATTCATAGAGATGCCATCTATAGTTTAGCAATGTAGTATACAAGAAATCATACAGATAAACGGTTGGATATTTTGCCACAAGCAACAACTTTTAATTAAAGTGGTTTCAAAATATTCAACAAGACGGGTTATTATGTACAAATGTATGTATGATTACTGTATTCTGTGGCTGTAGTAGTAGAACCATCCTGCAGCTGCAATCAGTCCTTCTTCGCTGTTGCCCACTGTATCTTGTCCTCAGCCAAATCCTTAGCTTCATCAGGTCCATTCTTGACTTGAGTGTACCTAATCCTGCTTTCTTGAGGTCACCTCGTAGCACGCTTATGAGATTTATGGAATGACGTCCTCTCCTGGCTCTGTATTTGCTGGCTCCGAGTAGGGCGAATTCCAATGCGCTCTATGCTGGTGTGTCTTCTGGCATCTTTAGCACATGGCCAAACATGGACCATCTACGGGTTATTATATAATTAAAAATATGTAATGCGTTGGTACGTACGTGGCATCACGCACCATCGCTTGAGGAGATGCAGTGCTGGCGATAACTGTTCGACATTTATGCGATATTACAAAGTAAATAATTGTGATACAGATCAGGAAATCTGCCAGGTTATGGATGATATGGACTCTATCAATCATAATCTATCAGTGCAATACAAAATTTCAGATGAGAGTAGCATCCCTCTAACGAATCATGTGATCTAGATGGTGCGATTTTCCATAGCCAGCGTATCTTTGGTTTCAATACTGTGAGCTTCCATAGCCAGTGTATCTTGATTTCGGTACTGCGGCCTTCCATAGCCAGTGGATCTTGATTTCACTACGGTGAGCTTCCATAGCCAGTGGATCTTGATGTCAGTACTGCGAGCTTCCATAGCCAGTGTATCATGAGTTCAGTACTGTGGGCTTCCATAGACAGGTTGTCTCAGTACCGTGGGTTTCAACATCCAGTATATATTGATCTTAGAAACGTGAGCCTCTATAGCCATTGTATCTCAAGCTGAGCAGTATAAGCTTCCATAGCCTGTGTAACTTGATTTCAGTACCCTGAACATCCATAGCCAGTGCATCTTGATCTCAGTACCATGAGCTTCCATAGCCAGGGTATCTTGATCTCAGTACCCTGAAAATCCATAGCCAGTTTATCTTGATCTCGGTATTGTGGACTTCCTCAAGATCCCTATCCGAAGAATATAATGGTGCGAGCATTACAAGTCTCCCTAGCTTAATTGGTCTCACGATCTAGATAATGCAGGCAATATCTCTGGATCTAACTGCTACAGGCTTCCCAGTTTATTAATCCATCACATGACGTCATAACCAACTATGTGACGATGACGTCAAAATCATCGGCAGCATAAATGACGGAGATAAGTACGTCTCGAATGCGTAATTGGTGACGGACTAAGCATGGTTGTACGAAGTGTATGTTTTTACTGTTTAATAAAAATACAGACATACAAACAGACAGACAGACAGATGGGCAGGCAGGCAGGCAGGCAGGCAGGCAGGCAGGCAGGCAGGCAGGCAGGCAGGCAGGCAGGCAGGCAGGCAGGCAGGCAGGCAGGCAGGCAGGCAGGCAGGCAGGCAGGCAGGCAGGCAGGCAGGCAGGCAGGCAGGCAGGCAGGCAGGCAGGCAGGCAGGCAGGCAGGCAGGCAGGCAGGCAGGCAGACAAACAGACAGGACGAGGCAAGGACCTTTTCCTCTTATTGGCGGGTGAGGGTCATCTGTCATTATTTATCAGTAACATTGTCTTATATTATTGACCAGTTTGCATGAATGAGAAAATTAAAATGTCACCGAAATGCAAAATTCGTAAACTCGTTTACAATTTAATAAATATTGTGTTGATTGTTAAATATTTTGAAACTAAGTTGGCTGAGCGCTGTTTCAACCTAGCAATAGTTTCCTGTTAATTTAGTGTCAAAATATCCAGCAGCTTATCTTGAATGCTACCTTGAAGTTTGGAATCTGGGCATTCAGGGTTCACAGGGTTAACATTAATAGTCTATATTATCAGCATTTACTTTGAATAAGTGTTCTATTATTGTCCATTCTCAATATACGCTGTTCTTGTTGCTAGATTATCAGGAAGACGCTGCCAACGAAAGCTGGAACCTTTCCTGAAGTGTATTCTTCCGCGAAAATCATCTTGACCCATTTATTGTTCTTTCGCATTGACTATCGGAAATGAACTGCGGTGAATAAATTCAACGGACACTGCGGGTTTGTTTGTATTTCATTGAATCTAGGAGAGCTTGGATTGGCGTTTAAAACACGGGTTGTGAAGAAGACGTGTATGGTAATGTTTCATTAACAATATAATGAACGTACTGCTTAGGGCCTATCTTATTGGAACGCAACAGAACAATATATAGCTTGCGTATAAATTGATGAAACAGACCCGCGACTGTAATACCACCTTGATATCGCGGAACATATATCACATCCAATAATTTAAAAAGAATATCACTGGCCGCATTTGTTGCATATGTCAGCAAAAAGTGCAGGCACATTTATTTTTCAAAATATTAAGTGTGCATGCGGAATATATGTCCCTGCGATGATGACAAAGATGATGGCAGTGGCGACGAATTCGGTGGCGGTGAATACGACGACGGCGCTGGCAGCGACTACCACCACCACCACGACGACGACGACGACAACGACGAGACCATGCATTGATGAAGACGATGCCGATGATTTATGTTGCTGTTAAATTATGTTTCTATATGCGTCAGTGTGTTTCGTATTATCTTAAATAAGGTACCATATTTACTTTAGAGTTAAAATGCCTATTACCCAATATCCCATCAATCACAGCCTATGCATAACACGAGCGAATATTCGGATTCCCCACGAGACTATAAATGAACATTTTACTGAATTTAATTATTAGGAGCATATTGAAGCTTGAACGCCACAAATATGCAGACATACATGTTTTGTACAACATGGGAATATTCACCTTCATAACTTCAAAAAACCTTACATTTTCCAAAGGATTGGAGTATGTAATTCGGAATCTAATAATCTAATAAAACACATTATAGATAGTGCGTGCGTAGTATTTTATAACTCGAAATTTGAAAATTATACTTTTGTATGCTTTGTTGAGAATCTTTCGTTGCAATATCCAAGAGACTTTTCATAATGGGGGAATTCAGCTATGCCCCGCACATATTTAGCTGTGCTCCACCCACGCTTTGTCCGTGATGTGATCGATTGATCCCTACACTCTACAGGTAAGCTGTTGAATATTTTGAAACTAATTTGGCTGGGTGCTGTTGCTGCCTATGGCCTATGCATATGCCAGCAACAACGCCACGTCTATTACCTTCAAATTATTCAAAGGAATGTTTATGAAATAGTAAAGACAGACATCTTGTACAACGTGACGGACTATTAAGAGTTTATGATTGACTAAATCGCGGCATTCATGACGTGTTTGAGTATAATTTCAGCATACACGTGATGTACTTAATTATGACATCATACGATTGACTGAGAAACTGGATTCATCAATTATTATAACAACACATATCTCCGCACGCAGTCCAATATAATCCAAAATATCACCTGTTCGTTTATTTACCCTGCCAAACTGATAGCCGTTCCCACGAAATATTAAAACACCAACATCCTTTACATATTAATAATTATAATGTTGAGTGTTTTGCTATCAACAGTAGTAAGATCCTCTTAAATTAGATAAAAAAATAATCAACAGCTTGCATGTGTAATTACTCTGAAATTGGCATTCAGGCTTCGAATGGGTAAATACCCGTGTTTTCCCTCTGATCACTTAACCCCTCTTGTTGTCAACTTAACCATTTAATGGTTAAGTTGCTCAAAAACGGTCTCTGTAGTGATCTTAAGAATTGTCCATTCGCAAATTAAGAGAACATTTTTTCTAATTTACCACTGGAATGACTGGCTCGGTATCCGAGCCAGTCATTCCAGTGATAAATTTAGAAAAAATACTATTCTTGGTTTGCAATAGGACACTGGCTAAGTGGAAATTTGAATTTTCTTGACCATTACACTTTTGGTGAATGTCCATTTGAAGGATAGCAAAAATCCTTTGGTAAATTTGGTTATAAATTTATTTTAAAAACACTCTTTTTGGCTACAAGAATCAAAATTTCATTGAAAAGTATTGGCAATTAAATGGTTAATTGACATAAGTAGTATTTTGAGCGCTTTAATGCGCTGTTGACACAAGAGGGGTTGAATTGTCAAACATTGTGTATGTATCATTACTGTATTCTGCGGCGAAAGCAATAGACATATCCTACTGCTACAATCAGCCCTTCTTCAATTTTGATCACTGTGTCTTGTCCTCAACAAAAATCGTTACTTTCGTCTGGTGCATTCTTGATCTGAGTGTACCGAATCCTGCAATCTTGTGGCCATCTCGCAGGACACTTAACATATTTACCCGCTGATCTCTCAGTGAACATTATTGCACAATCAGCCTGCCCATCGGTAGTTCTGTTTGTTAGTTAATGAAGCGAAATGCCACTGAATATTCAAAATGATGTAAATTAACATCCCAATCAATAATTAACTGTAGCAGACATTTGTCAACTGTTTAATCATTTAATGTCCATAGACTGATTGGTGGTTCATCCCACACATCCCGAACCCTGCATCGCAAGAACGCACACTCACTGGACATATGAACACCAACCCTCTCTCTCTCTCTTCTCTGTCTCCCTCCCTCCCTCCCTCACTCCCTCCCTCCCACCTCTCTCTCTCTCTCTCTCTCTCTCTCTCTCTCTCTCCCTCTCTCTCCATATCGCTATCTCATTCTCTACCACTCTCCTTCACTCGCTCCAGCCCCACCCTCCCCTCTCAATTCTTCTCTCTCTCTCTCTCTCTCTATCTAGTTCTCTCTGTGTGGCTTCGCTATTCTTATAGCGCACTTGTAATGTCCAACTATATTCAAATCTGATGTATTCCCAATCAGAAAACTCGTTCAAGTTCCGTTTCAAATATTCTCAGTTATCGACAATTCTAATCCCCAATTTTCCTAGTAAACAACATTTTCTGATAATATATCACGATTCAGTTTCCCTGTGTGATATTTTAGGAAACCGGTTAAAGCCATCTTTCGGGAAAATTAGTATTTAATAGAAAGTGGAATATCGAGAATTCGACCGAATGTCACGAATGTGGAACAGAGATTAACTATTTAATCAGGCATGACTTAGCTGGCAGCTATAAGATGATATAGCGAAACTTAGTTTGAGAAATCTGGAAACGATTTGAGTGGAAGATGATTGTAGCAATTATATTCATACATTATTGCACGCTCACTGGAAATTAGTTTAGACAAGAGGTGCCAAGTTCTAATGCAGAAATTCAGCTTTAGGTATGTCCCGCTCATCTCTAGCTAATATCCACCCAGTCTTTCCCGCATTGTGATCAATCGATCACTGCACTCGCTGAATCTCACTTTCCAGAAAAGTATTCAGGCAACCCATTGAAAATTGTGTAACTAATTTGGCTGGCTGCTGTTGCTGCTGCAACCCATGGCAGCAACACCGCCCAGTTAAATGTATTTCAAAATATTCAACAGAATGTTTATTAAATACTAAAGACAGAATTCGTACAACCAAACAGACTATTAAGCATTTAAGACGGACAAAATCGAGTCATTCCTCATGTAATTGATTACGACGTCAGGCTACACGTGGCGTTGTTGAGTGAGACGTCATATGAACGAAAAACAGGATTCCTCCATTATGCGCTGCCCTTTTGTAGATAAACAATGACCACGTTCCCGCAGGTGAGTGACTCGATATAAACACAATCAACACGGAATTCCCAGGATCTCTCCTTCATGGGAACCATATCAGGTAATATTATGATTATCTTGAAAACTAATTGGAGCGGGAGCTGTTGCTGTACGTGGCAGTATTATCTCCCGGTATAATTATTTTCGGCATATTCAACAGAATATGTATTACATTGTAACTCCATCACCAAGCGGACATTTCAACTGTTAGCTGTAGAATATCTACCCCTTTCGTCTGGGCTCTACGCAGCTTGATTGTAACTTCAGCTCACAGGGAAAATATCTTTTGTACTATTTCGTCATATACCTGAGTGACGACGATTCGGATCACTCAAACCATGCAATGATTAAAAAATGTCCCGCCCATCCTTAGCTTGTTGGGATCGATCAAGTACTAAACTTCGTGGCTATCAATTTCCAGAAAACTATAAAGGTACGCTTGTTGAATATTTTGAAACTAATTTGACTGAGCGCTGTTGCTACCATAGGCAGCAATAGCACCCAGTCAAATTATTTTCAAAATATGTGACAGAATATTTATTAAATTGTAACGACATACAATTTTGAGATAACGAAAGAAATTAAAGAATAATTTTCTTTGCGCTTGTCCAGGGACTGAGTAAGGGCAGTGTAAATCTTAGCTGCTCGGTATGAGTAACTCATAAAATAAACACTAATCTTTGATCAAGTAAGGAATTGTCAGACTACTGGAAAACGATTGATTTCTTTTTCTTGTAGAAATCAATCACGTAACAGTGGCTTATGGGCTGGTCTAGGTTTTCCTGAAATCGTATTGATTTAGCGATCGATCGATCGCATCACGTTAAACACGAGCCGGGTATAACTAAAACTAGATTCTTAATCATTGCATCATTTGAGTGACCCGCATTACTCGAAATTAAAAATGATATCATATTTACGATAATATAAAATACACTGCCGAATATAGAAACATAATTTAACAGCAACATAGTCATCGGCTTCGGCATTATCAATCCATAATCCCCGGCATCGTCATCTTCGTCATCGTCGCAGGCACGTGCGCATGTACATTGCATATTTTGAAATAAATGTGCCTGAAGGGTTTGCTGACATACATGTATACACCAAATGCGTCCAGTTATATTCATTTCAAATTATTCAATGTGGCATAGGTGCCGCGATACCATGGTTATTTTAAGGTAGTTGGCCAGTTTCAACGATTTATGCACAAATGATATATTGCTCTGCTGTGCTCCAATAAGGTAGAACTTGAAGAGTACATTCATTATATTGTTCTGCCGTGTTTCAATAAGGTAGGCCCTAAACAGTACATTCATTATATTGTTCTGCTGTGTTTGAATAAGGTACGCTCTAAACAGTACATTCATTAAATTGTTCTGCCGTGTTTGAATAAGGTAGGCAATAAACAGTACATTCATTATAATGTTCTGCTGTGTTCCAATAAGGTAGGCCCCAAACAGTACATTCGTTATATTGATCTGCTGTGTTCCAATAAGGAAGAACCTGAACAGTGCATTCATAATATTGTTCTGCTGTGTTCCAATAAGGTAGAAACTGAACAGTACATTCATTATATTGCTCTGGTGTGTTCCAATAAGGTAAAAGCTGAACAGTACATTCATTATATTGCTCTGGTGTGTTCCAATAAGGTAAAAGCTGAACAGTACATTCATTATATTGCTCTGGTGTGTTCCAATAAGGTAAAAGCTGAACAGTACATTCATTATATTGCTCTGGTGTGTTCCAATAACGTAAAAGCTGAACAGTACATTCATTATATTGTTCTGCTGTGTTCCAATAAGGTAGTAGCTGAACAGTACATTCATTATATTGATCTGCTGTGTTCCAATAAGGTAGGCTTTAAACAGTACATTCATTATAGTGTTCTGTCGTGTTCCAATAAGGTAGGCCCTAAGCAGTAAATTCATTATATTGTCCTGCTGTGATCCAATAAGGTAGACACTGAACAGTGCATCCATTATACTGTGGATGCTACTCTGGAATTCGCGTCTTCTACACACCCCGTGTTTTATGCATCCATCGATACTATTCTAGAATCAACGTTTTACAGACAAAGCCCCATTGCGCATTGAATTTATTCAGCGCAGTTTATTTCCGATTGTCAATGCGAAAGTAGAAATACGTGGGTAAACATGATTTTCACGAAAGAATACCTTTCAGGAAAGTTTCAGGTTTCGCTGGCGGCATCTTCTTGGTAATCTGTAAATGGACATTTCTCAAAACCACTGCAAAAGCTTTTTTGGCTGATATGCATGTTAAAGGGTTAACCTTAAAATTGCCAAAGATACTCTTTTTCTAGACCTGCAAATGCACTTTTCTCAATAGTTCCGCAGAGTTTTGGGCAGCTTGGGTGTTGCCGAGTTAACTGTTATTCTCATACCTCATAGCACCTAATTATAGCTCGTTATTTTCTATTAGGGAAACCCTTGTCTGGACTGGATATCATAGAAAACATTACCACTTTCATGATGAAACCTGTCAAAACAGGCCTCTGTGGTGGTCATGAAGAGTTCCCATTTGCAGGCCAAGAGAAGGGTATTTTTGAAAATTTACCACTAGAATAACTGGCTCGGTATAACAACGAAAACAACACAAATTGTAAGACCAAGGACGATAGCAATGGAAATACTAAAGGTAGCAACGGCAACAATAATGGCATTTGTATAAATGTATGTACTAATTAAGCAAAGAATTCAGTTATTACCATTAATTAATTGAACTCTTTAAAACCGCCGCTTCCATGAGGCGTGTTAGTTTTTTTGAGCGCCATTCTAATTAAAATAAACGATTGGCCATTCTGAATCCTGCCCACAATAGACGCACGTTCTGAAGCAACACATAGCCAGACTATTGCACTCTCTCCGTAATATCTTCAAACTTATCATCGGCCCTTTTTTCGGTTCCACAAAGTAACTTGGATAAATCATGCAAGTCATTTCACGCTTTTGGAGACCATTCCATCTATAACCATAATCCCACATAACCGCATGTTCAGATACCCAGAACTTTGAAACATAAAGACGATTCCAACAGCATAATGGTCAGCCGTTGGCGAGTATGTCTTCTTATGCCGTGCGGGACATTGTCTGATCGGCAAAGGTCGTGCATTTGGACGTAAAGGTAATGGACCTTTCCATTTTTAGCCATGCCCCGCCCATCTCTAGCTAAGCTCCACTCACACCTCGCCCGTGTTGGGATCGATCACTCTCGGAACTTCCTGACTATTAATTTCCAGAAAACTATACATGTAAACTGTTGAATATTTTGAAACAAATTTGACTGGGCGCTGTTGCTGCCATAGGAATCAACCATTTCCCAATATTCTGACAAGTCCTTGCTTGATCAAAGATTAGTATTTATTTATGAGTTACTCATGTCGAGCAGCTAATATTTGCACTGCGCTTACCCTAAACAAGGGTAAAGAAGAGTATTCTTAATCTGTTGGCCTATGGCAGCAACAGGGCCCAGTCAAATTAGTTTCACAATATTCAACAACATGCTTATTAACTGGTAGAAACATGCACCTCCTACAACGTTTCGGACTATTTAGAGTTAAAGACAGTCCGTATAGAATCAGTCATGACATAATGATTATAACGTCATCCTACACCCCATCCCTCCTGCGCTTAGCCGAATATGATGTCATGTGACGTCATTACTCTGGAAAGGCCCATTGAGAAAGGAGATGTGGTACTAACTAGAAGAGAGTAGAGCCATGTGTCGCCACGCTGTGTACGATGTTTATAAATTAGATCCAGTACCATTAACTTGGTACTCTAGCAGCTGCGTACAGTATCTCGCCACTTAACTGTATCGCCGCTGCAATGTAACTATACAGGTAAGCTGTTGATTATTTTGAAGCCAATGTGACTGAGTTCTTTTGCAGCCATAAGCAGCAACATCTCCCAGTCGAATTATACTCACAATATTCAACATAATTGTTATTAAATTGTGAAACCACCGAACCCATACAATTAGTAAACTTGTCAGACATTCTGAGCTCCATTGCGCGGCTATAATCCGTCTTTATGATTGCACCGTCAGCCTAGGCGTGACGTAATTGATTATGATGTCATATTCTTTAGTGATGGATCGGATCTATCTATGGCAATCGGGAACACTTTTTCGCACTTTCTTTATGGTCAGCGTACAAAGTGAAGGTGATGGGCGTGTCACCATCAAAATCTAACTATAGCTAGAATGACAGCTATGACAGCTGCATCTTTAAACCTCTACGTGCATGCACAGAGTAGGCACTTTTGGTCGGGGAGCGGTTCCGGCGCCATGTGGAGTAGTCCCCACAGATGACGGCTATGTAACACGATATTATGTAAACAGGGCCAGAGAGGCATCATTTTAATATGTCGAACCTATCGAGGCCTCAAACTCTGCAGACTCATTTACTCATACTCTCACTCAGGTATCTGCCAGTCGTGTTATTCGCAGCCCATCGCCATAACATCCTACTTGGTGTAATACGCCAGACTCTTTGATTGGTGTATGGTATAGAAGGCCAGTGACATGACATGACAAATGGTCGACGTGTGAATGTCCAGTGACTGAGAATGGACACGGTTACAAGCAGACGCTGTACCCATGCACAGACTGCGTAGCTATATTCAGCCACTCCGCAGACTCCAGTGAAATATTCAATTTTCTATTGGTTGCGACACAAAGTTACACTGATGTTATACTGGACGGGTTGTTTTAGATAGCGATGTGGAGAACAATACCACAGTTTGCTGATGGTTCAGGGCGCTTCTTGGTTAGCGGCAGTACATCACTGACACCTTTGCCAACAGCAATCGATGAAGTTGGGATTGAGTGGGTGGGGTTGCACGCCAGCAGAGTTATTATGCCTGAAAGATGTTTGTAAATGCTACAAATTGCATAATCAAACAGTTGACGCCCGGATGTACCTTCATCTCCAACGGTTTCAACCTAAATTCCATTGGTTTTGTAGAAGCCCGGGAACATCTAAAAATGATGTTATGGCTTGTGGTCTGGACTTGGTGAAAATAGGTTTTAATCAATTCTCCGATCCCATCTGCCTTTCCTGGTTTAATCTGGGGGAGGTGCAGTTAGCGTTATGCACAGACAGTGATGGTGAATGGCCGGCAAATCTCAGAGCATGGATCTCCCAAAGCCTTTTGACGCAATCACCTGCAGTCGCAATATCATATGTCAGAATACACACAGCACGATTTGGCAGTCGTCCACTGATCTGGCGAAATATCCCATTGCGCTATCGATATAGTTCTGTGTGGTGATTGTATTGGCTAAATTAATAAATGCTGAGCCCCAGACCCCTTTCTTTCACAGAGAACTGTACAGCGAGCGTGGTGTACTGTCCAGATCTGCTGCCAGTCTTAACAACATCAGGTTTGCTGGTTGATGTTACATTTGCATACAATGGATAGAATCTCACTTGGATTAGAGTGTTTTGTCGATGAATGATATCTGCTCTCCAACGGTGTTCAATTGTGATATTTGAGTGGTCGTGTCCTTTGAGAGCGAATATAGATCAGAATTTACTTTGTCACATTAGTTGGCACGATGCTTAAGTAAAAGGTACATGCGATTGATCTGAAGACAGACTACCTTGGGCGTGTGGTCAAAGTTGAGGCATCTCTCAGCTGTACATACAATTTTGATATCTATTTAGAGACAGATGTACTGGTATCGGAACATGATTGTGCTCTGTCACGTTGGTGTAGCGCGGCTGGGTACGAAATGATCCAGTAGGGGATACTCCACGCTCACTCCCACACACACACACACACCCCCCCCCCCTCCCCTACCCCCACCCCCCCCCCTGGCCAAATAAGGCCCGCGCATATATAAGCCATTTGGAAGGAGAATAGAATGACAAGGGTCCGTGAGATCGCCCTAAGCACATGCGCGGCCATGAGACGTAAACAAACAGTGACGCGCTAGACTATGGAGACTGGCAACTTATGTATATATTCTCTGATGTTGGGACAGTTCTCCATAATTTTGATATGTATTATTGCCAGAATCAAACGGAGAATTCAATAATCTGAACAGAAATAAATACGGTTCAGAACTGACAAATAAACCGTAAAGTTAAGACGGACTATTAAGAGCTCTAATCAAGGTATAGATATTGCCAGCGGCCGTACATGATCGGGTGAGAGCCAAGCACCATTGCTCTAGATAGCTCGCCTTATACACAGCGCACGCTCTGATTGGCACAGCCTCTCACCGAGTATAAAAGGTGTTCTCAAAGACAAACTCAGTTAGATGGGAGGGGGACTCAGTCCGAGGGGAGCATTCTCACTATCTGCCTACTGCATAGAGCTCACATTCTGCAATCTACACCAATGCAGCTTATTACAGTCAGGTTCCCTCTCAGAACACCAGCGTTCTGCACCGCCGCTCCATGTAGATCAACAGGGACAAAACTCTAAATTTTAAAAAGGCTCTTTATTCTTACCACCATCACCAGCAGTGCATTTAGTGCAGTGTAAGACTTTTGACTATTACCAACTAGACCAGTATGTAAGAACGGTGGTGTTTGTACCACAGTACCCCTAGGTTACACCATACATCAACAACAAATACCATGTTTTCTCCCAACGGCACCACTTTGACAGTAAGGTCGCTGACTCGCTGCTCATGGTCTCACTGGAGAACATGGCATGCCACCGTTAAACCTAGAACTATGGCAGCTTGATAGGATAGGTTTGTAAGCTGGCGAAGGGCGATTACTCTACAAATGGAGAACGGTTGTTAAAAACTCTTCTCTACGGTGAATAGGACCGTTTTATAAAGAGTACTACTGATTTTCATAGTTGACCATCAATATTAAGGCCTCCAAAATTAAACTAGAGAGTACCTGCCTTTGACTACGCTTCTCTGGCGGTCTGGCCGAAATAATTGTTTGAATTCCCACCGTCAGAATGGTTCTGATCGAGTCAAGAAACTACAGTCGGTTTCTTGACGGGCAAAATCAATGGGTCCTTCACATACGTACCCCGTGTATCTTTGGATACCTATTAAGCAAGACATTTTATGCCAAAGTAGGAACTACTGCGAAAATATAAATTATCAATATTATTGCCATCCCAGCAGTGTTCTTTGGGCAACTTTCTCCAAACCTAAAGCAGCCGAACGTTAACGCCAGGGTACGGATCTCACATGGTCCGTACTTGATGGATAAAAACATGGATCGCCATCCAACTCATAACAGTGACTGGGTGAAGCCTTAGAGCTCAACACGCCCTTTGGGAAAGCCACCATAGATGGAAATACGTTTCTCTCTCCCCACCGTAAGTAAGCTAAGAACCGCTTTCTAAAACATGCTTCCATCAATGTGATTTGTCCATGTGTTGTTATTTGTGGTGTGATGTGGTATATGGAGGGATCACTGTGCGGCTCTGAAGCTACCACCAGACAACATGTTGCACGTTGTCTGTCTGAGGAGAGGTGCTCCATGGGGTATCGGCAATGGTACCGAGCATCGTCACCAGGAGACATTCGTTAAAGACAATTGGTGCTACGCCATTAGCGTCCTAAAAATATGTGTTTTAACTCAAAACTTAAATGCAAGCTTAGGCTCACACAAGGTACGTAAAACTAAGAACGGTACCACACAAGATGACGGTTCTGAATTCCAAAAGAATCAGCCAACCCCATCTTCATATATGCACCGCACACAGCAACATTAAAATATCTGCATTAGGATAAATACACATGATAATTTTTATCTCTCTTTGTAGGATAGGAGGGCGGCCATTTATTACCGCATTCCTCATTCGCGTCGGCGTTGTGGGCATTTCCCCTGTGACGGAGGCTTACGCGAGGCATCTTCCTCTAGCAAACCAAACATTTTTGGCCGGCCTGAGGCAGATATAGTTTATATTAAACCAGCTGACGGTGCCCTGCCCGGACCGCCCCCCCCCCCCTACACCTCCCCCCCCCCCCTCTATATATGACTAGCTCGGTTAGGTAGCGCTGGCGAGTCACAAAACCAACACACCACTTTTTCTGTTTTTACATACACCATTTTAAGTAGCAAGCAAACAACAAAAGACCGTTTGCTGGTTTTAAGGCAAGTAAAGTACATTTGTGTGCTAGCGCCGTTCTTTCCACCATGGAGATGACGGCTAGACACACCAGGGACACGAACATTGTTGATGCGGGATAAGTCCCTTTATTATGATTAATCGGGAATAACGCCATAGCGAATGCCATACTTTAGTATGGCGTTACTCCTGATGGAGTCGCTGGTTAGAACACAGCACGAGATCGTGCTATAAATAAATAAATATAAATACGTCCTGCACTCTTCGCTGTCTATGGAGTGATGCAATCTGTTACTCAGTGGCTGGCGTCATTGTAAGAATGCGTCACTTGTTAGCCAACGTCACAATCCAATAATGTATGTACAACAGGAGCAGGTCAAAGGTTAGATGGCGACAGTCTGAATTGGTGTTTGTAGATTATTAAGCCATCATATGACGTCATAACCAACCACGCGACGTGTAGACTGACGTCATAATCAATGACGACCTGAATGGCATAGATCAGTTGGTCACGATCGCATACTTGGTAACGGACTAAGTGTTGTTGCACGAAGTCTATGTCTTTACTATTTACTAAACATGCTGCTTAATATTTGGAAACTAATTTAACTAGGCGCTGTTGCAGCCATTGTCAGCAACAGCATCCAGTCAAATTAGTTTCAAAACATTCAACAGCTTACCTGCATAGTCTTCTAGAAATTGATAGTCAGAATGTTCAGGGATCAATTGATTCCAACACGAGCGAGGTGTAGGTTTTTGCTAGAGATGGGAGGGGCGTAGCTAATACTGGAAAGGTTCATCAACGTTGTTTTAAAATAGGGGAGAATGGGACTGTTCGGACAGAGGGATGATCTGGACACCCAATCTACTGCCAAAAACGCACACGTTACAAAGTTCTTGATCTTTGCTAAATGTCACATTGTAAATGACCTGGAAGATGGAATCTTGTAAATGAACTGCAGTGTGGCGTATGCTTACATATTTTGGGACTGGTGGGCGTCCCTACTCCATGGGTGTTCGAATCATCTCTATAAAAGTTTCTTTCTGAACTGCCATTCGATGACTGAATAGTGTGTTAGTTAAATCTTGGGTATTAATTGTCCAATAATCTTTCCTTGTGTGCATGAATGGATACATGCCAGAAGTAACCGGCATCTTTTCCAAACTATCCCTACCATATGTGATGGTTCAGACAGAGGCTTGCAAAACCCCTACTATATACTGATCACTATTAAAGACACAAGCTTGAAAACATACTTGTATACAGCCAAGATGGTAAAATGTACCGGAATCCAATTTTAAATTCCCTTCACTCAATGGAGCTTTCTAGTTTTAGCTATGCCCACCCATCTGTAGCTAAGCTCCATCAACACCTCGCTCGTGTTGGGATCGATCACTCCCTGAACTCCATGACTATAAATTTCCAGAAAACTATACAGGCAAGCTGTTGAATATTTTGAAATAATTTGACTATGTTGAAAATATGCAACAGCATGTTTATTACATAGTAAAGAAATACAATTCGTTCAGCAACGCTTAGTCCATCACAAATTATGCATTCGTGACGTACTTAACTACGGCATTTATATACGGGTTAGCCGTTGAATATTTTGAAACTTATTTGACAAGGTGTTGTTGCTGCCTATGGCAGCAACAGCGCACAGTCAAATTAATGTCTAAATATTCGACGGAAAAGTTTATTAAATAGTAAAGACATGCAATTCATAAAGCGTGTCAAACTATTAAGCGTTTAAGACGGACTAAATTGATCGTTCATACCGTAATTGATTATGTCGTCAACCTCCACATCACGTAGTTGATTATGACGTCATCTGAAGGATGGGTAAACTGGTACAGGTCCATTCGAAATAATAATATTTGATGAATAGAATCTCACACTCGTTGTCATTTCATATCACGTTTATCACACTCATTTAGTACGATCTCATTGGAACTCATTGAATCTCGTTGCAAATGCTTCCCGACCAAAGATGAAATAAACGGACCACGATAGAATGCGAAATGAAACGAAATAAGACTCATTAAGCAGCAATAGGCAATGCATACATCCCTAGCAACAACAACAACAACAACAACAATAACAACAACAACAACAACAACAAATAATTAAATGTTGCTTCTGTAGATGGCAAGACAATAACACGCACATAATACCCACACACGCAAACCAGCCAAATTCAGACACGAGATTCATTCTAAGATTATAATACTTCAGGTACAGAATGGATAGAAAAAGACATAAAGATGGACGCACGACACTGGTGATGAGCTTTATACCATTGGTTGGGACCGATATGTCAAATCGACGGAGAAGAGTGGATAAGTTTTAAGTTGACCCTTGCGGCCTACGATCGAATTCATAAGAGTACTGAAAAAAAGCTAAACGTCATCACTCATAGATACGACAGTCTAAGCTTCTATTTCCGACACGGCGAACGAAAGGTACACCAGATCTAGTCATGCCATTCGATAAGAGGCTTGCGCGATTATGTGATTAATTCAAAAGTCGCAATTATGTTTTAAATCGTGAATTTTTATGATTAAATACCAAATAATCGAATAATCGTTATTAATCTTTATTGCATAACATATTTCAAAACACCTTTTAATTACTGTTTAATGCGATCGGTCATGAACATTGACATTTTGATCAGGCAAATGTATGCCAATTTGCAGGCCAAGAGAAGACTATTTTGAAAATGTACTTCTCATGGCCTGCAAATGAGCATTTATAAACGTCATTGCAGCTTTGGTCATTGATATATCTTTTCTGTTAAATCTGAGCAAGTTCTGGCCAGACTGATTAATCGAGTAATCACGATTATTTTTATATAATCGATCGTGATCACTCAAATCAATAATAGCGCACGCCTATCGGATAATGCTTAACATCTATCGCCAATGCGAGTGTTGAAAAACATGTAGGATGTGATCATCTTCCAATGAAGATAGCAATCCATTGAGGCAGAGCAACAATCGAAAGGAATCGATCTAGTTGGAATAATAAAACAGCGAACTGGATACGATATGCACACTTGGCAGCATGCACCAGACAATGGATAAGTCCGACCTGGCTCTCACTTGTATGCCGTCATGATCACATCTAGGCTGACCCCACAATCCTAATTGACAGACAATACTAAGTCATGAAGCTCGAATAGTCCGTCAAGTGGATGACTTGTATGTCTTTGATGGATTTTCTATTTAATACACATTCTGTTGGCAGCAACAGTGCTCAGTCAAATTAGTTTCAAAATATTCAACAGCATTTTTATTAAACACTAAAGACATACAATTCGTACAGCAACGCGTATAGTCCGTCACCAATTATGCGTTCGTGACGTACTTATCTACGCCACTCATGAAGTTATTGATAATGACGTCATCATACACGTCACGTAGTGGATTCTGACGTCATATGATGGTTGGATACACTGGAAAACCATCCATAGAGATTATGCAGCGTTGTGCATATCAATCATCGACTGTGACAAGAAATAGAATGCATCATAACAGGAAAGTTTATCTCACTAAAAATACCACAGGCTACAAAATTGTCTCAACCGATGATACCTTCGTTTTATATACGCGTCACAGATGGCTCCTATGGTGGAATAGTCATATAGAAGGGAAACTGTCTTCAAAGTATAGGGTTGAGACGAAGGCACTCTTAGATGCAGCTAAAACTGTACATGATGAAACCTGCACTAGACACACTGCATGTCTGGTACTCAGGGGCTGACATTGGCATGTCCAACTTCATCATTGAAGAATTCAAACGTCTTCAATGAAGATTCTCTAAGAAGCAGTCACAATCAATTACATCACAAATTACTTGACGTCATGATGATTATGATGTATGACTCCATCAGTGTTTGCATAGTCTCGTTTTATTATATATTTACAATTTATTAAACATTGTGTTGAAAATTTTAAAACTGATTTGACTGGGCTTCGCGTGGTGCTTCCAGCAGCACCAACCACACACAAATTAGTTTAAAATTATACAACAGCTCACTTTAAGAGATACCTCACAATTTAGACTCTGGGAATAGAGAAATCCAGTTTATTGATCAATTATAAAACCTCATAATCAACTACATCACATGTAGGCTGGCTTCATAATAAATTACGTCACGAATGAAGCGAGTTAGTCCATCAGGTTGTACGACTTATATGTTTTTAATAAACCTGTTGTTGAATATTTTGAATCCAATTTGACTGGGCGCTGCTGCTGCCGTAGGTCTCCCAGGCAAATTAGTTTCAACATATGCAATAGCTTATCGGCATAGTTTTCTGGAAATTGAGATTCAGGTATGTAATGACTGTAGTTTACATTGATTGCTAGGTCTTATTCATAGCAAATTATTGTTCTTGTTACATTTCAGTTTCGTTTGCTAGTAGAGCACTGGTAAACGAAACTGAAATATAACAAGAACAATAATTTATACGGCAGTGTCTATGACATTTACTGTGTGATGTTTTTTTGTACAGAGAATCACACTTCAGATTATAATTTGGCGTCATGTTAGATGGAATACAATCTAGGGTAGACCTTTGGTAACCCGGCACTGAGTGAGATAATCACCAGTCTCCACTGTAGTCCAATGCAAAACTAATAACATAAAACATCAATTCCAACAAAAGAAAGTTGAATTATTAAATTAATATGTATTACAACACTCTTTTACAATCAAGAATCTAACAACAATGTTATAATATTGGAAATCTTTGAAATTTGGTTGTATATTTGGTAATTTATAGTTATTTACAACTGAGAGCTCAGAATTTGAAAATGATAGAGAGAGAGAGAAAGAGAGAGCGAGAGAGAGAGAGAGAGAGAGAGAGAGTGCTGGTCATCAGCATGATAACGGTTAAGAACACTGGTCCATCACAACAGGCCCAAAGTATATTGAAATAGTACATATCCCGCCTCGTGCAACAAGACCTGCTGACAGCAATTATCAGTATATCATTTCTAACGTATAATTGGTGTGCCAAAGCTTTTGATTCGCGCAATATTGAACATCCTTAATACAGTACGGATGATATGAACTACATATATAATACTGGTTTTCTGATTATCCGATCCCTCTCACTAAATACAATTGAAATGCCGTACATCTGAGTTGATATAACTGCATATACACATGCATACTGAAAATAAAACCCTGAGCTGAAATGATAAGTTCAACGCTGACTTTAACAGGCACATCACGATCCATCAAATGATGGTCAATAACGACAGGTGGAATGCTTAGCAAAATTTATTGGTTATGGTAAATGGATTTCTGGTGTAGAAAGATTGTGTTTCCTTAAGAGTGGTGCTCTTACAAACCGTCTTTAACAATCATCATGTGTAGCCCACAAAACAAAATATCTGTTAAAGCCAAGTTGGTGTATATGCAACCAATTTTGTAAAATATATAAGATACTGATTGGCATGATTTAGACAATTTGCTGTTCGGTATATCAATGGTTCACTATTATAGTTCATTACAAGAATTCCTAAGTCTATGTCAGCTCAGGGAGCACGCTGGGACCTACAAGAGGTGTAACATTGTGTTTAATTCGTTCTACATTCACAGTTTGATGTAACATATTTCACACATGCACAATCTTTCGCAAAGTCATCTAGAATAATGCGCTTGTACATTGCCTGTAAACTTTGGCATACCATTCAAATCCAAACAAAAGAGGATCAAGAGATTTGTTGCACACAATTTAGCATAATGTGTGTAGCATAAAATGTCCTTACATGTGATAACACCCAGACCACACCCCCACCCACCGACCCGCCAACAACAACAACGAGTTAGAGTTTGGAGAGCCAGCAAACATGGTTTATTTCTCGAGTTGTACATGCCAATATGTGTACAGATATATATTTAATTGAATTCCCAATTCAACTTCCCCTCCAATGTTCACTGAGATCATGCTTATAGCGTACATCTAGAATCAAGAAGCAATATCAACACATCGGTGTCACTAACTAGCACAATTATTCGGTCAGTGCAAGACTTATTTGCATGCATTTCATGTGGTATCAAGTGGATAGCAACTTCTTCGGCATCAATGCCAAGCTATGTGTGGTGAAGAACGACTAAGTCTTTATATGAATGGCGCACCATTGGTTTATCAGCTGCCAGCCCACCTAAAACTATATGTACATTTGATAGGTGTTCGTAAGCATCGACCTTTATCACCTTTACCAGGATAATCAGCATTTTTGATTTGTTTATGTTTGATTCCCAAAAGGATTCCGTTTCAACTGGTACTGTCATCATATTATTCAATGTGCTTATTTCGGTGGGTGTTGTATGCACCCGACGTACTCATTCAGAGTCTTTGGGAGATCTTAGGATGTCAAATACAAAGTATATCCAGGTGAAATTCCTCAATATATTTAAAACTAATTTGGACAAGCTGCGACAGATGTAACCAAATGTCTTGGCTTGCTTCGTTTGCATTGTTCTCTAATGTATGCCATTACATCTACTAAGTAGGGGATTTTACAATAATTCCATGATGCTGGCAGAAGGTAATCACCAGGAAAGAGAAGGTTTTCTAACTCCAGTCCAAGACTGCTCTACTAGAGTTTGATCATGATATCACTCTCATCAAACAGGCAGGATGATTATACTGATCATATTTTATCAAATCTTTAGAATCATACATTTGCGCTCTCGCAAGGTCTACTACTTTGTTTAGGAAAGTTCACGTTTTATTCTTTCTTTCCTTTAGACGTTGTCTTAGCCTTTGCATGAATATTAACCATATGGAATGTGTTCAAGTTTGCTCAATGAATTGGTTCCGAATCCATTTTTGTCTTCTCCAGAAATTTTTCCTTTCTGTGATCAGATCCTGCTTGTCTAAGATCTAAGGTATGTGTGTATATTTTTTTAATGATCTCTCACATTGTGATATTATGAAACACTGATGCTGAGGAAATGCTAAATAAAATCTTCACAAGATTCTATAAAATATAGCATGCTATAGACCTAATATTCAGTTGATTCTGTCCCGGTCTTAGCGAACTCGTGATTTTATTATAAGCTCATAGATGTTCGTGTTAACTTCAATAATTTTACTTTGGAGATTGATGACCACAAGCATTTCATGGTATAATCTTTCCCACTCTCCATTCACAAAGTCAGCTAGAAACAAATAATCTACTTACACTGTACCGATGTGCCGACCATAAAACTCACAGTACAGAAACTGCTTTACTGCGCATACAGAATGACATATTATGTTCCATGGACAATCGCATGCATGTCCTGTTGGTACTATTGGACCTCCCCGCTGCCTTTGATACTATATACCACAACGTCATGCTAGCATGTCTAACAGAACTAGGCATATCGGATATAGCTGTTAACTGGTTGAGATCTTATTTAACATGTCGCTATCAGACAATCACCGTACATAAGTCTACATCATCCGAATGTGAACTACTCTCTGGCCTACCCTAGGCATCTGCACTTGAGCCCCTGATGTATACCATGTATACTATTTTACCACATCTACGTGGATGACACCCAGCTATATATGTCCTTCTATCCAATCGTCCAACTAAATTCTCGCGAATTCCTAGAAGACAGCATTCATGACGTTAAGCTGTATATGCTCCTACAGCTGAATGAAAAGAAGACTGAAATAAGCATGATCATTTCGCACAACTGAGGCTAAATATTGACGTAGAATCTGCTCAAATTGGTGATGGCCACATTCCATTTATCAATAAAGCATGGAATAGAGGACTAATTTTCAACAACGCAATCTCAATGGACGATCATGTCACATATATCAGTAAATCAATATTTTTGAGTGTAAGAAACATCAGTCAAATAAGGAAAATGTTAGATACAGCTACAATTAAGACACTTGTCTGCGCCACTATTGCTGGACAATGGAAATGTTCCACCTACAGGCATAACATCAAACTAACTACAACATTTCCAAAGAGCACATAATTCTGCAGCCCGAGTAATTACGTGAATAAAGGTAAGTGAGCACATTGCACCTATTCTCAAGGAACTCCATTGGCTACCAGTGAAAAAACCGAATTGAATAAAAGCTCGTGCTTCTGGTGTTTAAATGCCTAAATGAACTTGCACCATCCTAACTATCACTCAGTTCCAAACAGATTGCATCGAAATCACTCCGTCCGAGGGAACAGTTCCTCTTTGTCATGCCATCATCTCATTTAGTCAATGGACAATGCGCATTCCCTAAAGCTGAACCAAAACATTGGAATAGTGGGAAAGCGGCCAGTGTAGTGATCTTGTGGAATGCCCATTTGCCGGCCGGGACAGGAGTACTTTTAAAAATGTACCACTGGAATAACTGGCTCGGGAACCGAGACAGACACTCCAGTGGCATATTCTCTGGAATGGCATTATCTGTGCCTGCAAATGTACAATAAATAAATAAACAAATATTTTGATTTTATTGAACACAGTTAGCCATTAACGGGTTAACATTAATGCCATATGTCTTTCCTCAAACATAATGACACATTTCAGGTAGTAAGATAAACAAAAATATTCTAAATTTTTAAATTTTTTCAATTATTGAACATTCTGGGCCAGTGCGTTGACACTATTACACACATACATGCATACGATTTCCTATGGGAGCTCCCAATAAGCCTCTTCACTCCATTTCTGTGAGTGGTTTATAGACGGTTCCAGAGACATATCAGCTGAAATGGCTTTAAAATGTCCCGATGTGGGTTTACTGCAATTTTTCCAGAATGGATCACTGGTACACATAACAAGCGGTTTCTGGAAGTTTTCTCATTTCCTCCATAGAGAGTAAACACCAGCATATGTAGTTTGTCCAATCTAACACTACAAAGACAGGTAAAAAGGATTATAAGTCTAGAGATGACGTCGTTAATCTCCTCCTTGATCAAATCTGAGAATATCTTTCAATACTACTACAATGTCTATAAAATCATTCCAATAGGTACTATTTCGAAGATATATATCTGCATTGAATTTTTACTGTCCTGTTACAGCTCAGCTGAGTGACTGTAAAACATCGGTAGAATCTGGTATGCTCTTTTCGCGATCATTTCTATGACAGCTTCCCTGAGTGTTCGCAATGGAATACGTTGTTGCATGGTTTTTAATACATCACATTGGTTCATGAATGACTACCATCAAAGTCGCTCCATTGTAAAGGAAACGCATAAAAATATGTCAGGAGTACGATTAATGAAATCCATTCTATGGTTTTGACACATGCATAATTTGTGGCCAAATGGAAATATATGAAATGGAGTCAGCGTATGGACATGCCATCATAACATATTTTGCCCAAGTCGTACATGTAAGATGGGAGCTGGGATTGGCCATTCCTTTCTCAGTTCCTTGCACGATCCACTTCGAATGTTCCTACCTTTTAGTCAACACGGGAAAAACGTTGCACTGATGTACGCACACGTTTCAGCAGAAGTGATCTGAACAGCAGAAGGTGTTAGAGGTATGACGGCGACTGAGAAGGTCACGGAGGTAGAGGAGCCAGTAGTGGTTCCTGTGGTGGTGTTTTCTGTAATAGAAGGTGGAGTTAGCGTTAGTGGTGGTTCTGGTGACGTGAGCTTCAGTAGCGACGATTGCTTGGTTGGCGACGATGAAGACAAATCTCCCAGGTGCATGTGGTCGAAAAGGCATCACCAAGCTGATGAGAGAGTTCTTCCAAGAAGTGGGATCCATTGGGTTAATCTTGCTGGGAACAGGAGGTGCGTGCGGGTGCTGTACGTGCGAGATGAGGTGGGGTGGTGGTGGTGGTGGTGGTGGTGGTGGTTGCGGTGTTGTTGGTGGTGGTGGTGGTGGTGGTGGGGTTGGGGTGGAAGTTGGGGCGGGTGGTGGGGGAGAGGGGTGGGGGACGGAGAAGGGGCCGCAGGTTGCCATCTTTACCGAAGGTAGCTTTCAATCCCTCCTGCTTGCATTCGAGCTAAGCTCTTTTTAACCCTCTCCAGCATACTAGTGTGTCGAGGAAAGGACAGACTCGAGAGAGAATGTGTGCCGACCATCTTTTATTTAATGTTTAGGTTTTCCAAAGATCCATGTGCGGTATTTTCGACCGAAAGTTCATGCAGAGGGTGGCGATAAGAGCAATTCCTGTTAGAATCGTTAGATGACCCTATCCAAAATAATGCCGATCCAGAGGCAGAAGGGTCTGTGAGGTGGCTAGAGAAATGGCTTCCTCTCAGGCAAAGGCTCCACAGTGGGACGAACGAGGGGAAGAGACGGTGTGCATTCCTACCTATGCCGGGCAGTCAGTACATCACTACCCATCACTATTCGTTTCATCAGCCAATATATTTAGTGTTAGTTCATCGTGGGGGTCACTTGACGCGGAGAGCTAACAGTTTCCTAAAGGTCCACTTAAAAGCGGCCTACTTTAGTGCCCTAAAGGAACATACTCGGTTCGTAGCAGACGTCTAGAGGCGGGCCTTATGTGTGTGCCTAACACTTACACTTTAGAGGGGATCCCGCAAGAGGTGGTGTTTCCTTTATCTTTCAAACATGTTTTACGAGTTAAGGCGTCAGGCAGCCACAGAAGAACATGATTGGTTAGATTATGCAAAAACCTCTTCCCTCGCAGGGCCAGGTAAATTTTTGGCTCAGAGCCTAGACCAAATTGTGTGACGTCAAAAAGAATGCCACGTGGCCCATGGAGTGGTCCTTCCATGCATGTGTAGTTAAAGAAGAAAGAGCTTAGTGCAACCTCTACCAAGCCTGGACCATAAGAGCATGTGGTAGACTTGAAAAAGATTCCGGTGATGTGGTGGTTATCTGGCTCAGTCACAAGAACCTAGGTCACTTAACTATAGCCACATTTATCTTGACCACCGGCGAAGTGGTCTTTAAAGAAAAGGTTCGATAAGCAAAGTGGAAGAGTTATCCCGCAGTGTTTCTTTTCAGCCTATTGGGATATCTTATTCTCTCTGCTCTGCGTCTTAGTGATTGGTGTAAACTTTAGGTGGCGAACCTTCCATATAAGAAAGGAAAGGGTAGGGCTGGGAGCGGGTGAAAGGATGGCAGGGATTATTCGAGGCCTAATATGAAACACATCCATGGGACGCAATATCTCTGCGGACATTACACTATTTGAGGGCAGTCTAAGAGAGAAAGTGAGATACAAGGAGCCTCCCGAGCCAGCAGAAGAAGTGGCTTTTTGGCGTGGAATTGCATGAAGTGCTGAGAGTAGAAAAGTGGTGAAAAGGGCGAGCGTCCCTATTTGTATTAGGCGATGCTTAAAAAACACTTGACACCACTGCAACACCGGTATTTGTCTTCACGTTGAGTGGTGTACGAAATCTTCATCAGCAACTTATGGCTAAGATGGCCGATCTCGTTTAGAACGTTCCATGAGGCAAAATGGAATGGTTGCTAGAAAGCAGTAAAAAGGAATAGTAAAAGGCGCTTAAGGCGGTATCTCTAGGAATCTGTTTAGAAATGGAAAACGAGATTAGTGAGTACATTTAAGGTTCCATGCACAGTCCAAGCCATAAAGCATGGTAGAATGTTCACAGTCATGGTCGAAAATGAGCCCCGTGGGCGCGGGGTTCTAGGCTTTGCTATTGCGGGCATTGCTGGCTTTTAACCAACCTTGGTAGATATATTCCTAAGGCAAAACGTCACGTGGTAACTAAATCATCTGTGACCAGAGATCACAAAAGCTGGACAAGTGATACTTCTTAGAGCAGATGAAAGTTCAGGAGGTTGCTCGTGGAGAAGCGATCCCAAAAAAGTGTTGCGGAGGAAGTCTGTTTATTCCACGAGGAAGACACGTCATGAAAGTGGCACAAGAAAAGTGGCGTGGAGAAATCTGCTGTCTCTAGAATGTCCTTTTGTCGTGGGAGAATTGCCCTTCAGAACACGATTATAAGAAGTGGAGCAAGCCGAACTCGCTAGGAGCCTAGTACAAAACAGAAGTTTCTGAGTTCCTTCGTAGTGGGCGATGGGTGGCAGTGGTGTTTCTTGATGATGTTATAGCACCAGAAAGACCAACAAGTTCTGCTGTATTGCGGTCGCAATCTGCTTCTCCTCAAAATAAGCAGCCGGCACAAATTTTCTGTTGAGTTTCTTATGCAGTGAAGGAATGGTGGAAGCTTCTCAAGGCTGAAGAATTTAGGTTGCTGTTAGATCGCTATTCATAGTGGTATTTTAACAAAAAGGCGGCTGCATGCTGTCGACTATGTAGATGATGACGCACCCCAAGCAGCTAAGCTTAGACATGCCACCGTGCACTCCCTGTTAGATATTAGAGCAGAAGAGTGTAACAATACATCAACCGACGTCATTGGCGAGGCGCCAGCGAACAACCTGAGCAGTCGGTGGCGAAGTGGCAGAGCAAGCAGCTTTTATACTCTCTGCTCTGAATCTCATTATCTTTTTGATGACTGGCTGCCTCTCTTACTATCTCTCAAGCCAATCGCTGTTCGTCTTTACGAAAACGCCAGTCTCAGCATCATCCAGCAGAAGTCAAAGCGTTGAATGGCAGGGTCGTAATCGATGTTATATTTTTCTGGATGCAAAGATTCAGGATCCTGAAGGTAGCTTGCTTCTTTTCTTGACTTGCCGTTATCATCACGAGGAAGCAGAACTTTCAGGCTTTCCAATAGTACCAAACATTCCCAGAACATTTGTGATCATGGTCATTATTCCGAGGAGAAGTTCGAGCAAAGTTTATATATACAGTCTAAAAGTGTCCACACAGTCATCGGAACTACGAGAACGTGGACATGCCCCATCCTATGAAAGAAAACCTGTCTATTACGGGGGTAGTCCAAGTGGCCCGACGCATGCGCCAAGGGGGCAAACATTGTCTTTTACATTCTTTCCCGTGTGCGTGAATTGAGTATGGCCATCCGTAGGGTGGGCATAGCATACCCCAGGGAGGCGGGTTATTCGTTCGGTTTGGCTAATACTTCCCGTTACCTGAGCACATAGTTTGGACTTTGGTTGCCATGGGAATGGGTGATTATCTCCCTTAGTGCCATCTTACCAAAGGTCTACCCCCGATTTTATTCTATGTAACATTATGTTAAATGATAATCTGGATGGTAAAGATTCGCACAGGAAACGAGTCCCTATTTACTTCACGACTAAAGAAATTTTATTAATTTATATGGAAATCGCGGGTTATATGGAAATCATCATATGTTAAGATATATTTCGTTTCATTACATTGGAGCATTTTAATAATTTTATTTTCAAGCATTTTGGTGCGAATGTGCACCTTTAAGAATGAATGGACGATATTTACATGTGCATACACGTACAGTAAGAAATTATTGAGATGAAATTATTTTGCAATATAGAGATATCGTAGCCTTACTGTACAAACTAAAGCAAAGCATCCTTGCAAATAGGCAATCTGAAGTCGAAGACAAAGAAAAAATACTGTAACCCTACTGAAGATGATTAACCATCTTGTGTCAATTTATCCCCTTTAAAGGTCAGACGGCTGAAAAGGGCATCAGGGGTGATCTTGAGGAAAGTTAATTTGCAGGCCATGTGAAGAGTATTTTGGAACATTTACCACCCGAATGGCCGGCTCGGTTACAGATCTAGTCATTCAATTAGTACATTTTCAAAAATTCTCTTCTCTTTGCAAATGGATACTGAGTATGGTAAAATATTGATTTTTCTTGCTCATTAACCCAGAAAATAATGGACAAGACAGCGACAAGTGCAGTGGTCATGAAAAATCCCCATTTGTAGTCTTTAAACACTATTTTAGAAATAAATTCCACAAGCTAATAAAAAACAGCTTTTCACCTGCAAATGCACATTTCCTGAAAAAACTACGTTTTCTTGAAGCATCTTGTCTATTGAAGGGTCAGTTAAAGGATAACTAATCCCATCGCTTGATAGCTATTCAGGCGATCTAACACACCGGTCATAAACTATCCAGGTAATTTTAAGCCTTTTATCACGCCGCTAAGGAAAGATATTCAGGATTTAGTAGTTAAATGTTGGTACATTTCCACAACCTATGACGGCTGTCATGATTTACTTTTCAACCAATCAGAAAAACCCTAGTGTGTCTGCCTCGGTATATACGCTCAGTCATAGAGGCTCCAGCTATAGTTTGGCAAAGTGGTATAAAGGGGGTTAGACAAATTCAAAGCTATAACACATTAGTGCAAACTTAATTCAAACTATCCAATAAAAATGATCAGAAGTTTGGTCACAAAGAAAACTTAAGCTATATAATAAAGAGGGTTCGTCATCTGCACGATACGCTATTAGATAAACAGTGTATTGCATCATTTGTAAGTACAGGCATTAGCCACACACATGCACATGCACATGCACATGCACATGCACACGCACTCGCTATCACACGCACGCACGCACGCACGCACGCACGCACGCACGCGCGTGCATGCACACGCCCACGTGCACACATAAACGTACAAACACGCACTTGCACATGCAGACGTACACGCATGGTCATACACATACGCCGATGCGCACACGCACACACGCATCCAGGCACACGCGCACACACAAACACGCACGCACGCGTGCATTTTATAATCAGAAAGTAATTTCATCTATTTTGGGCCTTGGTGTTGGTACAAATGTTAGCCCACGATTGAGTAATGATTTTTCAGCCAGTGAGGTTAACAATATCACTACCCAGCCCAATCCCGGTGTGGCATATAAGCAGAATGGGCATACATTACGAGATAAGCAAGAAATCGAAATTTGAAAATGTGCAAATTAAAACTGGGTAAAATGTGGGCCTATTTATTGTAGATTAGAGTATCAAATCATATATGAACTTTTGGAATACGACCGTGCCACTATATATATATATATATATATATATATATATATATATATATATATATATATATATATATATATATATATATATATATATATATATATATATATATATATATATATATATATATATATATATATATATATATATATATATATATATATATATAATATATATATATATATATATATATATATATATATATATATATATATATATATATATATATATATATATATATATATATATATATATATATATATATATATATATATATATATATATATATATATATATATATATATATATAATTTACTATGGGGTACTCATGGTTAATAGATAGTCAGAAATGAGAATATTGATTATACACGTTCTGAGTGAGATCTTGGAGATTGGAAAGCAGACCTCTCTGGCTTATTAGCCTGCTACAAGTGTCAGTCCTTTCTCCGGATGACACGGCCCATGCAGTAGTAGTGTCGGAATTAAAATGATACCACCTCCTTCAACTGGCCGCCGTTCGGCGATCCGTGGCCCCCACCGCCCTCTCAATCCCTGGGGCACAGGTTGTTGAGACGGGGGCCACCACGGATCGCCGAACGGCTGCCAGTTGAGGGAGGTAGTATCATTCCGACACTACTACTACCGGGGTCTGAACGCCCATTTAGAGACAAGCCTCCACAGTGATATACACCACTGATCGCTTTGTGATCAACCACACCGGAAGGGACGGCCTCTCTCTCTCTCTCTCTCTCTCTCTCTCTCTCTCTCTATTCTGTGTAGACTCAGACAAACACGTAGTCTCTGCCAGAGTCGCATCGGCATGATGGGGCCACCCATAGTGGCTCCCTTCTACCTTGACAACGCTCAGCTGGGAGGAGGCTAAAGTGATTAGCATTTGAACCACGGCAGACTCCGACATGTTCACATCTTACGCAGAGAATCTGGTGCTGAGCAGGGGTCTCCAGCAGACAACCACGTCCTACCCTCTCCACCCCATAGAAGTGGCAGACAGACTCGATCTCTTCACGTCGTTGAAAGCGGTCATAAATGTTTCTCCGCAAGGGGTCGACCCAAGGATTGTACTGGGAGTCATCCCGGAAGTGGGCCCACCTGACGCCAGCAAGAGCATTATGATGAGAATCATGGCTATATATGAAGAGTTAAACTGAACAGCGTGAACCCCTCGAGAAATATCTGTGCCAGATAGAGCCCTGTTCCATCCGGATCAATAGTGATCTTCATCCCCTCAGGGGCAGGGGCTAGCTGCTTCACTTTGCTGCCGACTAAGGAACATAGCTCTAGGACTATATGAGTCGTTTGCGGGCTAGTGAGGCCAACTCACTGAAGCAGTTTAACAGCACCCTTGTCTTTGGAGACATGTGACACACCTTCTACCTGTAGGATGCCCTCCTGGAGGTTACACAGCTTCTTCTGGTCCATCGAATGGACGGCGCAGCAGGAGCTTTCCACCTGTAACCCCGATTCGGTGACCCACCCTCCTCAGGGAGACACCTTAACCTATGTAGGTGAGGAAGGAGGATCCCCGGTTGTAGAGTTTTCGAACTGTCCCATCCTTTTTCACAACATAAAAGAGGGGAGTAACCTCTATGTCAATGCCTGCGGGAGGCCTATATAGGGCCAATCATGTTTGCCAGTCACCCCCCCCCCACCGGTCCAGCGCGGTACAACACTTCATTCTTCTCAAATATGAACTGCAGGTTTTTTGCCAGGGTCAATAGCAGCCCATCATGGGTCATCGGTGGGGCAACACTCGAATAGGGTTTGACCAGATGAAAGCTGAAGTCTTATTTAGGGTGTTGATGTTTGCCACCTCTGTATCCGAGAGCTCAATCAATGGCTCAGGGATGTACTTCCTCTTCGGGAAATCATACCGAAACACGATCTTGTGGCCATCTATGATGCGACCCAGGCGCCCCTTCGACACCTCCTTTAGGTCTGTGAGCAGCTCCACCCCATCACCACCAATGGGGTGGAGGGAGAATGTCTTTGAATTTGCTTCGTACTGTAAGGTGAATGACGTGCCATCGCTCTCTTCCACCTTGGTAGCATCAACTGTGTACACATCTACCAGGTCAGCAAGACCAGTCGAGTGAGCAAATATGGCTTCAATAGCCCTCTATAGGAGGAGTTTAAACAGGAGATATAACCATGCTGATTGTCCGACTGCTGCTCTCCGGTGGTGAGAACAAAATCTCACCCTCTCTAGAGGGGAGACGGGTGGTACAGTACCGTGTAGAATGGGTCCTCTTCGAGGTGCCCCAGCAGGGCACAACATACATACACGCCGATGTGCTACATCAACCTCTGGGTAGTGCACACATCAGTTCACTGGTAGAAGTCGGCCGGGACATGATAAAATATCTACCAGGTGCCAACAGCAACCTATGGAAAGCTATCAGTCCTAGGCTGTTCACACCTGTAAATCACCTGTTTGACAGCCCCGCCATTAACATATATGCCAGCACGGATGGTATATCGGACGCCCATTTAGAGTTTACACTCTTAATACTCATTGACCTGACATGATGTCACACCAGGAATATCTGACCTTTGCCGAGATGATGAAGAGCCAGCTACAGGGTTGCCCCTTCATGGCCCCTGCACAGATAAAGGCCTTAAACGAACAGATGCTCGCACTGCAAGAAGAAGGCGAGCGACTACAGCGGGAGAGCTGGTATCAACAGAACGCAAGCATTGCATGGAGGCGAAGGAACAGTGAAGGTTCCCAATACTGGCAGGCCCTCCTGGAGTAGAGTAAGCGGGACGCAGGAGTCTTGACAGACGACGATGAGCCAGATGTCTACGATGATGTCACAGACGAGGATGAGCCAGATGTTATACAGTGGGAACAGGAGATGACGCAGAAGTGTAAGACCAAGAAAGCCATCCGCCGGCGGACCTACTATCTTGGTCACAAGGTGAAGTTCCAGATGTCACGTCTCAGAAAGCTACTCCACACCATGGAGAGCATTGTTGGCGATCTTGTGGACCATCTCGGCAGCCTTCATTGTGAACAGAGCGATCAGATCACCAACTGCTGCCAGTGGACCGATAGGACCTTTTACGTAGGTGCGATAGATTCCTTTTGCTCTGTGTACTAGCTAGCGGGATTCAGGCTCTACATCACCATACTCACCACCGACATCGTAGTCTGCATCATAATCCTCCTCATCATAGTCCTCCTCATAGGCCTCGTCATCTATATCCTCCACTGGATCAGCCTCTGGTTCATACAGAGGGCACCAACCAGCTCCTGGATGGTGGAACGCTTCCTCCCTGTTCGCCCTAGGCATGCCAGCATCTCAGAAGAGATTGCCTCTACCAGGATCTCGCGGTTATAGAAGAGAGGTGGCATTTCCTCGAACTTTGCCCACAGAGCCTTGGGGACATCTATATCCACCTCAGCAAACCCAAACCAGCTGTCTGACAGGAGAGCCTCCTTAAAGCTAGCTATCCCACTAGCACCGGACCAATGATGCACTGTCTCCTTACCACATGGCATCTCTTTGGCCATCGTTGACAGGTACAGAGCATTTGCGTCGTAGCCGAGTAAACGTTGGCAGACATGCTCACTCTGGCGGATTCGATTCATAGTATCTGGTGAACCTGATGATGGGACCTCCATCAACAGCACCCTTCAGCATCACGTAGGCTTCCTTGCCCGGTGAATAGAGGCTAACATCTGGCATGTGCTGAGCGGTTCCACGTAGGAGGTACTGCAGTGACACATCTGGGAGAGACACCGCGTCTTTGAGGATGCCTATTTCTCATTCTGTGTAGAACTCCCTTATCCACTCTAGGGCTTTGATGACACTGACGTCCAGGTTGTTGTAGTATCGCAGCCGGTCGGCGAATGTCCGCATTCCATGCTCGTTGAATGTCTGGTTACACTGTTCCCACTCTGATCAAGTCAAGAGGTAGCCACACTTGAGCTTAGATGTCCATACTGAGTAGTCAGGAAGCCCTGGATAGTTGAGCTTCTCATGTGTGTCAAACCATTCATACGGGAACCAGCTCTTCTGCTGTGTACACCCATAAGCTGTGACCCATACCTCGTATGAGACTACTGGGCCGAGGTAGTTTAGCCCATCGAGAAACCGTAGCTCAGGTGTTATGAGGAACATGGTCTGACTAGCCTTCTTGGCGACTTTCACTGTACCTGTACTGCCAGTCAGCTCATCGACAAAGTACTTCTTGATGAGGTTCAGGTCATGCCACCCAGAGTTGAACCCCAGTACAGCCACTTGGTCACACCACTCGTTGATCAGTTGCTGCTGTTGCTTTGGGAGCTTGCTCAGGTCTGTCGGTATGTGCTGTGCCCTAACCCTTGTCCGGATTAGATATGCTCGCCATTGGATCACCAGCATGAACTCTATGATCAGTTCTTTGGGGTCAGGATGGCAGAGGTGAGTGCGCTCACTCATGGCACCATCTAAGGAGCAGCCAACTGACACAGAGATGGGTATGAGAGTACTCTCGATCATGAGAGTCTCCGTAGGATGCGTCTTGATACCATCTAAGGGTGCTTCAAAGTCGTAAACTATGAAGTGTGGGTATGGGACAGTCCAAACTCGTTTAGGGACACTTGGACAGCGTTTTATCCAGCACTCCCACTGTACCACAGGCGTGCATCCAGATGCTCTCAGCTTCTCCTCTCTCTCAGGACTGTCTTGCGGTATCTTTGTTCGGCATCCTCACCTCGCTGGTGTTGTGGACACAGATGCCATTGACAGCTATGGAACTGGTAAATGGTGTTAGTGGTCGTATCATAACCATCTACGGGAGCGCGCTCGATCTAACGCTCGCCACTGTGCTCCCACTCTACATGGTGTGTGTACGCCTCTGTTTCTCGACTCATACTCGATCTAATGAGTAGCCGCTAAACTGGATGTTTGGAGCAGATAGAAGGCTTTCTTATACGCAGACTGTGGCGCCTCAACCTTCTCGCCAGGACACACGATTGTTGTTTTGCCGCCTGTACAGTGGTCAGCATGGCGTTGAAGATTGCATGCCTGTGTAAACCTCTGCTGACAGTGACTGCAGACTAGTATATGTGCCAGCTTTGAGATGTTCTTGATGTAGTAGGTGTGATGGTCCCACACTCCGATGGTCATCGTGTCACGGTAGTGAGCCGCTTGCCTGATCAAGTGCCAGGTGTCCTCTTCGGTCGGTTCATACATGCGAATCCCGATGTTGGCGAAGAACTCTACCTTGTCCAGCTGGTCCAGCAAGGTCTTGCGGACATCAGGTACTGTCACTGTCTTGCCGTATAATTGTGTGACAAGCTCCCGTGCAGGAGCTGTACTTCTATCAGCTCTCGCTCCTCGGTGGACTGCTAGACATCTCCCGAGACACGTGTTGTCCCTGTAGGCGTCGAGGGCAGTGATACTCTTCTTCTGTTGTAGCAAGTCTGGGATTGGGCCTGTCAAGCATATGTTGGCGGTCGATGACAGCCCTGACCTCAACGTTGATTGATTGAATGAATGCCCACTTGGTGTTGGGTCGACTGATATTGTCTGTGTCAAGGCGGACTTGCTCTCTTGCTGCCACCCAGTCGTGAGATGCTCCTATCGTGTTCAGCCATGGGCTACCTGGAGCATTCGTATGGAAGAGCATCAACCTACCGTCTTCGATGTGACGGATGCGATAGGTATGGATGTAGAGGAGGTTGGAGGCGTTCTGGACAGTCTGCTGGATCTTTTGCATGATCTGGCCTGTGACGTCTCCTTCTAGATCTCTGAAGAATGTCCAGTGTACTGACCGGCATCCTCAATCCTCTGTCTCCCTTTCGCTGAGACGCTGGTCGAGAATGTGTTCGCTTTCTCGCCTCATGCTCCGGACTAAGGGTTCAGCCCTCGGCCCCCTCATCACTCACTCAGTGATCCTGCATAGGGGAGGTAAGTGCTCCAGTGGATTGTCCACCATCTGCCTCGCCACAGTCTTGGCTCACATCCTCGTCAAACTGACGAAGCTCAAGTATCTGCTGCGCTTTCTTGTGGGGATTCCAAGGATCATCTTTGCTAAGCGCTGGAAACCTTCACGTCTTTATTGCTCGGGAGAGTCGCTTCTGCAACTCCTCGGCACAGGCCTGTCCGATCATCTGGAGCATCTCGGCTTTCGTGACCTTAGAGTAGCCTCTAAGGCTGAATTGCTCTGCAATGGCGCGAAGCTGTGCAACAGTAATCATGGTGTATATCCCTGTGGATGCTTGTCTCTAAATGGACGTTCATACCCTAGTATGTGTGGTGCTGGCGATCAGTACCTGTGGGCGGGGGTGGTGGGGGGCGTCGTGCCGATGTGATAGTGGATGCTTGTCTCTAAATGGGCGTTCCGATGTGTGTGGGGTTGATCGCAAGGCGCTCAGGCCCATTATATGTAATATTGTTTGTAGATGAGCGCTTAAACGTAGTTAAATGTTTTGAGTGTTAACACGTAATATATGGTTGTGCATTCACATGTGGCATACCATTATCGATGTTGTGTCTAATTGGGTGTTAACGCATATCAGGCGGGCTAAATAAACTACAATTCTTGACTTTGGCCCAGTCGAGGGTCTGTGGTCTGCAATCATGGGTTTTATGTGACTGTGTGGGTAAAGTGTAATTGTAGACATGGAATCACGTGCTCATGTAGCGCTGATTGGCCGGATGGGTACGGGCCGTCCCAGCTAGGCTGGTTATGTGACGACCACTCCGGGTGCATTCCGAGCATGCATGCCCCCTGGATAGGATAGTATGCGTGTAAAAATTACTATGTGAGAGGTATGGCTAAGTCCGTAAGAACATGTAGCATGCATGCGCATGCGTCAGATCTTCCCTGGCAACACGTGTCAGTATTGTGAGAGAGTGTATGCTTATATTGTACCGAGAAATCACTTTATTCGCCTCGTTCTTGGTAGCGATCAGGACCGGAATGAAGAGAGAATTTCAAAACTGTTTACCATTTTAAAATCGAACCAGAAATGGCCGAGTTATCTACAAATGCTAATAGTGAGATTTGAACCTGTTATTTTAAGTTTGCTAATAACACAAAACGAGGATTTGAACCAACGCATTAACTACCTCGACCATGTATGTATTGGTAATTATAGCTGATAAGTGTGTTCTCATTGCTGTATTGCTGCGCTTATCAGTCCCTCTAGATCTTGACGTCACTTGGAGATAACGTATATATTATAGACTGTCATTGTGTAGTTACCAGTGTGTTGTCAGTCCAACTGATCTGTTTGCTATTATTGCACAACACTTAGTATCATTATTTGTAATCTAATTATCGGTTCTTCGTTGGCTTAGTTGATAACAGCGCTGAATTCTAATAAAAAAACTATGGTTCAAATCTCTCAAAAAGCTAGATGGTACCAAGTTCGAAATGGTACGAAAAATAGGAGCAACGGGGAACCACCTAAAAGCCACCCGCAGAGATAAAGAGAGAGCGCGAGAGAGAGAGAGAGAGAGGCCAGACAGGTCCGGCGATAATGCGGGGGTTCTCCCGAAGAGGTGGGGCACGGGAGTTTTATAGTTATTTTAGTTGGGTTTTTTTTTTTTTTCATGACAGTATTACTCTTTACTCCTTACCTGAGAAGCATGACATCACGTCAAGACCTTGTCTCTTGTATGGTAGTAGTAGTATCGGAATGATACTAGCTCCCTCACTGCCTATGCCCCAAGGATTGAAAGGGCAGTGGGGGACACGGATCGCCGAACGGTGGCCAGTTGAGTGAGGTGGTATCATTTTAATTCCGACACTACTACTGAGCGAGATCTTGGAGACTGGAAAGCACAGCTCTCTGGCTTATTAGACTGCTATAGGTGTCAGTCCTTTCTCCGGATGACACAGCCCATGTATACTCTATCTCTGATAAAACTGTTTCACACATGTGACATTTATATTCTTTCTAGGGAAACCTCCTGATGGTATAACAGAATCCTGATTGTGAATCAGCAAATTCTCTTGGAGAACTGATTTCAGAGTTAGGTGTATGATCTCCAACTTATCATATACAGTGTAATGAAATTCTGAGTGAGATATTGGCGATTGGATAACACAACCCTCTGTGCTATTAGACTGCTACAGGTGTCGATCCTTTCTCTGGATGAGTTAGGCATCTGATCTCCAACTTATCATATAAAGATTGTTCACCATCTATATAGTATATATTGTGTATCCTTGTAACGGGAGGGTGTTGGCTCCAAGGATCAGGCTGGCATTCAGCAGTACAACGGTTGTGGATGCTTTCACCAGGTTACCCAGAAATTGCATTTGCCATGACGAATTCATTGTGCCAAGAAATTTGTAAGCGAGTAAATGGGCAATTGACATTCATTCGGATTCAAAGCTTTTCATCGGTTTGGATATTGATAATTCTTTAATAGATGCCTGAGCAGCAATTACTACTGAACAAACAGAAGCCCACTCACACTTCTCTATAGCAAAATTATTAACTTGCTTATTACGGAGCAATGAAATGCAGATTCACGAATACAGTTAGGCAGGATAGGTTTGGTATGATCTGGGATAAGCATGTCCATACGAAAAGATATCAAAAAATCATAATGGTTTAGATTTTAACTTATAGTTTGCTCCTGTCCCGGAGACCAATCAATCAAATGAATACCTTTTAAATATCAGTTCCGCTTGTATGCCATACAGTTGTCCCTGGTACTGACAGTACGAGCAATGCTGGGGACTGTATCCTTCCTAAACGTATTTCTTAACTCTCAATACTTACATTTTATCGAATTCCGTAAAACAACAAAGGACCCAGGTTACTTAGCCAAACTACTCCATGCCCCTGTTCATGAACTTATGGTGAACTAGCTGTATTCTTGGCAACATAAGAAGGCTTAGGCATAACAACTGATACAGTATGAAATCCTGACAGCTTTCCTTTCCACAATGCCACCGAGGCTCTAAGCTATCCTATCAGTGAATATAAGGAAACAATGATCGCCTTCGTCAAAATAATAAGACAGATAATCTGGTTGCTAAAGCATCAGTTGTGATGCTGCAGACAGACAGACAGACAGACAGACAGACAGACAGACAGACAGACAGACAGACAGACAGCATGACAGACAGACAGACAGACAGACAGGCAGGCAGGCAGGCAAGCAGACAGACAGACAGACAGACAGACAGACAGACAGACAGACAGACAGACAGACAGACAGACAGACAGACAGACAGACAGACAGACAGACAGACAGACAGACAGACAGACATACAGACAGACAGACAGACAGACAGACAGACAGACAGACAGACAGACAGACAGACAGACAGACAGACAGACAGACAGACAGACAGACAGACAGACAGACAGACAGACAGACAGACAGACAGACAGACAGACAGACAGACAGACAGACAGACAGACAGACAGACAGACAGACCGACCGACCGACCGACAGACAGACAGACAGACAGACAGACAGACAGACAGACAGACAGACAGACAGACAGACAGACAGACAGACAGACAGACAGACAGACAGACAGACAGGCAGGCAGGCAGGCAGGCAGGCAGGCAGGCAGGCAGGCAGGCAGGCAGGCAGGCAGGCAGGCAGACGGGATGAAATAATACCCACTTTTCTATAAAAAAAATATTGGGATAATGAGCTTTTAATTCATAAACCATGTGCCGATCATGTGAGAAAGCTCATGTCTAAAGCGTCGTCCACTGACCACATACAGGAAAAAGTTAACTGCATTGTTAACAGATGTGAGGGCCATAATTATCCAGCATGCTAGGAACCGATTTGCATATGTACTGGGGGAACGTTTACTGTTGTCACCCAACTGCCTCTACCAATTAAACCAAGACTAAGATTTGGACCAAGGCATATAATGGTCGTTATGGATACTGCTAAAAGCATCGTAGTTATGGATCTGCTCTGGCGTTTATTCTGCTCAGTAATCGAGGTGTCAATTGTTATATTTTCTGTCCCTCGGTGTGTTCTCAATTTAACTATGATGGCTATGTTGCTTAAACATAATGATATTACTGGAACAATAACGTAAAACACACCATCAATTATCATCCACTGTGCGAATAACGTTTCATATTTCAGGTTGGTAAGACAAGCAGATCGTGTTGAAATATATCTCGCTTCATATATAAATGTATGAGGTATACAGATGAGGAGATCCATGAGCAAGTGAATAGCGAGAGATAGACGAGCGTTAGAGACTGTGCATACCTGAGCGGCTTTCATAGGAAACCACACAACAAAAAACTCGCTCTAGTGTCAATATCACAACTAACCATATTGGCATGTACTGTAATAGGAAGAGAGAAGCATGCCATATAGAGCATATGGTGTTTGCGTAGGAAACAGCAGACGAAAACTATTTCACAATTTGGCTACAAGTGAGTACACATAGAAAAAGTGAATTCAGTACGGCTAGCAACATCATAATCAAGATGGTCGATGAATATGGTTTACTCTGCCTTAGAACTGAGAATGAAAGTAAACTAGAGGGGACTCCAATAGCGATGAGGATAATCATGTAGTACTCACTGATAAAAACAGCTATTTTGTATGCATTGTTCATGCGCACCTCCATCTGCCAGGAAGCCCAGTCAAAAGCATCAGATAAATGTGTTGCATTGCCACCAGCATGAGTGGCATTAAAATAAATATCTTCACGTTGTGACTGTGTTACTCGCGATTCCATAACTGACCTGCTTACCAAAATAGAAGCTCGTCTCTATTATTAGGATTTGTCAGCTGTCCTCGTTGACAAAATAGTTTGTTCTATGAAGTAGCACGTATATATAACCGTCAATTAGTATACGCTCCTATATACATGCTCATGCTACTCATTATTTACACACATACTGTCGATATTAAATGCATGTACCTGTTGTACCTATGACACCTGTGTTTATCATCGCACGTAAGTGTGTATATTATGCAGGCGTTGCTTTGCTCCGATCCACCATCATCTACCCCAATTAGTATCAATAAGGACATTTCATCTGCATAATTATAGATTTATTTGCTACGCTTCTTTATCCCCTTGATTAGTCAATGCTCGGAAAGTGATCTTTCTATCGCCATTAGCCCCCACGTAGGATTGTATTCTTGGAATAGCTATTGATTATATTTTGCGCAAACTTTAATACGCGAAGGTGTAAAGAATAATCAACACTATATATGGACAAGGATTTCTCCCGTATTAGTGAGATTGATTAGACACGTACACGTATAATCAATGGAGGATTTAAGTTTCTCAGTCAATCATACGGCGTCATAATCAACTACGTGACGGGTAGACTGTCGCCATAATCAATTACGCCATGAATGGCGTAGCTAAGTTCGTCGCGAACACTTAATTGATTGGGCAAAGCGTCGCTGTACGAATTGGATGTATTTACTATTTAATAAACAGTATGTTGAAAATTTTGACTTGTAATTTCCTGGAAATTGAGATTAAGAGAGTGCAGCGATCGATCGATCCACACTCAGACAATTCATGTGTAGAGCTTAGCTAGAGATAGACGGTGCATAGCTAAAACTGAATTCCTCAATTAATTATATACATAAGCGCAGATGCGATGTTGATCACCAGAATACAGAAACTGTGTATTTTGAATACCCTGGAAATTGTGTTGTATGCATCTGTTATATTGTTTCTGAAATGTTTAACATCTGGATCAAGAGAGCTGTTGACTATTTTGAAACTACTTTGAGTGAATATCCACTCCATTCGGCATTGAACTAATCAACATGAAGTAACCAATATCATATAATCCAGGTATTGTGGATATATAGAATGCAATGATATAAATACTGGTAAATTAAAAATTTGAAAGTAATCCGACTGAACTCGATTCTTGACTTATGCAACAGTATCATCCAGTCAAATTAATTTAAAAAACTCAAAAGTATAAATATATGGTTGTGATGTCAATCATTTATCATTGCTCTTGTTCGCGCCATGCTCATATCCACGATTATTCAATACCATAATACCACACAAGAGAGGATTCCAGTTTATCCATACATCCTTAGACGTTGACCGTCATAATCAACCGTGACGTGTAGGATGACGTCATATCAATTACGTCATGATTGACGTAGCTAAATTCGGCACGAAGCGTTGTTGTACGAATTGTATGCCTTTACTATTTAATAAATATGCTGTCGAATATTTTAAAACTAATTTGACTTGGCGCTGTAGGCAGCAACAGTGCCCAGTCAAATTAGTTTCAATATAATCAACAGCTTAGCTGTATAGATTTTTGGAAGTTGATAGTCAGGGTTTTCAGAGATCGATCGATGTCAACACACTAAAGATGGGCGGAGAACTGCATTTGTATCGGCCTGCGTAAACTTCAGACGAAAGGGACAGCATTTCTACCGAAAACAGTTGAAATGTATGCTGTTTGATGGAGTTACATTGTAATAAATATTGTGTTAAATGTGTTGAAACTAATTTAAATAGGAGCTCATGAGGCCATATACAGCAACAGCTCCCGCTCCAATTAGTTGTCAACATAATCATCAGCTTACGTGATATAGATCTCGCGAAGGAGAGGTCCAGGGAATTCTGGGATCAGTGTGTTAAAATCAGATCAAACACGCGTAGGCAATTGGTCGGGATTGAGTTAGAAATGGGAATCCCATAATGCAGGAATTTACTTTTCAATCAATCGTCCACGTCATGCTCAGCAACGTCACATGTAGGCTGACGTCATATTTAATTACGTGAGGAATGAGTCGATTTAATGCTTAATAGTCCGTCTGGTTGTACGAATTCAATGTTTTTTAGTATTTAATACACATTGTGTCATATAGGCGATAGGCTGCAATAGCACCCAGACAAATTAGTTTCAAAATATTCATGTGCTTACCTGTATATATTTTCTGGAAATTGAGATTCACGGAGTGCAGGGATCCATTGATTACAACGCAGGAATAGTGTAGGTGGAGCTTAGCTAGAGATTGGCGGGGCATAGCTAAAACTAGATTCCTGCATTAGAACTGGGCACCTCTTGTCTAACCTAATTTCCAGTGAGTTTACAATAATGTATGAATATAATTGCTGCAATCATCTTCCACTCAAGTCGTTTCCAGATTTATCGCGCTAGGTTTCGCTATATCATCTTATAGCAGACAACTAAGTCATGTGTGATTAAATAGATAATCTCTGTTCCACATTTCGTGACATTCGCTCGAATTCTCTATATTTCTCTCTCTATTAAATACAAATTTTCTCGAAAGATGGCTTTAATCGATTCCTTAAAATATCCCACAGGGAAATTGAATCGTGATATATTTCCAGAAAATGCTGTTTACTAGAGAAATTGGGGATTAGAATTGGCAATAGCTAAGGATATTTGAAATGGAAATTGATCGATATTTCCAATGGGGAATACACCAGATTTGAATACAGTTGGACATTATAAATACGCTGTATTATGAATAGCGAAGACACAATGAGAGAACTAGATAGAGATAGAGACGGATTGAGAGTGAAGGGTGGGATGCTGGAGCGAGTGAGGGAGAGGGCTGGAGAATGAGATAGCGATATGGAAAGAGAGTATGAGGGTCAGCGAGAGAGAGAGAGAGAGAGAGAGAGAGAGAGAGAGAGAGAGAGAGTGGGTGAGCGAGAGAGGGGGAGGGAAATAGAGAGAGAGAGAGAGAGAGAGAGAGAGAGAGAGAGAAAGAGAGAGAGAAACGAGAGAGAGAGAGAGGAGAGAGAGGAGAGAGGGAGAGGGGGGGGAGGGAGAGAGTTTGCCTTCATATACCCATGAGTGCATGATGGGGTGCGGGTTCGGGATTTGGGTGGGATGAAACAGTGATCAGTCTATGGGCATTACATGATACAACAATTGTCACATGTCTACTAGAGTGGATGATCGATTGGGAGATTAACTGACTATCTTGAAAGTTCAATGACATGTCGGCTCACTAGCTAACACACCGATCGACCACCCGACCGACTGATTGTGCAACAGTCATCACTGACCAGTGACCAGCTTTACTTACTAGGCTTTACTTTAACTTGTGTAACACCCACAACAGAGCTGTCAGTGTGTTTCAGAATTTGGTATGATTTCCGTGCCAGGATCGGATCCGGAAGATTCCGTGCTTCATATTGCTGTAATGGCCAACCTGTGATGTTAGGCCCTTTTCCTGAATGGACCTTTCCATTTTTAGCTATGCCCCGCCCATCACTAGCTAAGCTCCACCCACACCTTGCCGTGTTGGAATTGATCGATCCCCAAATGCCATAGCTATCAATTTCCTGAAAAAAGATATGTCGCTCAAATAGTCATGACGTCACCTGCAAACAAAACGGCGGATAGCTTGGTCACGAAAATAGAAAATACTGTTGTGAATGTACAAATTCTACGTCTCTGATGATGAATTTGCAAATTAATAACCAATCTGTTGAATATTTTGAAACTAATTTGAATGGGAGCTTTTAGCCCTCTCCCTCAAATTAGTTTCAAAGAACTTGGGAACATTCAATGTTCAAATTATATCCATCGATTCCAGCATTCATGTAAAGTGTGCAGAGGTTAGCCAGAAATGGAGGAATCCAGATTTAGCTATGCCCCGCCCGTCTCCAGCTAAGCCCCACTTATGCTCCGTCCGCGTTGGAATTGATCGATCCCTGACCTCACTGACTATCAATTATCAGAAAGCTCTACAGGCAACCCGTTGATTATTTTGAACTAATTTGACTGCTTTCTGTTTCTACCTATGGCAGCAACAACGTCCAGTCAAATGAGGTTCAAAATATTCCACAGCATGGTTATTAAATAGTAAGGGCAGACGATTTGTACAACAACCCTTAGTCTGTCATCAATTAGCGTTCTTGACGAACTTATCTACATCGCCCATGACCTCATTGATTATGACGTCACGCGACACGGCACGTGGTTGATTATGACGTCATATAATTGATAGATAAACAATTTACATATTTTGAAACTAATTTGACTGGAAGTTGTTGCTGCCATACAAGTTAAGTGAAATTAGTTTCAAAACATTCAACGAGATGAGTATTACATAATTCAAAATTTTCAACAAGATGGGTTATTACATAATAAAGAATGTAATGCATTGGCACTTATATGACATCACACACTATCGCTTGAGGAGACAAAATCGTAGCGATCACTGTTCAACATTTACGCGATATTACAGAGAAGGTATTTGCGATACGGAAACGGAAATGTGACAGGATATGAATAATATGGAATCTACAAAACCTAATCTTTTGGTGCAATACCGCATTTGAGATGAAATTAATATTCCGTTAAGCTAGGGAACCTTGTAATGCTCGCAACACTATATTTTTCGGTTTGAGGTCTTGAAGCCCCCACCAGTGGTATTGTGATCTCGAGTCCACTGGCAATGGAAACTCACGCGCCGAAATCAATTTACACTGGATATGGAAACTCAGGGTATTGAGATTAAGATACAGTGGATATGGAAGCTCTAGGTGCTGAGATCAAGATGCACTGGCTATGGAAGCTCACACAATGAGCTATGATGTATGATGCTACTGTCATGTGAAATGGTGTATTCCACTGATAGATTATAGTTCCATGTCATTTATATTATATCACATTTGCTTATCGGTATGGCAATTACCTGCTTTGCAATATTGCATAAATGTTCAAAAGTGATCCCCGCCATTGTGCCTCCTCAAGCGATAGTGGGTTATGTCATGTACGTGCCAATGAATTACATCCTTTATTATGCAATAACCCATCTTGTCGAAAGTTTTGAAAGTAATTTGACTTCGTGACGTCATTGATTATGACGTCATTCTACACGTCATGTAGTTGATTAAACGTCATATCATGGATGGATAAATTGGAAAGGTGCAGACTAATAAGCCATCTGGTTGAAAATTGTGAAACTAATTTGACTTCGTGACGTCATTGATTATTTGTCCGCAAATGGCCATTCAAGTAGGACATATTTTAATTTTTTTGACCAAATTTAGACATTAAATCGTTAACCTGTGGGCGTGGCTTAGCTAGAAATGAACAGGATATAGCTCAAATAGACTTCACTAATCCGTTCGCTGACTTCTGATAGATGTATTAAAGATCTTGTTATTATCATTCATTAAATCCATGCTGCACGTGTCCCAAATGGCGTGCACTCACGCGTATCCTCACGCGCAGATATGAGCTGATTGTAATGCTAAAAGGCTGCCCCATAATTTATCATTAGTACATCTCTAGGGATCGAGTCATGCCAGAGATAACACAAAATAGTCTCGATGTCTTCTAGGATCATATGTCCTCTGTATCAGTTCATACATTTTGGATAACGACGCCGCCGACGACGCCGACGACGACGACGAAGATACTCTGTTTATCATACAGTTTATATTTGTCGTGTAAAAATACATTCTCGTTGAATTAAAATTTCAAAGGCACATTGAATTCTTATTAGTTGAATTAGTCTTCTTGAATAGTACATATGTGTACGATATAGAATTCAGGAAAGCTAACCCACACACTCCCCTACGTCAACTCAGTCCTTAATGGCCAAGCCGGTGGTCTAGAGAAATGTCCATTTGCAGGTCAAGAGATTATTTTTAAAAATTTACCACTGGGATGACTGGCTCGGCAACACTGGCTAAGCACACACTTGACTTTCCTTGATTACTACCCCATGGATGATTCCAGTTTATCCATCAATCATATGGCGTCATAATCAACTACTTGACTGAAGGATGACGATATACTCAATTACGTTATGGCTAAGTTCGTCACAAACGCCTAATTGATGATGGCAGCAACAGCAGGCAGTCAACTTAATTTGAAAATATTCAGCAGCTTGCCAGTATAGTTTACTGGCAACTGAGATTTGGAAAATCCATGGATCGCTCGATCCCAACATGGGCACAGCTTAGGTGGAGCTTAGTTAGAGACGGCGGGGCATAGCTAAAGCTGGATTCCACCACTGATCGTCAAGCTGGTCAAACTGCCATCTTCAGCGGTCCTGAAGAATGTCTATTCGCTGGACAAAATAAAGCTATTTTTAGCTCGCCCTTTCACGAAGTAAAAAACGGGATTTTCGGAGAGGGTGGGAAAATGTCGGCGTCGGTGACCGTGTCAGCGTCGGCGTCGACGTTGGCATCCGCTCTGGATAAGCATTTTTAAAAAGCCATTTGTACCGCTAAGGTTTCATCCAATTTAAAAAAACAACTACACAGATGTGTTCTATGCGATGCTCAGGACTAGTCTGCATCAAAATTATATCGATTCTTGACAATTTTCCATGTTTTTGTCTTGTTTTAACTTAGAATAATTTTTGTGCCCAGGTTAATGTTTTTGCTTCGGTTAAGCTTTTTTAAATGGCATTTGTTTCCCACAAGGGTTTATCGGATTTTGAAACACCCTCAACAGATGTGTTCTATACCATGCTTAGGGCTAGTCCACATGAAAAAGAAATGGATTTTCACATTTTTTCCATATTTCTTTCGGTGTTTGGACGTTGATAATTTTAGGTGTGATTTGTACTCAGGCTATCCTCATTATTTTTCGTATATGCATTATTTAATGGCATTTGCAGGCACAAGGGGTTATCGGATTTCAATAAAACTTCAGAGATTTGTTCTATACGATGCTTAGGACTAGCCCACATCAAAAGAAAATCAATTTTCAAAATTGTTCCATATTTTCTCGGCGTTTGAACTTTGATTATTTTACGGATCATTTGCATCCAGGTTATATGTATTATGCTGGTAGGATATATGCATTATACTATGGTTAAGCCTTTTTAATATGTAATTTGCACCCACAACGGGTTCTGCGACTGGAACACAACTTCACAGGTGTGTTCTACACTATGCTTATTAATAGCCCGCTTCAAAAGGCAATTTATTTTCAAAATATTTTCATACTTTTACTGTGTTTGTACTTTGATTATCTTAAGGCTGATTTGTATCCAGGTTATAGTCAGTATGCTGTGGTTAAGCTTTTTTGAAACGTTGCTTGCACTCACAAGGGAGTATCTATACGGTGCGTGCTATACCATGCTTAGGCCGTGTCGACATAAAGAAATTAATTGATTTTCAAAAAATGTCCAATATTTTTTCGGCATTTGAACTTTGATAATTTTATGGCTGATTTGCATCCAGGTTATATGTTTTATGCTGTATGGATATATGTATTATGCTGTTGTTAAAATTTTTTTAATGAAATCTGCACCCACTAGGTGTTATCCGAGATGAATAAAACTTCACAGATGTATACAATACGTTGCTTACGATTTGTCCACACAAAAAGGAAATTGATTTTAAAAATCTTTCCGTATTTTCTCGGTGTTTGAAGATTGATTATTTTACGGCTGATTTGCATCCAGGCTATATCTAATATGCTGATTGGATATATGTATTATGTTGTGGATAAGCTCTTTCTCAAAACGAAAATTTAGACAACAAGGGTTTGTCCGATTTGAAAAAGACTTCACAGATTTGTTCTATATGGATATATCCACATCAAAAGGAAATTGATATTCCAAATTTTTCTTTACGTTTACAGCGGTTGTATATGATTATTTGACAGCTGATTTGCATACAGGTTATATGTATTACGCTGTGGTTAATATTGTGTCCAATGGCATTGTAATCAGCAAGGACGTACCCCGTTTAGATCAAATATTTTGATTTGCTATATAACCTTCTTCAATGTAGCTTGCATCATAGTGATGTACTTGCTTTTGTAAATGTTTCTTTTCTCAGGCTATAATCAGTGCTTATGTATGGACCATTTCGGCCAGGCTTGAGGTGCCAATAATCACTGTACTGCCGCTTACTACCGGGTAGTAAGGCTCTATGGTTTAGTATCCAAGCTATGCTTCTACGAAGCTTGCCCATTGGGTAGTACCATCCTTCGGTATTTTGCTTCGACAAGTGGCTTGTCAAATTTCAAAATAAGACTGTATGTGGTGGTCCATCATATCTTGTGATGTTAATTAATAGACAGATAAGCTGTTTGCTATATTATTGTTGCATTTGTTCTATATATGTGCATGGCGTGGCCATAGTTTTTCCACATAATATTTAGTCAAAGGCAGACCGGGTCCTGCGGCAGCCGGGTATATTTGGTATCTTTTGACACCTCTTGTTCTATATTTCAGTTGTAAATTTAGAAAAAATATAGTCTTCTTTGTCCTGTGAGTATTATAATTTTCCTGATAAATATCTTGACCATTAATAGGTTAATTTGCATGTGTGTCAATTTGACGCACTGTACACACGATAAGGGTTAAATCAAATGAATGAATCTTTCACAGCATCATTACTATCTTATTCATGTATCATATTTCTGGCAATTAGGATATGACATTATTTTGTCATAGTAAATCAATGAGACAGACGACGTGACGCGACTGAATGATTACAAAAATACGCGTAAGTTATTCCTATAGTAGACTAATTAGTTTTGTACATATTAGTATTTCTGTCACTCCGATATGTTAATTATCCAAATAGCTGCCTCTAATAAAGGATATTATATTTCTATAGAAGATGTATCTATCGTTTTTCAGAATTTCTGAAGCAATTATTGGGAATGGAGATTGGCAGTATTGATTAAGCACTCGTCTGCCAACTTATCAATTTTAAAGTCCAGAAGCCAAAACGGCATTTGCAGAGGTCTGGAGGAATGTCCATTTCAGGTCAAGAAAATTGTATTTTTTAATTGACCACTGGAATGACTGGCTCGGTAACCGAGACATTCATTCCAGTGGTAAATTAAAGAGAAATTATCTTCTCTTGGCCTGCAAATAGACACTGCCTACGAAAATATCAGGATTTCTTGACCCTTAGCCCTTTAACCATTAAGCCGGTATAGACGTCCTCTTTGCAAAGATATTTTGGTAAACTCCAGTTGTAAATTTACCAGATGTTCTTTTTTTCAAACTGAGTTTTCTGCTGGCCAGTAAATGGGCATTCACTGTGCACAGATTTTCATGAATCGTCCTGACCATTAAATGGTTAATTGATATAAGTAGCGTGTTGAGCGCTTTGAGGCGCTATCGGAACACGAGGGGTTAACTGTTTAACCCCGAAAGGTTATTATATCAATTTCAAGACAACAATGCAGGTAATCTGATGAATATTTTGAAAGTAATTCAACTGGAATTTGTTGCAGGCAGCGCTCGATTTTCGTGATGGAGATACACAATTGTAATCGTGGCGGCAGGGAACATGGGCGTATTTGATCATGACGTCATCGGATACTTGAGCGACAGATCGCAATCCTCCATTATCGAGGCGCAGGACAGATTGGTGTCAATCAATTTTCTTCATTGCTCATCTAGGTGTCATCTCGATTTATTGCGTAATGTATTTCATGGGAATTAATGTACTGTTACAAACTTGCCATCAACACGGTAATAACAAAATCTGTATTGAGTACAGATTCAACTGCAAGCTTTCAATAGCATTAGCGCAAAAATGGAGTTTACTCAAATTATGTGAATATAATATATTTAGTATAGGGGAGGAGTGGGGGTGGCGAAGTGGTGGGGTGGCGTATTTGCAAATTAAACCTTTTACCCTTGAAATTCCGGCCTCTCAATTTTATTCTTGAAGGCGTGCGCGCGCCCGCGTGCGCGCATGCGCATGTGCATGCGTGTGAGCCTGCATACATATGTGCATGCCTGAGTGAGCCCGCGGCGCGTGTGTGTCCTGGGCAATAAGTCAACATCTATTTGAGTGGATTGTATCAACCCCTGTCACTTGTAGTTTCATTATAATATAAATAAATATCTTATAATATCCCTTAGTTGAACTTAACGTAACTTAACTTAAATTAACTTAGTTTAATTTAACTTAACTTGAAGGAGCTGATCTTGGCGGTAGTAATTGTGGTTCCACGGTTGCCAGTGCACCTAGACAATTTAGCACAAAGAAAAACGTTGATATTGACGTTGGTCGAGCCCTTCATGCTGAGAACCTCAATATGGACATATCTACACATATTCACCAGCAGCATTGGAGGAATCTAATTTTATCTATGCCCCGCCCATCTCTAGCTAAACTCCACCCACGCTTTGCTCGTGTGGGATCGGTCGATCCCTGAACTCACTGACTACCAATTTTCAGAAAACTATACAGCCAAGCTGTTGAATATTTTAAAACTAATTTGACAACATCGCCAAGTATGCGTTCTCGACGATTTTATCTACGTCATTCACGGCGTCATTTATTATGACGTCATTCTACATGTCACGAAATTGATTATGGCGTCATACGATGAATGGATAAACTGGAAAGGTCCGCAATGTCATTACTGTCTTTCGCTGCCATGTTAAATATTGCTATCTGTTTACAAAAAAAATAACCCCAGCCTTTTTTTCACAAACAGAACCTTTTCGAGGTGTGCCAGACCCGAGAATTTCGTGCATGAAGATAGTGTTTCCACACAACGTGACCAGGACACTTTAAATTGCGTTATACACCACGTCATCTTCTGTTTTGCAATCTGCTTAGGTGATGATGCAAAGAACACGTTTTTCGAATTCATTTCACCATTGTAGAACAAAAGACCCGGAATGTCAGTGGCATGTCCAACTAGTACAGTGTATTAATGGATTACAGTCTCTCAGTCAATCATATGATGTCATAATCAACTACATGGCGTGTAGGCTGACGTCATGATCAACTACGTCATGAATGACGTAGCTCACGAAAGATTAATTGATTACGGAATAAGCTTTATTCTACGAATCGTATGTCTTTATTTTTAATAAACATTGTCTTAAATATTTTGAAACTCAAATTTACTTGGCGCTGTTGCTGCCATAGCCAGCAACAGCATCCAGTCAAATTAGTTTCCAAGATAATCAACAGCTTCCCTGTATAGTGTTCTGGAAATTGATAGTCAGCTATTTCATCGATCGATTCAAATACGGGCGAAGTGTTGGTGGAGCTTAACTGGAGATGGGCGGGGCATAGCAAAAACTCGATTCCTGCGTTGATCGTGGCACGTGGTTACATCGGGTTGTATGAAATTTAAGCATGTTATAAACTGACATGTTCCGTAGGCCTATAGTAGGCTCCAACTCATAGATAACTAAAGATATTTCCAAAAAACAAGAACAGAAATGTACTAGTTAGTACGAAATGCTATGTTGAACACGTCGAATAAAATTGGATTGGAAGACATTGCTACCGTCTTGTAATCCAATTATGCTAAAAATATTCAACAGTACGATTTATATTGGTTTTGGAAACATGTAAATTTATGTCTGAACTGTACCTCAGTGCAACAACTCGTTAAACCAGAGAGTTGATGCGAGAGCTTTCCAGTATAGGCCTACTCAACGATGAAGAAACCATAAATATAGTTCCAGTAACTATGGCTTGAGTAATTGCCAATGTGAAGTCTGCTGACCATATCTTTCAAAATAAGCCCTAATTCTGTTGGACATTTCATCTGGCCGTCTATTTCATGATGACTCGTCCTGCTGGCAACATCTCTCATTAGCTCGTGACATGGGTAAAGCAATTGAGACAAGGAATAATTGAGGAATCGTATGTAGATACATTTCCTGTTCGCGTTTCGTATCCAAGCAACTGGCCCTCGGACATGTTCATCTTCTGCTTGTGAGAGAATATGGTGATCCTTTTCTAGATATACGCCGACCCTTTCTAGTTAAGATCAGCAAACTTTGTAAGCATTTTGGTATCGATATGGTGCTTTGAAACTTGAATTTTTAGTATCTAAATGTCAAGGTACAATTTATGTACCTATGCAGGTAAGCGGTTGACTGTTTTGAAACTAATTTAATTATCAATGTGAAGTCTGCTGACAATATCTTCCAAAATACGTCCTAACCGTGTTGGACATTTATTCTGGCCGTGTATGTCATGATGATTCCTCCGGTTGGCAACATCTCTCAATACCTCGTGACGTGGGTATATCAATTGAGATAAGGGATAGTGGACCTTTCCAGTTTTATCTATGCCCCGCCCGTCACTAGCTAAGCTCAACCCACACCTCGCTCGTGTTGGGATCGATCGATCTCTGAACACCCTGACTATCAATTTCCAAAAACCTACACAGGTAAGCTATTGAATATTTTGAAAGTAATTTGACTGGGTGCTGTTGTTGCCTAAGGCATCAAAAGCGCCCAGTAAAATTACATTCAAAATATTCAACAGCATACTATTTCGTAGTCCAAGCAACTGTCCCTCCGGCATGTCTGTCCTCTGCGTGTGGGACAATATTGTGATCCATTTCTAACTATGGCCACACACACCCACCGGGCATTCGTAGTTAAAGGGGTGGGGGTGTAGTCAGTGGTCTCCGCGAAATAGCTGATAATGCATGATATTAATGCCCCACTTACTAATTAAAACGGGATAACGTTGTCCAATTTAAATAATATCGCCTATTTTCGCCCGTTTGTAAAATTGCCGCTTTAAAATTTTTATAAAACCTTTCATTGCCAGAATGTTCAGAATTCAAAGCAGTATTAGAAATATATAACAAATTTCGGAATTTCTCATTTCTAGACCCCGACCACTTCCAATTTTCGCAGTGCGGTCAACGTAGACTGACGTATTTTGGCTAGAAAAGGTTGTGAATATCTGAGTTAAGAGAAACAGGCATTATAGGCGAATATTAACATTTTCGTCAATATATTGAGGGGTTCTGTTATGCCGCCTGTATGCCTGTGTGTCTGTGTGTCTGTTTGTCGGCGTCCAATCTCAGTTGAGCTAATATGATCGGCGTGGCTTCACCCTATTGGGAATAAACTTGGGCACATGCCTCCTTATAATAAGGGGATGGAATCCAATGATATTGAGGTCCTGAGGTCAAAGTCCAAGGTCACTGTGACCTTGGCATAACACTTTAATTGCTACGTTTAAGTTGTGCGCTTGGCTTACCATATCATCTTATAGCTCGACATGGCTTCATCCTATTGGGACCAAACTTGGACCCAGATTAGGCTACATATATCAACCGGATGTAGCACAATGGTATTGAGGTCAATGGCTAAGGCCACCATGACACTGGTATACTCCTCTATTGTTTCTGGTCAAATCTTTCGTTTTGTTCAACATATCTTTTTATATCTAAGGATTGATTCAGCCTATTGTGACTAATCTTGTACACATGGACACATATATCAACCAGGTGCAGCACAATCATGTTGGGGACATGAGGTCAAAGGTCATGTTCACTGTGACCTTCATATAAAAAACAATTATTTTCAGTTAAATCTTTGGTTTAGCTCAACATAGTGCCGTATATATCACGATTGGTTCACCTTATACTTGAATTTAATTTTGTGACATGTTTACCTATATGAATGAAGTACAATGATATTGATGTCAGAGGTCATGGTACAATTTGTTTAAAATGCAGCTTTGATTCCGGTTAGCTCGGCTGACCTTCATTTCAGAATTTGTGAAATTATTGGCACTAAGCATCGGCATATAGTTACCTCAACCAGGAGGAGCAGCAAAGACATTCAGACTTTTCAGGCCACGGTCAATGTGATCTTGATACAAATCTAGATTTGCATTTGGAAGTGCAAAACACCAGTATTTTCGCCTATATACCATCAGAGTAACACTGACCTTTTGATTTTATCTCCCATTGCGCTGGTGGGCGAATGGGTTCGTAGCTATCCCTGGGTGTGTGGGTGGGTGAGTTAATGGTGTCAATGACTGTTTACGCGCGCGTGTGTGTGAGTTGACATGGGCCACTAAACCAAATCAAGTGGGTGGGTGGGAGAGGGAATGAGTAACAGTGACGGCAAGTGGCTGGCACTACTTGTGATGTTATGAATGAAAGTCCACCACTTAGGTGGCGAGGTAACCTCTTATGGTATGCAGCATTCGGTGTATGAGTATTTTCTGAAAGTATGCGAATAATTGGCAGTGTGATCGTGAGATAAGAAATGCAATAGCATGTCTTTACTACAAATATATAGAATGTATCACCTTGGTTTGTCGGTGAATGAAATTAACACTATGCCGCTAGTGCGAGGCTATGAGAAATTGGCAAGGGATGCTAATAAGTGGTGGTGATGGTGGCGTTTTATGTGTAACTTGTTAGTAATCAGCTACGCGACTCACATTATGTTTACGTGATAGTAGAGTTTGGCAAACAGAATGCTATATCTGGTTTAAAAAATCATTATCTCGCGGTCCGTGCGTATACTATAAACGCTTAAATAATCGTGAAGTACACCACCATTGCGTACTACTAACATATGTCCGTTGATAAGGATCGTTCCCTTGTACAGGTCACAGGTCAAATGGTACTTCAACAAGACGGAATTTCTGATTAACCCATTTCTTGTAAGAAAATTTTTCGAAATTGTATTTATTTCCTCTGATATTTAATAATAGTTTGGCGCTGAGAATGCTTCTGGGTTCCCTCTTTAAACTCAGCCAACGTTATAAGCATTGTGGAATAGATATGATAGTTTGAAACTTGAATTCCCTGTATCTAGTTTTCAAGGTAGCAATTGATGTAGCTATACAGGTAAGCTGTTAAATATTTTGAAACTAATTTGACCGATAGCTGTTGCTACCATATGCAGTTAAATTAGTTTCAAAACATTCAATCTGATGTTCATTAAATTGGACGTTCACAAACGGCATACATTTCGTACTCTTTCCTAACGGACTTTTCCATTTTCGCGACGGAGCTACGTCATTTTTATTGTGATACCAACCATCATGTTTGATTATGACGGCAGGTACTTGAGTGACAGATCAACTGTAGTTTCGACAGACTATTGTCACACGAGTTCCATAATGCAGGAAAAACTATTTCGATTGATCCATGCTCGTAGTTTTAGTACATGCGTATTACCTGGGGAGCAAGGTGACCAAATTTTGGAATTTTGGGACCGGTCTGCTGTCAGAGGATGGCATGTATCAAAATGATCATTGAACCATGGCGAATACCATCTCACTAGACATCCTTGCGGATCTGGATGTTAAAGGTCACTTTAACCTTGAAATCTAGGCCAGGGTCGTAAATGTAAAGAATCGTGTATATCTGCCTTGAAAATCAGATAAGCGCCATTCTTTAACGTATCGTATAAACTGAATTACAGAATATATATTGTTATGCTCGAATTCAACATAGGGCAATGCATTCAGCTTAGATTAAAATAAAAATTGTAATTACTGCAAAGGAAATAGACGCAATGTTGTTGGATAGTGGATAACACACTTGTACATGCTGACGATTTTGGTTTTGATGTTTATAAATGTCATAGACAAGTCCATATATTATCTTTGATACTTGTGTATGTTCTAGTTTTAAATTGCAATGACACGATCAAGGGATTCCACAGGTTGACAGCACAGTATCCAAATTACAACCCAAAGACCGATTATGAAAGAAATAGATACCATGTTAGACTCGACGCGAAACTGAACTTCTAGATAATATTAAATGTACAGATAAACTTATAACGGCAATGCATATCTGACAAGCTGACACAGCAAAGGCCTTGCATGTTATATAATATAAAAATGGTTAGAAAACAAGATACCAAAGTGGCATTCCAGGCATTGCAATGCATGCACACAACAAAAATACGCATACGCTTGTGGGAATAAGACAGTAACACCAATATCTCAACCTAGTGCAGCCCATCTATTGTAATCAAAGAGTCTACCGCTTACATGTAGTTATGAGATCAAAACACGATCGTCTACATAAGAATTAGATTGCAAAATGATTTGTGTGATTTGTCGCAAAACTTGATCTCATGAACATTTACTATGCCGCTCCTTGCACTTAGAGGCGTTCGAAGGGTGGTTACAAGAAAATGGCAGATGTGTGTGTGTGTGGTGGCGATACTGAGCATGCCCTAAGATAGTTTGTAGCACAGAATATAATGCCAAATTCGCATTTAGGCGCTAGATGGCATACAAGTTAACATAGATGCGCGACAATAATCCATGTATTCCTTTGACGACAGTGTCAATTAATAGTAACCCACCCGCCATCTTACGGTTAATAGGTCTGGTGGCTGACAATTTACAGAGATAGCTGTTCTATGAGGGGGAGGTAATTTGGAAAGGAGCTGACAAAATGTTACCATATCTCACAGCGGCTGTTCGACCATCAGCCTCTACTTACGTGAAATGAAATAGCTACCAACAATTGGCCATTTAAATCATAGTGTATTTATGGATGTGGCTTTCGCATGAAGATAGGCAGACAGAAATCACAACGGCATATCACTAGACATGCCATTAAGGCAGACGTGTCATGCAGATGCTAAGGAAGAAAAAGGTTTGGATGGCATTCCCCACAATGTGGCGACACCAGCAAAGTAGATATAGACGAATCCATCACGGCTGCAAGTAAGGCTCGGATAAAGAATATGCTCCATGCCATAGATACACCACGGTAGTGGCGAAACCACCAACAATAGAGAACTGACTTACATAAAACAAGTCATAGTAACAAGTCATAGTAGTTGTGAAAGCAGTCCTTTCAAAGGGGCCATAGCCACCTAATCAATATCGACACGGGTGCAATTGCTGACGACTAAGTACAGAATGGCTTAATCAATTTTGATGCCACAAGCCTCTAGGCAACACATGCCTCTGACCCATGCCGTGGTCCATGGAACGAAAATTACAACGCTGAACACGTATCCTGTACAGGAAACGGAGAATAAAAAGTAGCTAAAGCCATTTCAGAAATGCACAGACCTCACACGGGATAATAATGGCACGGATTGTATGTAGCATGTTGTGGGCAAGCCGGTGTATTCCATGTCAGTGTTGAACATGAATGCAATCTGATCCCCCACCCTAACCCCTCGCTCTTCACAAACGGCAGTCAGATGGCATAAAATTAGGCGTTGTTAAACACTTTTGAGAGAGACTGAATGAACCACCAGTGATGTATGGATTACCCAAAAAAGACTGCAAAGCAGTTGTTGTTATAGATGCTATGCATCTAATTTGGAAATGGTCATTATTCTATAAGGACACACTGCATGACACAAACGCAACCAGGTAAAACAAGCAAAGCTTCTGACAATATTCCCATGTGAAACAAGAATTCTTTATTTTTGTAGTGACTGATATCAACAGATCAGTTTGAAGGAAAGTGTAAGTCAACATCGAATTGAAAACCGCGTCTTGAGAATCTATGAAGTCATGCATGGTTTTTCTGCTCCAGGTCCAAATGGTTTCTTGGCATTTTCCGTAAATAATCACAACTTTATACAGCATTGTCTACTTATTATATGGACTCGCATATTCTGTCATACTTTGCTGGTCGATTCAGTGGTAAGACCGAAACAGCTAAAGCCACTAACATCGATGCTTAATCAATCCCGTGGAGAGCCGGATCAACATGGCATTCTTCGTGTGTATTCTTAGAGAGAGAGATATACATCTACTTGCCCATATCAGACTGGTAAAGATTCATTTATTGCACACAGCCGTGAAATAAATCTACAAGCCACATCATCATTTAAGCAGATTCACAGGAGAATCAAATACGGAAAGAAATAATTAAAAAAGTAATGAGTCTACTAAAGGCAGCGTGCGGGGCTAGCGCAGACCAATATATTAGCATACCCGTAGGTGAATGAAGAGGTTATAAGTTTCTAAGTTCAGATATGCACAAATGAAAATTCTCTCACCAGCTCGATCCACACTTGTTGATAAATGTGCCCACATACCACACCCAGATCTTCCCAGATCTACCATCGTTTTCTGAGTATGGCTGGACACTTCGAAACGACAAAACTCTTCCTGTTGCGACAACATCCGCTGCGTGGTCAGCAAAGACGGGAATGACTTTCGCTTGTAAGGCTGACAAAAGCTGTAAAATAAACTGTTCTTGTGAATAAACCTTGGCATTCCCTGTAATGTTGAAGACAAGTACACATGATCCATTGTTAAATGGAGCTGTGTGAGATACACTTGGTTTTTTTTAATCTGATGGCAGTGATCAGATTTTCTTTGCTTCAACTTTCACTTCGAGGTTTTACATAATGTCTGAGTTCTGAAACCATGCCAAATATTAGCACTGGGACGCTTGATAAACCTTTGTTTTAGTTTGCGCGCATAGTCTGAGAAAGTCCATGTACCACGTGATTCGTGTTTTTATTTTAATTGGTGGTGTTTCCAGTAGTCAATATAAATTATATTACATTCCTGGATACACCGTGTGAGACTTAGCATTGGCAAGACAATTAATACATTTTGTAATTAGTCCGATTAGTGATGGTATGATTTCTGTTTCAGCTTTCCTTGATAGTCTGTACAAGGACTGCGTTCTACCATTAACAAAAGGAAGTATTGAAACAGTTGAAAATACGTTTTAGTTTGTGTAAATAATTCGCGAAAAACTAAATATATTGTGTGGAAGTATGCAATTTATGTTGAATACAATTAGTTCTTAGTACAGTGATTGGAAATTTTGCATAGTTTGTAATGTATTTAACCCTTTCATTCCTGAAATTCCGGAATTTAATTTCAGTTCAACCATAGGGAACCAGCATTGAATAGTTTAACTAATTTTACGAGAAGCTGTTAATGATTTTGCTTTGGCAAAAATGTCAAACCCACGAGTGTTTCAAAATATTCAACATAGCAGTTCATATTTTGCAAATAATACGCGGAATCTGGCTCAAGGGCGTAAATGGGTTAATCTGAGTATTGCCATATTAGGTCTCAGTTACCATAGAACATATTATTATTCAGTAGGAATGATATATCTAACGCGGCACATCTCTAAAGAAATGTAGACGCGAAATACAGTGATTTGTTTACAATCGCGACCTTGGCCAACATGTCAAAGACATTGTGACCTTGAACATCCAGATCCGCAAGGATTCTAGGAGGAGGACATTCCCCATGCTGCAGGGATCATTTTGGTATATGACATCCTTTGACAGCAGACCGGTCCCGAAAACCCCTACTTGCTCCCCAGGTATATACACGTTACTTGAGCGCGCCAGGCTCTATTTAGCAGGAAATGGTGGCTTTTAGGCCATCTGTTTTGCTGAAACAACATCATTCCGCTCCACGAGTTTGACGATATTTATTCCTCAACAAGTAGACCCAAACAATAGTTTTAAGGACACTGTTCTAATATAGGCCTATAATACGCCAAATAGAAAGTTTCATGTTATATTGCCCTAAGTTTATTTTCGGAGGTACGCGCCTGCAAGTGAGCGTGTATGTGTGCGCGTGTATGCGTGTGTGTATGTGTGGAAATGCGTGTGCAAACGGGCGTACGAGCGGGCGTATGGTGGGGGGGGGAGCGAGAGAGAGAGAGAGAGCGCGCACGTGTCTGAGCACTTGTTTTCGCTGTTGTGTGCGTACATACGTGCGTCAAGGCGACCCTTGTGTGCAGCAAATATATTTCCTGAAAACTGCTGTTGTTATGGTCTCGAAATTGATACACGTGTATGGTCTTATCAACATTCCCAACAAATTCCAGGGTTTTGAGCAAAGAAGTGCACGAAGGAAACGCTTCGGTTCGCAGACGCAGGATAAGGGTTACATGGCCAATGAAGGGACGAGAGATGTCACTTAAGTACTTGACGTCATAATCAAATACGTAACGTGTTAGCTGAAGATACACTCAAAGCAACGTAACTTCGAAAATAGAAGTGCACGAATTGCATAATTTTGATTTATTTCGAATTTAATAAATGTTCTGATGCATATTTTGAAACTAATTTAACTCATAACTGTTGCTGCCATTTCCCCAGACAAAGTAGTTTCAAAATCGTAAACATCTTACCGGTATGGTTAGCTTGAAATTTAGATTCTGGCAATTCAGGTTTCCATGTTTCAAATCGATCCAAACCCGCGTAAAATGTGGGCGGAGCTTAGTTAGAGCCGGATGGAGATTAGCTAGAAATGGATTTCCGCTAATTTGTACAAGGAATATACATAATCTTGTATAATTCTTATTATGTAGAATACTTAATTGTCTTTAGTTTCTTAATATAAATGACGTGACTAAAATATTTTATGAAGTCGTTTGCTAATATCATAACGAGCTTTTAGTACCTGGTGGGGGGGGGGGGGTAGGGGAGGGGGGGGGGGGGGGGCTTAGCTCTAACCGTGGGTCAGCAGATGGAACGACGGCCCAACGGACTGATATAATTGTCTATCTTAGTATGACACTGATGGACTGACTGATGGGCTGGCTGATTGACTGTTAGCGCAATTAACAGTCTAGTAAGCGAGCTGATTGCTGGCTGGCTCAGTCACTGACGGATTGACTGATTGATTGATTGGATGAACACTACTTGTTGGCTAATTGATTGACAGCCCAACAGCTGGCTAAGTACTTCTTATATAAGAACAACAACTCAGACTAAATGTTAAATAACTTGTTTTTCAGTAAAATTTCATCCTTCATTAATCATAAGTCGTACTTATACATTCAGCAGTTACATTCAGCAGTTACAATTTTATTCCAGTCTTTCTAGTGTGGTTCAGCTAGACCCCACACTCTCTATCTTGTGTCTATCGCTCTCCTTGTACACAACTTTCAGCTCACATTTATACAGAAATCTACCCATTCATCGCCATGTCAATAAACAGAAATAGCTGTTACATAACAGCAGGTAGAGAGCCATAGTAGAAATAATTAATTATCCCTTTCATTTCCAAGTTCCAGAATCTGATTATTACTCAAGTAATTCCCTGTAAATTTGGATGATTATTTTGGAAATAATTTATTCAAAGGTGGTTGCTTTTTATACAGCAACAACACTAAGTCAAATTACTTTAGCAATTAAGCAACAGAGTCCACGTGGATACCAATATGGTCAGTATATATTGTTTGTGTTACTTAGAGAATGAAAGGGTTAATAGCAGTTGGTCACACATTACATAAATTATAACATAAGGCCTACAGGAAAATTCCACCTGTGACATGTTTACATCTAATTCTGTAAGTATTCGTTTATCAAGGTATAAACTTGTAAAAACTAACTTATGTCCTGCTAATTGCACACCAGCATCGCCATTTGTAGTCTATTCTTGTTGATTGGGCAAATTACTGGACAATGGGCATAATTATGGCACAAGTCTTGCCTTTAATGGACAATAAGTAGACTGTATACCTTTTAATGCTGAATGGTCACTTTACAATATTCAATGGCTTGTTTGTTGACTAGCTGGTATCAATTTTAAACTGTGATGCATTCAGCTGTTGCTGGTATGCAACTCTTTTAGCAGCACCTATAAAATTGACACCGGAAGTATTATAAGACATACATAATAATTTTAATTGCTTGATTGAATGTAGAAATTTATGAAACTAATTTTCATAAATTTCAGCACAATAATTCAAGTACCATACTAACAACAATCTTTAGTGCATTCTCTTAGTATCTATGTGACTATTGCTCATTTCCAAAGCTGTCAATCAAATGCCTAGTTGGCTGCCATTTACTTTCACCTTGCTAACATCACAAGAAGCGATTCCTTAACCTCGCCAGAATTCCTCAATCGATCTCCCCTCAACGAGTTCGGATAATGCTCACAGAAACCAAAATATTGTGCGAATTCTGCAACAGAAAGCATAGTTTTTGATTTAATATAAGATATGAAAATATTTTTTTAATATCCTGAAGCAATATTATGAAGGAATTGATGTCGGTATTAGATACGATGCTGTCATATATGGAAGTGGTTCCAATGAAGGAACCAAGCTGCCACTCAAGTAATTGACGTCATATCCAGTTACGTCACGTGTGGGCTGATGCTACAACTTACAATGCATGGTGGTGTATCTCAAGTCAAGTGAACGAATTGTATGTCTTTGATGGATTTACTATTTAATCAACATTGTATTGAAAATTTTGAAAGTAATTTAACTGATCGATAAATTAAAGTTTGCGACCGTATATGACCGTTGCTGCCATATAGGCCTACAGCAACGGCACGCAGGAAAATTAATTTCAAAATATTCAACAGCTTGCCTGTATATTCACATTGCAATTGGGATGCTGGGGAAACAGGATTCAAAGTATATAAATTGATTCCAGCCCTCAGAATAGTGGGCAGAGCTTAGCTAGAAATGGGTAGAGCTTAGCTAGAAATGGATGCCTTTATTATGTCCGCAGAATATCCCGTGTAGATCTTAAACCTTAGTTATAGTCATGTATTGAACAATTTGAGACTGATTTCACTGGAAATCCTTGGGGCATACTATAAAACGTGTCCAAGTATTCAATAGTATGGACATCTCCATTTTTAGCTATGCCCCGCCCATCTCTAGCTAAAGCCCACCCACACTTCGCCGTGTTGGGATTGTTCGATCCCCGAATACCAAGCCCTAACTATCAATTTCTTGGAAACTATACAGGTAAGCTGTTGAATATTTTGTAACTAATTTGACTATGGCAGTAACTACAACGCATAGTCTTCAAATATGCGTTCGTAGCGTACTTATTTACGTCATTCATGACGTCATGCATTATTATGTTGTTCTACACGTCGCGTATTTGATTATGACGTCATATGATGGGTGGATACACTTGAAATTTTAATTATCTGGTACCGTACAGCTCATAAATAAGTTGACATGTTTCCAAACAAACACAGAAACATATTGGTTAGTACTAATTGTTCTGTTGAATATGTTGAACATAATTCCCATTTCTAGAGTATGCACCCATCATATGACGTCATAATCATCTACGCGATGTGTAAAATGACATCATAATGGATAACGTCATGAGAGATGTCGATAAGTACGTCACGAACGCATATTTGAAGACGGTCTATGCGTTGTTGTACAAATTGTTTGCTTTTAATACTTAATAAATATTCTGTTGAATATTTTGCAACTAAATTAGTTACAAAATATTCAACAGCTTCCCGGTATAGTTTTCAAGAATTTGATAGCTAAAGCATGCGGGGATCGAGCAATCCCAACACGTTGAGGTGTGGATGGAGCTTAGGTAGTGATGGGCGGGGCATGGCTAAAAATGGAACGGTCCATTGGATTGGAAGATCTGCCGCCGTCTTCTAATCAAATTATGTTCAAAATATTCAACAGTACGTTTTTACATCTAAAGAGTCTCAAAAAAGAAAACAATTTAAATAAAATTTGACTTATAAAATACTGCACATGCGCTATGGATAATGTGTTTCATTAGATTATTATATTCTGATTTATATAATCTAATCCTTTGGAAAATGTAGTGTTATTGGAATTTATGAAGCAAAATATTCTTATTGTGTACCAAACAAACTGTATGGTAGCAATGGGCTATACTGTGTAGCCCTCACGTGTCAATACGCTCTTAATAATTAAAGCGAAAATTCAGCAAAAATTTTCACTTGTCGTCTCTTGGGGAATCATAATTTTCGCTCGTGTTATGAACAGGCTATGATCGATGGGTTATTGAATGATAGGGCTTAATCATTTCAACTCTAGAATAAATATGGCAACTTATTTAAGATAATATGAACCACACTGACGAATATAGAAACATAATTTGACAGCAACATAATTCTCGGCATCGTCATCATCAATACACTGTCGTCGTCGTCATCACCGTCATCGCCGCTGTTGTTACCGTAGTCGCTGCCGCTGCCATCGTCGTCTTCCCCGCCACCGCATTTGTCGTCATCGCCAGTGCCACTGTCGTCGTCTTCGTCATCGTCCCAGACATGTATGCACACACACTGAATATTTTGGAATAAATCTTTCTGAGGTCTTTGCTGACATGTATAAAACAAATGTGTCCAGCTATATTCTTTTCAATGTATTCTATGCCGCGATACCATGGCGATCTAACAGTAGCTGGTCAGTTTCATTGATTTATACTATGTATACCGCAAGTGATATATTGTTCTGCTGCTTTCCGATAAGATAGCCCTTAAGCAGTACATCCATTATATTGTGGATGCTACTCTGGTATTCACGTCTTCTGCACACTCCGTGTTTTATGCATCAATACAAGATCTTCAAGATTCAACGATTTATGAACAAAACCTCATTGAACATTTCCGATTGGCAATGCTAACGAAAAATAAATGGGTCAAAATGATTTTCGCGGAAGAATACACTTCAGGAAAAGTTCCACTTTCGTTGGCAGCGTCTTCCTGATAATCTGGCAACAAGAACAGCGTATATTGAGAATTGACAATAATAGCACACTTATTCAAAGTAAATGCTGATAATATAGATTTGTCAAACTTTTGAACCTTGAATTCCCAGACTTCAAACTTCGAGGTAGCACTCAAGATAAGCTGTTGACTATTTTGAAACCAATTTGAATCAGAACTCTTGGTGCCATAGGCAGCAGCAGCTTCTAGCCAAATGAGTTTCAAAATATTCAACAAGCAATTATCAACACAATATTTATTAAATTGTGAACGAGTTTATGAATTTTGTATTTCAGAGAAAGTTAACCTTGCTCAGTGACATATTAATTTTCTAATTCATGCAAACTGGTTAATGATATAGGATAATGTTACTGATGAATAATGGCATATGACCCTCACCCAGCAAAAAAGGGAAAAGGTCATTGCCTCATCCTGCCTTCTTGCCTGCCTGCCCACCCACCCGCCCGCCCGCCCGCCCGCCCACCCACCCACCTGCCCGCCCGCCCGCACGCCTGCCTGCCTGCCTGCCTGCCTGCCCATCCATCCGTCCACCCACCGGTCTACATGTCTGCCTGCCTGCCTGCCTGCCTGCCTGCCTGCCTGCCTGCCTGCCTGCCTGCCTGCCTGCCTGCCTGCCTGCCTGCCTGCCTGCCTGCCTGCCTGCCTGCCTGCCTGCCTGCCTGCCTGCCTGCCTGCCTGCCTGCCTGCCTGCCTGCCTGCCTGCCTGCCTGCCTGCCTGCCTGCCTGCCTGCCTGCCTGCCTGCCTGCCTGCCTGCCTGCCTGCCTGCCTGCCTGCCTGCCTGCCTGCCTGCCTGCCTGCCTGCCTGCCTGCCTGCCTGCCTGCCTGCCTGCCTGCCTGCCTGCATGTCCGTCCGTCCGTCCGTCCGTCCGTCCGTCCGTCCGTCCGCCCGTCCGCCCGTCCGTCCGCCCGCCCGCCCGCCCGCCAGCCAGCCAACCCGCCCGCCCGCCTGCCAGCCAGCCAGCCAGCCAGCCGGCCGCCCAGCCTGCCTTACTGCCTGCTGGCCTGCCTGCCTGCCTCTCTGTCTGTCTGTATGCCTGCCTGCCTGCCTGCCTGCCTGCCTGCCTGCCTGCCTGCCTGTCTGTCTGTCTGTCTGTCTGGCTGGCTGGCTGGCTGGCTGGCTGGCTGGCTGGCTGGCTGGCTGGCTGGCTGTTTGCCTGCCTGCCTGCCTGCCTGCCTGCCTGCCTGCCTGCCTGCCTGCCTGCCTGCATGCATGCATGCCTGTCTGCCTACCTGCCTGCCTGCCTGCCTGCCTGCCTGCCTGCCTGCCTGACTGCCTGCCTGCCTGCCTGCCTGCCTGCCTGCCTGTCTGTCTGTCTGTCTGTCTGTCTGTCTGTATGTCTGTCTGCCTGTCTGCCTGCCTGCCTGCCTGCCTGCATGCCTGCCAATGAAAAAACGCATTGGTACAGGAATTTAATTACAAATTTCTTTACTTAAATTTGTCCTATTGAGACCAAGCTTAGATTTACTTAGAGTGGTCCCTCATTGAGATTAGTTGGGGTAAAGTGTATTAAACAGTAGGTTGCTTCAACTGGGATTGATCTTATATTACGCGTAAAAAACACACACACGAATGCACACACATACACACACACGCACACCCAGACCAGAATGAATGCACGTGTGTGTGCGTGCGTGCGTGCGTGCGTGCGTGCGTGCGTGTGTGTGTGTTATTCTCACCTAGCAGATACTTTAGCTGTTTCCTACCGATGTACTTATCTGTATGCAATGAATTATGTATTTCAATGAAATTTTGTCGGTTTTGAGGCCAAATTAAATCATCAAGTTTTCTGTAATGCTCGATTTTGGTTAACTGACTCTCGCGGATGTAGTATTCTCTAGACATAATGACAGTTGCTGAACCTTTAGCGGCTGGTTTTATAATATTATTCTGATTTCTACGTAATTTGTTGATAGCCTGTCGCTCGAAAAATGAAAGGTTTAGCTTATTGTTTGTAACTGGCAATGATATGGCTATAGCAGCAACCGTGATTATGGTTGCCTTAATATTGTCGTCAACTAACCTATCTGGAGGGTCCCACCCGGATTTTCCAGGGAATGGTCTTGACTCACCATTTAAATTCCGAAATTGATGGGCTATTTTTACTGAATAACCAAAATTAGCTACTTCAATAAGACCTGTGTCTAAAAGCAAATCTGATCTTGTTTTTGGTTTTGGAGTTGGAACAAAAGTAAGGTCGCGATCGAGAATTGATTTTTGAGATGGTGAGAGATCATAGACAACTGCTAAATTGACCAGATTTGTTCCTAATCCTATGTTAGGGGAGATATTACCTTGGCCCACATTTTGTTTAAATCAAGTACCGTGAGCCAATGGTTATAAATACAATTAACTGTTTCCTAAGTATCCATCCATCCATCCATCCATCCATCCATCCATCCATCCATCCATCCATCCATCCATCCATCCATCCATCCATCCATCCATCCATCCATCCATCCATCCATCCATCCATCCATCCATCCATCCATCCATCCATCCATCCATCCATCCATCCATCCATCCATCCATCCATCCATCCATCCATCCATCCATCCATCCATCCATCCATCCATCCATCCATCCATCCATCCATCCATCCATCCATCCATCCATCCATCCATCCATCCACCCACCCACCCACCCACCCACCCACCCACCCACCCACCCACCCACCCACCCACCCACCCACCCACCCACCCACCCACCCACCCACCCACCCGACCACCACCCACCCACCCACACACCCATCCATCCATCCATCCATCCATCCATCCATCCATCCATCCATCCATCCATCCATCCATCCACCCATCCATCCACCTACCCGCCCGCCCGCCCACGAACCCATCCACCCACCCACTCACTCACCTACCTACCCACTACTCCCGCCCTCCCTCCCTCCCTCCCATGCTCCCTGCCACCCTCCCTCTCTCCCTCGGTCCATCAACCCATTCATCCATCCATGCACCCACCCACCCTATCCTCCCATCCATCCATCCACCCACCCACCCTATCCTCCCATCCATCCACCCACCCATCCATCCATCCATCCATCCATCCATCCATGCATCCATCCACCCACCTACCCGCCCGCCCGCGCGCCCGCCCGCCCACTCACCCACTCACCCACTCACTCACCTACCCACCCATCACTCCAGCCCTCCCTCCCTCCGTCCAATGCTCCCTGCCACCCTCCCTCTCCCCCTCGCTCCATCAACCCATTCATCCATCCATGCACCCACCGACCCTATCCTCCCATCCTTCCATCCACCCACCCACCCTATCCTCCCATCCATCCATACATCCATCCATCCATCCATCCATCCATCCATCCATCTACCCACCCACCCACCCACCCACCCACCCACCCACCCACCTGCCCGCCCACCCGCCCACCCGCCCGCCAGCCCGTCCGTCCGTCCGTCCGTCTATCTATGTATCTATCTATCTGTCTATCTATCTATCTATCTATCTATCTATCTATCTATCTATCAATCAGAAAAGAAATTGTCCATGTTCTCTTGCAAAAAGCCTTAGTTATCGAACATTCTAATCCCCAATTGTCCCGGTAAACAACATTTGCTGACAATATATCACGTGTGATATTTTAGGAAACTAGTTAAAGCCACTTCTCGGGAAAATTAGTATTCACTAGAGAGAGAAATATCGAGAATTCTACCGAACGTGGAACACAGCATAACCGTTTCAGCACGCATGACAGTTAGAAGATGATACAGCTACAATTTGTCTGCTAAGTATGAAAACCATTTCAGTGGTAGCTGATCGTAGTGAAATGACGTCATAATGAACTACATGATGTGTAGGATAACGTCCTAATCGTTGATGGCATGACTGACGTAGATCTGTACAGTCACGAATGCATCATTGGTGATGGACTATGCGTTGTTGTGCGATTTGTATGTCTTTACTATAAAATAAACTTGCTGTTGAATATTGTGAAACTAATTTGCCTTAGGCAGCAACAGCACCCAGTCAAACTAGTTTCAAAATATTCAACAGCTTACTTGTATAGTTTACTGTAAATTGATAGGCAGGTGCTGTGGAGTTAATGAATCGTACAAACTCGTTTGGGTCTGGGTGTTGGGATCTCTATGGAGTCGCAACGGATACAACTAGGAGTTCAGGGATCGATCTATCCCAACACGATCGAGATGTGGGCGGAGCTTAGCTAAAACTGCAAATGTCTAATTATATTCTTATATTATTGTAAGCTCATTCGAAAGTAAATAAGAATACAGAAATCCCGCCATACCCAGCCCATTTCCAGCTAAGCTCCGCCCACCTTGCTCACGTGTTTGAATCGATTTTAACACGTCGAACCAAGAATTCCCAGAATCAGAATTTAATGGGAACAATACAGGCAATGTGCTGAATTCCAAACTAGTTTCAAAACATCCCTGGGAAAGTTTATTATATTGCAAATCCATCAGAAAAAACCCAATTCAAGCAGTGCTTTATCCCCTTGAAGCGAGTTTCAGCTCACTGATTGTGACGTCTTTGATAACGCAGATTACTGGGCCGATGATAGCCCGATATCGGGCCGATCTTTAAATTATCAGCCCAGTAATCTGTCTTATCTGGGGTTTTATGACGTCTTATTTTGAGCGGCAATTCGGATCCCTCAGATGATAATACAAGTAGACAAACCTATATATTATATAACAGACACCGAGTAGTGTGACCAAATAATGAATTAAGCTCTTCAAACGGGTGGTCGTCAGTTATATAATTTTGAGAATGAGTTGGTAGCGGGCGATCATTTGCCAATACTGACCGCTCGTAAATAGATTGCGTTGAAACCTGTTTATAACGAGCACTGCATGGCCTATCAACTGTCGTTGATGGGCCATGCAGTGCGCGTTATAAGCAGGTTTCGATGTAATCTTAGTAAAATCATGAAAGAAGTATTCACATCATAGTGAGACAAAACAAACTGAAGTTCCTGGAAATGATGAATGTAAAGTTGGGCACATATACGTTTTCTTGTAATTGGAATGTTGTTTGCCCGCATTCCTCGTGTGTCTCTTTTGAAGCAAACCGCTTAGTAAACATAACATCTTTACTGAATGAAGAATAATTTAAGACTACATCTGTAGGGCCTTGTATGTATATGCACGCATACACATATGCAAAAACGCACGCACGGACGCACATACGCACACACTTACGCATGCACTCACGCGCGCACGCGCGCGCACGCGCAGACGCATGCGCGTACACACACACACACGCACATGCAAACATGCACGCACACATGCACAACCACACGTATGCACACACGCACACGTACGCATGTACCCAGGCGCACGCACGCACGCACGCACGCACGCACGCACGCACGCACCCACCCACGCACGCACACACGCGCGACCGCACGCACGCACGCACGCACGCACGCACGCACGCACGCACGCACCTACAGTCCGGATGATTACACACACTCACAGCTACAGTCAGGACGAGCACACATACTCACAGCTACAGTCGATATCACTGACATACATCTACAGCCTGGACGATATCACTGACATACATCTACAGTCAGGACGATATCACTGGCATACATCTTTACTGAATGAAGAATAATTTAGGACTACATAAGTAGAGCCTTGTATTTGTATGCACGCATGCACATATGCAAAAACGCACGCGCGCACGCACATACGCACACACTCACGCATGCACCCGTGCGCGCACACACACACACACACGCACGCACATGCAAACATGCACGCACACATGCACACACGTATGTATGCACACACGCACACGTACGCATGTACCCAGGCGCACGCACGCACGCAAGCATACACACACGCACGCACGCACGCACGCACGCACGCACGCACGCACGCACTCACACACGCACGCACGCACGCACGCACGCACGTACGCACGCACGCACGCACAGCTACAGTCAGGACGCTTACACACACGCACGCACGCACACAGCTACAGTCCGGATGATTACACACACTCACAGCTACAGGCAGGACGAGCACATATACTCACAGCTACAGTCGATATCACTGACATACATCTGCAGCCCAGACGATATCACTGACATACATCTACAGCCTGGACGATATCACTGACATACATCTACAGTCAGCGCGATATCGCTAACATACATCTGCAGTCAGAGCGATATTACTGGCATACATCTACAGGCAGGGCGATATCACTGACATACATCTACAGTCAGGACGATATCGCTGACATCATCTACAGTCAGGGCGATATCACTGACATACATCTGCAGTCAGGACGATATCACTGACATACATCTATAGTCATGGCGATATCACTGACATACATCTACAGTCAGGACGATATCACGGACATACATCTGCAGTCAGGACGATATCACTGACATACATCTATAGTCATGGCGATATCACTTACATACATCTGCAGTCAGGACGATGTCACTGACATACATCTATAGTCATGGCGATATCACTGACATACATCTACAGTCAGGACGATATCACTGACATACATCTGCAGTCAGGACGATATCACTGACATACATCTATAGTCAGGGCGATATCACTGACATACATCTACAGTCAGGACGATATCACTGACATACATCTATAGTCATGGCGATATCACTGACATACATCTACAGTCAGGACGATATCACTGATATACATCTATGGTCATGGCGATATCACTGACATACATCTGCAGTCAGGACGATATCACTGACATACATCTATAGTCATGGCGATATCACTGACATACATCTACAGTCAGGACGATATCACGGACATACATCTATAGTCAGGGCGATATCACTGACATACATCTGCCGTCAGAGCGATATCTCTGACATACATCTACAGTTAGGACGATATCACTGACAAACATCTACAGACAGGACGATATCGCTGACATATATCTATAGGCAAGGCGATATCACTAACATACATCTATAGTCAGGACGATATCGCTGAAATACATCTACTGTCAGGACGATATCACTGACATACATCTATAGTCAGGGCGATATCACTGACATACATCTACAGTCAGGACGATATCACTGACATACATCTACAGTCAGGACGATATCACTGACATACATCTACAGTCAGGACGATATCACTGACATACATCTACAGTCAGGACGATATCACTGACATACATCTAGAGTCAGGACGATATCACTGACGTATATCTACAGTCAGAAAGATATCACTGACATACATCCACAGTCAGGACGATATCACTGGCATACATCTACAGTCTTGGCGATAGCCTATCACTGACACACATCTACACTCCGGTCCAGACCATAAGAACATTCTGATCTTTAGTTTAATGTTTTGTACATATGTTTTCACTATTAGTCTTGTTTTTTACCTATCATTCTACTTTATCAAAATTGTATATAATCTCATGATTTCTCATACCAGTTTTGTATGTGGATTAATACTGTTTATATTATTTGTTAATATACGTCTTCAATGTGTGCTCACGCCAGACTCTACTTACATCATTCTATTGAATCAGTAATGGTACTCAGTGCGAAACAAATCTTGGCTAAATTTAAAATGTAGTTACCATTTAGACAACGCGCAGCATGTCCTGTCCTATCGAGGTAACCTAGTATGTTTGTTTTTTCAGTCAAAAAGACGTATGGGTAATACCATTGAACAGTACTGATCGTCGATAGGACTCTTTCATGCTGCCATTGATAGCAAATTGTCTTACAGCAAAATCAAAACACACGGAGTTTTTATAAATCATTTGCCGTCCTCAAATTTCTGTATACTTTTATTTATTGCAATCAACATTCTCGTACTGGTGCAAGAGGTTTTAATGCAACTGACTCTGTTTTCTACAGATATGATGCTAACACTCAGTGGCGACGTCCACCCAAATCCAGGACCTACACGTTCATTTGAGCACGAAACTCTTTCTGTCTTTCACCTAAATATATGCAGCTTACGCAACAAACTCGATCAAATATGTGACGATGTTAATGAATTCGACATTGTATGTTTCACAGAAACACACCTAGATGCATCGGTTACTAATGATGAACCGCACCTACATAACTGGCACATTCTCAGTTATGAGGCACATTTGGCAGTTTGAAAATTGACAAAAATGAAACTAAGCAAAAAGCAACAGCCTTTTGATTGTTTTTAACATAATACACGTCAGAATATTGTGCCAAAATTTTCACCACACCAATTTCCTAGAACGTTCTTGCCATCCCTTCAAACTATTGATGTCATTGCATATTTTTTCTCACATGATACATACGTGATGGTACGCTAACCTGGAATTAATACGTGCTTGGAAAGCAGATTCCTTGGTCACTATCTGCAATTTTATCTTATCCAAATCTTGAAATAGTTACGTTTGAAAGAACCCAAATCATAGCCCATTCGAACAGAAATAATTGTTTATGAACAATCAACTTTACATCAACTTAGCACAATTTTAATGCAGGGAAACAAAGGAGTATACTACACTAGTTTTTTCCAGTTTACTGTTACACACTAGTGTTATTGCCAGTCATTTTAGAACAATACGACATATGATGGTGATCAGTGATGAGTCACCTTCTAATTTAGCAGCTTCACTTCACAGGCCACGCAATATGAATAGCTCACATGAAATTATAACGTATGTATCAACATTATGACGTAATTCACAGAACCTATTTTGCTTCCTTCCAACACATTGCTTCTATAGATGCTTTCATATTTACTTGAACAAAGACGTATTTTATGGACTGGAGTACATAAATGTGATTATTTTTCACATAAACTATTGGTAACTTATATATCAAAACCAGTAGCTTTCATTTTAACAAGGACATAGATTCATTTTCTGTATTGATACTACATTTGATGCTCTTTCGATATTAATGCTATATTATTTAACCAATCCACTAGCATTTAGATATAATGGTAACGTATGCATCAACGCTGTATCCAGGGGCACATGACACTGTTTCAATGTTGAATCAATGTTGTCGCGTTGACATTGCCTTGATTCAACATTGAAACAGCGTTGTGTGCCCATTGTGTATTCATGCTAAAAGTTTGATTAATCAACAGACTCTTATATGCCCAAACACAGCATGATAAAGTCGAACAGAGCAGTGAATCGTTGCTATGTGGAATAACGGTATCTTGTCCAATATGTAGCTTTCAATCATGAAAGTTATTTTAACACAATAGTAGTAGGCCTATATGTATCAATGATAATAACACATTTGAAAACTTTAACAAACAAAACAACATGTTCGAGACGCCACCCACCAGGCGCATGACGTTGTTTCAACATTGAATCACCGTAATTTCAACTACGTTCATTCACCGCTTAAACAACTACATGTACCCGGTGGGTAGGCCTCAACAAAATAAGCCTAATGTAAGCAGATAACTCTTAACCAAACAAGAACATTTGTAGTATTATACTTGCAATAATAATCAGTATTATTCTTAACAGCGCTGGGCAAATGTGTTTTCAATAAGTGCGATATCTTTTTTAGCAATCGTAAAATATCTAGCAGATTTACCAGATCCAATTGGCTCACTGATTTTACACATAATATCTCGAAATTCAACCCATATTTTATTAGCTACTAATGGCCATTTATACTGACGTTTGGACTTTTCCATGAAACTTATTTCACAGTCTACTGAATCAGTTGTAACGACCTGGCCAATATACCACGAGCCATCATATATCGCTGCTACGAATTCACCATCTCTGAACTCTGTAGGCGCTGTGTCTGTGTGCTTATCACATGTTTCATCATCCTGGGTATTTGATGACACAGTAGCTGGAGTGTCTGGATGCTTCGTGACTGTCAGTATATTTTTAACCCAAGAAGAACAGAACCCTCCTGACAAACACAATGGGCAATAACATGATGTTTCTTGAGTATACAGTTCCATGGCATTCTCATCACCAGTGGCTGCTGCGTGGACTTTCATTGTGTTCTTCAATGGACGTACGCTTTGCCTTGCACATATTTATGGGAACAAAAATAAAATCAATTAATTTCATGGTTGATTTTTCTGTTGCCCAGACATAGAATTCAGTAGCATCTTGGATGATGCAACCCTGTCTGATTGCGTCATCCGCGAGGCGCTTCACAGTCCCACCCAGCCCATCACAGGGACCCTTCCCGTGCCCCGACTCAAAGTAATTCCAACGTGCCATCACTCCGAATAGTAGCTTGTGTTGAGCGATGACATGGAATATGTGACGGTTTCTATATTGGCTCGTGGGTGAGTCGGTCCAATAGTGTACAGTATTGAGGTCCGGATCGATTGACTTAAGGCATGGTAGAATCTCCCTGATTATAGTGATTATTGTTGCAGCGTCGTGCGTATTTTCATTCGAAATGATGATGAAACTCTTGTGCTTTATGTCATTGTCATTGTTGTAGTACACTACAATGGGGTGAATTGCCACAGATGTTTGACCCCAGTAAGCAGATTGTACTTCATCCAGGGTCTTGCACACGAAATTTTCAGCAAAATCCATTTGGATTAACATTTCATGTTTCGGCAAGTTTTCCTTCAATTTTCGTTTCTCGCGGAATTGACAACGTAATCTGGAGACATGATCACGAAACGAATTCAGCTCATCTGTAAAGCTGGATTGGAAATCAATTTTGTTCTCTTGTTGCTCAATAATTCTCGTCTTCTTAAAGCCATTTACTTCTGTCTTTTTCCACATCCTAAAGTTTATTACCGTCGGGAAGGAGTGGAATATTTCGGTCAGGTTATCTTCATTCTGTACGTATAACATGTTTTCAGGATTTGGGCTTATTTTCGCTCCCGCCATTCGCAGAGCTTGAACCTTTAATGCAGCATTTTGGTGGCGGATGCACAGACAAGAAGTGCGTGAAAGGAACCTTGTAAGTAAGATGCGCTTTGGTCGCAAGCGACAGAATGTGGCAAATGATAGTACGATTTGTGGGTTTTCCGCGAGAAACTTTTCATATAGGTTTTTCATATAGTCTGTTAGAATGGCTGCCTGTTGTTTTTCTTTTGTCACACTGTCCTGTTTATAATCACGTTTTCCTGGTTGCATCTTACTGTTATCTTCTCTCCCAAGGAAATCTACAACAACTTTTACAACACTATGTGACAGACATAATTTTCGTTGGTTGTACAAATTGATGCTTTTTTAACCTGATTTCATTAAGGACCGACGACTTAGACCTGTTTGTCTACTAACGGATGTCACACAGCGATATTTTCTCAGAATCCGCCCTGATATCAAGCGATGGAGCACAGGCCGTTGTTTTTGCGTCATGCTTTGCTTGGATGCACCTATTTCTGACAAAATGGCATTGCTAACAAGCAACTTGCGACGAACCCATTGACGACGACGAGGTGTAAGGCCTAAATTTGCTAAGTCAGCATTAGATTGTTTGAGTGGTGTTAACTTCTCTGTAGTTGGCACATTCTTAGTACTACGAAGGCGTCTCATTTTCTGGTTTTGAGACTTCACTTTTTTCTCAAGCACACAAACCCTTGCCTTAAAATTGGCCATTTTCTTATTAGCTATCGCTAGCGCACGCCCTCTGTGCTTTTTAACCCCATACAGACTTTTTACTGGCTGATGATTTGTTAGATCTCGGCACACACTGTGGTAGCTTAACGATGGGAGGTGTAGCAGGCGTAACTTCATGGACATTGTTATCTTCAGTGGATACGCCCCTGGGTGCTGTATGAGGAGCATTGCTTTCTATGCTGTCTGTCTTAATAGATTTTCTCAATCTGGATAACCGGTTTCTTTCCTTTGCGGCATTGTTTCTTTTATATAATTTAGGTTTGCTCAATTTTGCCGCTGGAACATAATTCAGCCTCGATCTATGTCGTTCCTTCTCCGGAAATGATGATCCTTCAGCTTTCCTTCTCTCACGATAGGCCCTCTGGATTTCTGCCCTCGCTTTCCCCATGCTGCAAAAAATAAAATGACAGAATAGTAGTAGTAGTAGTAGTAGTAGTAGTAGTAGTAGCAGTAGTATCAGTAGTAGTATCAGTAGTAGCAGTAGCAGCAGCAGCAGCAGCAGTAGTAGTAGTAGTGGTAGTAGTAGTAGTAGTAGTAGTAGTAGTAGTAGTAGTAGTAGCAGTAGTATCAGTAGTAGTATCAGTAGTAGCAGCAGCAGCAGCAGCAGCAGCAGCAGCAGCAGCAGCAGCAGCAGTAGTAGTAGTAGTAGTAGTAGTAGTAGTAGTAGTAGTAGTGGTAGTAGTAGTAGTAGTAGTAGTAGTAGTAGTAGTAGTAGTAGTAGTAGTAGTAGTAGTAGTAGTAGTAGTAGTAGTTATAGTAGTTATGGTATATGCCATATTCTAGATACAAGTGACGCTATTCATTTGGGGACATCCCCTATGGATGTGTTGGCTATGAGCCATATGGTAACGTTTGTATCAATGTATTTAATACATACGTTACCAACTGATCGGCGCTCAATGGCTATATATTTAGCCAGTCTCGCACATGTAATGTCAAGGTAAACATGCAGATAAATAATATGTGCATTGATGGATGTTCAGAGGTAAGTGGTTCCATGATATTGGACATAAACCATCACATTTCTAACTGTCATCGATCACAATAAAATCCTGATTGGCGTGGTCTTATAATACATTGAGAAAATGGTCATCCAATAATAATATTTATAAGTATATCTTTAATGTAAACATCAAGTACATGAGACACCTCAGTGCCAGCGATATACACTATGTCAGAGCTATATTTCACCAATAGCTAGCAGGAATATTTCCAGATACCTACGATACCATGGGTAACGTATGTATGCTTTCAGTATAATTCAATATAGCTCGCTCCGGGTCTTGGATGCATTGGAAAGGCTTAGAATGCTATGCAGTGACATGTGACAAACAGCTAAACAGCTGTTTGAAATGCGTATTCTAATGCAATAGACCGCAGTGCTAAATAGTATTTGTCTACTTACACGCCAATTTCACTAGATGGTCCTCTTTATATAATTACTGAATGGCATACGATTTTCCGCGAATTATGAACTCAATTAACTTCAGGTTTGCAAATACTAACACGTGAATGACGTAATCATCAATGTTGTTATTTTTAGCCACGGTTTCGTATTTTTGGTAACGTATATATCGGTCACGTATGTATCATTCATTGATTAATACAGTGATAACAATTCTTTGGCGCTATAATAAGTGAAAGAAAAGTGTATATATCAGGACACTGATTAGATGTGCATGTATACAAAACATAATTGCATTGGCAAATATACAGATTAGCTTGTAAATAGACAGTAATGTATGTATTGAGAGATATCAAACCACACTTTTTCTGTTATTTCAAGCACTGTAGAATTTTTTTAGCAAATGCAATAGTTAAGGTAGACAATTCATCTGATAAAACATTTGTATGCGCAGTCCCATAAGGCTTTATATATGCTATATGCTGTATATTCATGGATTTACTGGCTATCAAAATAGTACATAACGTATGCATCAAGCGTACTGGCTTCACTGCAAGATGCTGTTGTTGTGACTATACAGGTCACTAATTCTTTTTGAAAACCATATATTTAAATAGACAACATAATTGGCATGATATAGAAAAGAGCAAAGCAGCGCTGTAAGTGTGGATAGCTGAATTTATGACAATGGCGTGATTTTATATATAACCTGCTTCAGTAACGTATGCATCGAAAATGGACATTTGAAAGCACACACAAAATTTTGTGCTATTTAGATTCAAGTGAAACTTAATGTACACGCAACATGGCATTAAGGACGATGAATCTTACCAGGAACATGAGTGCAATCCATTGGTAACATCAAATGTACCTCATAACTGAGAATGTGCCAACTACCATCCGCCTTTTAAAAAAGATCGCTATCAATACGGGGGGGGGGGAGGGGTAGGCATATATATTTATATATATATATATATATATATATATATATATATATATATATATATATATATATATATATATATATATATATATATATATATATATATATATATATATATATATATATATATATATATATATATATATATATATATATATACATAACCGAGCTTCTAAACTGCAACAGACGCCTGGATCTCGAAATAATAACCATAGAAAATATGTTAATCGAAGTAACATTTGGCAACTTTAAATTTGTAATCTATTTTCTATATTGCCCCACCCCACAGCCCACGAGATATGTGGGAAACAATCGAAATTTCACTAGAACGTGTTATTGACACAGGTCTGCCAAATATAATATTGGGTGATTTTAACGAAGATTTACTAGATCCTCAATTATCAACGTTAAAACAGATTATAAACAACAATAACATAACGTCACTAATAAAAGAGCCGACCGGTATAACTCACACAACAGCAAAGCCAATCGATTTAATTCTAATTAACAATGGTATTAACGCCGAAGAATCGGGCAGAGTCAACTTTGACGAATATTCTGATCACATAGGTACATATGTAGTTGTTTCCATGCCAGTACTCAAAACTAAGATGTATCAAAAAAGATATACAACTACGCACACGCAGATAAGTCTAAGTTAAATGAGATAATTCGAAATATCCCATGGGACGCTCTTCTGAACATTTCTGAAGATATGGATGAAGCATGTGAAATTTTTACTCGTCTTTTTATTGACATGGCTAACGAATGCATACCAAACAAAATGGTTACAATTCGCGGAAATGACAAACCATGGTATAACTCAGCCATACGATATGAATCTAGGAAACGCGATCGCCTCAGAACGAAAGCATTACGGTCAAACAAAGCAGTTGATATGGCAACATACAAAAAACAAAGAAATAAGGTAACTAACCTAATACAACAAGCAAAAGATCAGTTTCACAATACAATTGACAGTCGTCTCACTGACCTTTCCCCTCGAAACTCAAGATCTTACTGGAAAACCATAAAACACTAATCAAGGGTAACGACAGTTCTAATATTCCACCACTTAAATGCCTGAATAATAACGACTATACATACTATGATTTAGACAAAGCAAACTGTCTGAATATATTCTTTGCCAGCATATCCAATATAGATGATTCACGTCATAATCTACCACAATTCATACACAAAACGGATGCCCGTCTTACTGATATAGTTATCCAATCACAAGAGATCACCGATAGTATTCAAACTCTAAATACAAACAAAGATTCAGGGCAAGCCACTATCAGTCATCATATGCTAAAAATAGCCCAAGAAACAATAGACATTCCTTTACCAATCCGCTTCAATAAATTTCTTCAGGCTTGTATCTTCCCGACTTCCTGGAAAATCGCTTGCATAAATCCTCTCTTTAAAAAGGAAATCGACAGGAACCTGGAGACTACAGACCAATTTAACTTTTAAGCGTGTTAGGAAAAATTATGTAAAGGATACTATTTAAGCACATCTACAATCATCTGAATTCTAATAACCTTTTATACCAATTTCAATCAGGATGTCGACCAAAGTATTCAACCACACACCAGCTAATCGAAATGTGTCATATCCTATCGAAGGCTTTAAGTGAAAGAGAATATGCCTGTGCCGTCTTCTTTGACGTCTCAAAGGCATTCGACAGGGTCTGGCACAAGGGTTTACTACATAAAATAGAACAATATGGTATACATGGCAAGGTTCACCAGTGGCTCACAAATTACTTATTTAATAGAAAACAAATTGTTAGAATTGAATGCAGGCGTACCACAAGGTTCTGTACTTCGGCCGCTCATGTTCCGTTTATATATAAATGATATTGCTGAAAATATAGGCAACCTTCTAAGGCGATTTGCTGATGACGCACTGCTAACATCATGTGGGAATACTTCAATAGAGGTTGAAACCTCTCTAAACAGAGATTTACTAAAAATAGACCCTTGGTCAAAACAGTGGCACGTCGACTTTAACCCAACAAAGACGGTGGATATAATTTGGCAAAACGATTCATTTATGGTACCAATTGGGTGCCAGTACGAAAAATTCATCAACACTATCACTGTTTAAACAAAAAAATTAACTTTAATCCCAGCTCCCCAGTTTCAGCATACTACTTTTACGGAGAACGACGTCTAAATGTAATTCACACTAAACTTAGAAACAGATGCAGCCAATTAAATGCCTACTTATTTCGCTTTAACATAGTAGCAAACCAAAACTGTCCACACTGCGACCATAAAGAAGATAACAACCATTATCTCTTTATATGTAATCATTACAATAATCCAAGACGCAAGCTCTTAAACGCTCTAAGACCTCTTTCTCCACACGACCTGTCAGTGAATCTATTGATAAACGGAGATGCTGACCTTGAAAATAACCAGGATATATTTATATTTCAATGTCCATGAATATATTCGCAGTACCAAAAAAATTGATCAAAGCTAGGAAAACTTCGAGGTGTATGTTTGCACCATGATTCTTGGAGATGGAATTGTTGGAGTGGTAAGCTGTTGGAGGCATGGATTGTGTGTCTAGGTGTGGTGGGGCGGGATAGGTATTGGCATCTGATGCTTTCGTTTCAAATAACATGTGTTGATTGTTTTTTTTGTTTTTGTTGTGAAATTGAATTGGGGACCAAATTATATAGACTTATGCTTTATAAACGCGTCATAATTTGTGATCTGTTTCGTTTCATTGCACCTGGGCGCACGGCTTAGGCCGCTATAAGCCCTAAATTCCTTCAGTCTTGTCTTGGAGAGTTTTGGTGTGGATATGCACCTTTAAGAGGAGGTTGACGTGAGCACTCACTCGCACGCAGGCACACACGCACGCACGCACGCACGCACGCACGCACGCACGCACGCACGCACGCACGCACGCAGCACTCACGCACGCACGCACGCACGCACGCACGCACGCACGCACGCACGCACGCACGCAGGCAGGCAGGCACGCACGCACGCACGCACGCACGCACGCAGGCAGGCAGGCACGCACGCACGCACGCACGCACGCACACTGGAAAAGATCAACAGGCACGTACGCATGAAATTGCTTAAATTGCGTAAATAAACTCACACACGCACGCACACTCCCGTACATGAACGAATGCAGGCACGCACATATGCATAACACACGCGAATAGCGAATACTTAGTAGATATATCACAAGTACTTTATTGTTTTAAACACGCAAACAGGAGGACATCTACATACATATTCGCGCACGGATCACAACAACGCTACACACCACTTAACTACTAAAATCAGATAAAAACACAAAAACGCTTTAAAAAGCACATGTATATATATACACACATGTATAAACACAATTCAAAATCTTATCTTAATTATTCTATTAATTTTCATTTAAATCGTATACTCATTATGGCTTAAGTCCTTATTAACTGCACATTTTCGTCATTATTATAATCTATTGCATAGTATAGGGAGCGAGTCGTAACTAAGTTGGAGACAACTTGTGACTCAATCCGTATTGTCTCTTGAACAATAAAAAATATGTTTAAACTAAAACATTGTTTAGAGATAAATGTAATTTATACACAATTTAATAATTCGTATTGGTTTGTTTAATATAGCATCTTTAAATTAACAGCAAGCTAGTATGTTTGTTATGATATACTTTTGAAATACCAAGTGACCACTTTATATTATACACATGTTCATTTAGTGTTGAATGTTGAAAATCTGAAATATACTATCGACGATTTACATACTTGGTGTAACAAATTGACTATCAGTATAACGGCATAGCCAGTCAAAATTCTCGGAACTGAAAGATTCGACTGATGGAGATCAGATCATCACCGTAGAAATCGTATACATCGGAACGAGCATTGGCTAATCTGCTCTATACAACGCATTGAATTCACCAGCCGCCACATTGGTGCTCTCACTCAGTCTGACAGCTAATGATAAACAGTAATAAAACTAAGCATATTAATCAGGCTGCGAAGCTATATCTGCTATATCAATGAGGAAATGTCATCAACTCTAATAAGTAGATACATACATGTTACTTTAAAACCCATTTTGTCTGCGAGTATTGTCTTAATATTAATTAAATACCAGAAGGTTGTTGCAACCATAAAACTGATATAAACAGAACAAAGATGAATCGAGAATATAATAATACTTTTGAAAACAAAAACTGCCACATATAGAAACAGTTGCGCCACATTAAACAGTTTCTAGCCGATATAGCTACTGCGTCAATAAAGCTGTTTGTAAATTAGCCTATAAAGATATCTCATTTATAAAATTCTTGCAACCAGAAATCTGTTGCATCCACAACGTTGTTGCATTCACAGCTGTTGCGTAAATAAAGCTGATACAGTCAAAGATGTTGCGAATAGAACACCTTTACAGACAGAACAACGTTGCATTCAGAAAGATGTTACACATTTTCTGTGAGCAGGGACAGCAATAACAGCAAGATCAGTGGTAGCAAAATCAATAACAGCAATAATAAAAAAAAAGTGTAACAGCATTTAGTTGAATGATGCTGACTATGCAAATGCCTTGAGCAATAGCAAATAGCAATTATCACTCATGTAACTAAATGTCAGCAATACATCAGCACTATCTATCCTTTAATTATTAATCCTATGAAATAATTTTAATGAGGCAATACAGCCATCGAAGCCATACATATATATGTCAATTTGCCAGGGGTAATGAAACTGACATTTCATTCTAAATTCCCAATATTCAAGAGAGCTAAATATATGGAATATCATATTTATTTTGAAAACCTTTTGACTGAAACTCTCCTACCGTTAGTGAAAACAAGTTTCAATCAAATTGTGTTAAAATAATTAACCCGATTCTCGAAATGAGTTAGAAACTCATCACACGTATTTGTGCAGAAGGAAATGAGTTACTGGCTCACTATCATATGACAGAGAGGGAGTGTTGTTTATTGGCAAATTAATGGTAACGTACATATGTGTGTGTAGATTTTTTTTTTTATCAGTTGTCATGTTCTATATGTCATTGTATCTAAACTATAAAGCATTTTCGCATTTAAAACAGACATTGTCACATGGATCATTTAGATTTGATGAGAAATATCAATTAAATCTTATGTAGCAGGGGTTTGAGTTATGGTGGTATGGGTTTTTCCTATTGGTTTCTATAGTGAAGAAATTGTTTTTTGGGGGGAGTACCAAGCGTTTGCCAAGCTAGTGCAAAACTGGGTACAATGCTCTTTCTAGTTAATATAGTAAGATTTCTATGATCACTGATTGGCTAGATGAATGTATCTTTTCAGTTAATCCATTCATCATATGACGTCATAATGAACTATGTGACGAGTATGATGACCTCATAATCAATTACAGCATCGACTCGATTTAGTCCGTCTTAAACGCTTAATAGTCCGACACGTTGTGAATTGTACGTCTTTATAATTTAATTAACATTCTATAGAATAATTTGAAACTTATTTGTCTGGGCGCTGTTACTGTCATAGGTAGCAACAGCACCCAGGCAAATTACTTTCAAAAATATTTAACAGTTTATCTGTATAGTATTCTGGTAATTGATAGTCAATCCGGATCGATCGATACACGGATCGATCGTACACGGATCGATCGATCCAAACACGAGCGAGGTGTGGTGGAGCTTAGATAAAGATGGGCGAGACATAGTTCTAGAGACCTTTTGTGAGCCTTCCTGAAGGGGCTGTTGCCATCGAATAGTGCTAGACACTCTTCTGACAGACAGTGGCTCACGACATCAGCGAGCGATAACAGACCACTGACATCTACAATTTTCACCACATATGCCAGTGCCATGCTTTCGATACACCACCCCACCCCACCCCCACCCCCTCCATCATTCTGTCAACTCCAGTAGATTTGCTAACAGTGGGGTTATTGGCACATTGTAATGCATTTTTAATCCAGTAAGGGTACACACTGTTACCAATATATGCAATTTGATATGTTCTCTTCCTTAATTGTTGATTTTGTTGGCAAGAACTCTAATAAAATATACTGCATAAGAAATGCAATCTTTAACCTCAAATAAGTTGATAATAAGTGTTAACGGACCTTTCCGGTTTTAGCTATGCCCAGCCCAGCTCGAGCTAAGCTCCATCCACACCTCGCTCATGTTGAGATCGATCGATCTCTGAACACACTGACTATCAATTTCCAAAATATCTACACAGGTAAACTGTTGAATATTTTGAAACGAATTTGACTGGCCGCTATTGCTGAGCTGATTATGACGGCATACGAGGTCTGATGATGGATGGATACTCTGGAAAGGTGAATTGGTTTTCTAAACAGTTTGGTTAAAACTTTAATTTCTCTAGATGGCCGGTGGCTATTTTGGATGGCCATTTTGGATTGTGGGAGAAAGATGACACCTCCACGCCGGTCTCCTCTGTAAGTACCAACTTTGTTGGGAAACTAAGTCATCAATGATTGCGGGCTGACATGCGCATACAGAAGCAACTCTGACTATGTCTAACCTTCTAACAAGAAACTGTGCTCGATATCCTCGGACAACGCAATCGTCCAAGGAGCTTACCATAACGACGTGGAATGTACGTAGTCTGCCCGCAACATCAAAGAGGTAAACCTTAGGTGCAGACGGTGAACACCATAAAATCGATATCACATGCATTCAAGAGACTAGTAGCTAACCACTCAGAGCAGCAACTTCAGACCGGCCATAAGCTAGTACTCATGGAGCAAAAACAGGCCACTTACCGTGGATTAGGCTTCGTAATCGGACCAAGGGTATTGGACGATGTCATTAGTTTTGGATACGTCAGTGATCGCGATGCATTTATCGACCTGGCTATACCAACGCGAAAGTGTCGCATAGTCAATGCATATGGGTCAACTACCGAAAGGGTAAAAGAGAATCCAGCTATATTAGATTCCTTCTATGCAGAACTGAGCTCCGCCATTACTATCCCAGCTAGATGGCAACTGTTCGTGTGTGGCGATTTCAACTCTAAGCTGGGTAACCTCGGCATTGCGGACAAAGGTTCAGGCTTGGCTCATACATATGATGGTATGGAGAGGGCACACGCAACAGCAACGGAGTTGCACTGGTGGCATTCCTTAGTTCCAATGGCCTATTTGTCACAAATACAGCTTTCAAACACCCATGCCGCCACCGGACAACATGGACTGGACACATTGCTGATCGCAAAGCTCCAAAAGGTTCTAAGGTTACCAAAGCTGTCTTCAACCAAATATATTTCATACTATGCAAGACAGCAGCAAAACCCCTACTTTGGGATGTTCGTTCCTATGGAGGCACAGACCTCAATTCTGACCATACGCCAGTCATTACTTGCCTCCATATGAACCAGCTCCACCTAATGTATAAACGCCATACCAGGCAAGAGGGTAGGGTCACCTACAACTTACCCAAGCTCATCAGCGACACTGACACTCAAATGTCACACAAGCAGGCCCTCGGGGAGCAGATAGCTAACATCGACGTCAGCTCTGATCCAAACGAAGCGCTGATCCAAACGAAGCCCTAACCAAAATACTGATATCTATGGAATCATCAGCTACCAGCACCATAGGTGTCCTAAAAAACAACAGAACTCGGTATACTGACGACCCTCTCGTAGTAAAATTGTCAGCAGAACAAAAAGTGTTAACATTCTGCGCAACATTAGCAAACGCTTAACATATCTTGCTATCCAGCAAGCAGACGCCTTAGCAGATGAAATCACTGCCACGGATGACTGCCACAAAATGTTTCGGACAGCCCGAGCCCTGAGAGTTGCTGACTACACACCACCACTAACTGTACACAACTCTAAAGGACACTTTATCGGGACTGGCGAGGCAATTCCAGAATGGTTCAAGGAACAGTTCATTGCCCACGATGCTGAGCCCTTGCACCCATTCTCAGGAGACGCCAGGCCATTACTAACACCAGTTCTTACAGCAGAGGTTGAGAAGGCACTTAAACCCCTGACAAATTGACGTGCATCTGGACCTGATGGCATGAGCAATGAACTATTCAAATATGCAAGTGACATTATCTCAAACCGATCACACACATAATCAGTTCAACTTTTGGGCCAAGGCATCATTATCGCGCTACCCAAGCCTAAGAAGCCACCTGCAACCTACCCACTCCCCCCCCCCAAGCCAAACTGTGGCCCGTTGTGCTCCTTAACACCATACGGAAAATCCTATCCAATGTTACTCTATGCCGCATCCGAGACAAGATCGACGACTTCACCGCGTCATGTCAAAGTGGCTTCAAACGTGGACCCAGCTGCCCAGACATTGTATGGGTTCAACGCATGCTTGTGTCGGTAGTCATGTCCAATAGTCATGTCCAAAAAATGGGATTTCCATAAAATGGGCATTGCCATGTCACGAGCCTTCGACACAATTAAGCGCTCAAAGATCCTAGATGTACTACGCCAGGCCAGTTGCAATGAAGATGAGCTACGACTAGTGAGACTAAAGCTTGCAGACACCAAGCTGAGAATCAATGTCAGTGAAGTCTGTAGTGTTTGAGACATCAATCGGTTCCCCACAGGGAGATGGTCTATCCCCTGTGCTCTTCACCCGTTACCTGGCTGCTGCATTGAAATCCGTGCGGGAAAACTCCACAAGACCAACTCCCCCCCCCCCCACCCACACCGTCTGTGTCAATACTGGGCATGCCGCTAGCGATGGAATATGCCAACGATGTGGACTTTATAGATGAGGAAAAGAAACCATTTGACGAACTTCTCACAATAGCTGCAGGCAAACTAAAAATTGAGAATCTCTTGATGAATGAATCCAAAACAGAGTTCACCAACATATACCTATCTACAAAGCATGAAACTAAAGAAAATGACGACCCACTCCGTGGTGGCGAACCATGGAGGAAAAGTAAAATCCTGTGCTCACCGTTTGCAGTACTGCTGACATTGCTGCACGCTACATCATGGGGAACATAGCTTTCCAGTCCTTCAGGAAGCTATGGATTCGTAGATCATAAATGCCCTTTTGTAAAAAGACTATGTTTATACAATCCAACCTGCGTATCCCTGATGATGTATAACTGTAACAGCTGGACAGCTCCAAAGGCAGCTCTAGACAAACTTGACGCCTGCCACCGCAAACACCTACGCACAATCACTGGACACCGATGGCCAGAGAGCATAATTTCCAACGATGCATTGTACAAGATGTATAATACGCCGCCGCTGTCTGTATAAGTCGGCCAGCAAAGATTGTCCATGTTTGGCCATGTGCTAAGGATGCAGAAATACACACCAGCACAGAGAGCCTTGGAATTCGCCCTACTCGGAGCCAACAAATACAGAGCCAGGAGAGGGCGTCATTGCATAAGTCTGCTAAGCATGCTACGAGGTGACCTCAAGAAAGCAGGATTGGGCACACTCAAGTCAAGAATGGACCTAAGGAAGCTAAGGATTTGGCTGAGGAGAATACACATTGAGCAAAATTGAAGAAGGACTGATTGCAGCTCAAGGATGTTTATACTTTTGCAACAAATACTTTAAAGTACCAATATCAACCATACAACCTGCCAGAGGTTGGCCACGGAATGTGAGATTACGACCCTACTACGAGTCCTTTTCAACCTATCAATCGTAATACATATTGTTTTATTACGCATAGGCGTTTTGGGAAATACGCGTGAACAATCTGTATCGGATAGCCACGTGTATATGTGAGCTATGACTTGGATTAATTCATGATGCAGTTTATGGCTTAGAGTTGGATTGACGCTCATGGAAGCATTTCGTCACGTGACCCCATTTCTTCATCGATGACGCCAATATCATCTGCATCCCTGATAACGCATCTTACGGGGCCGATGCTAGGCCAATACCAGTCGGATATCCCATCTTAGGCGCACGTCTAGCTTTGAAATTGGAGCAACGGGTTCTTCTAACATTAGTTTCAGAATTTACAAAATCTTGCCTTTATGATTGTCTTAAATTGATATGTCATGACCTTAGACTTGAAAGGGCGGCGTTATATGCTTGAAGACTGCATATCTTTAAAAAGAAAATAGCTGTGGGTCTATATTTAGTGCGTTTGTACGTTTAACCAAGCCTAACTAAGGATTAGCTAAGACGTAAGTAAGGACTAGTTAATGCATAAATAGAACTAGCTAAGATCTAGGTGAGAGTAAACCAAGCCTAAATAAGGCCTCGTTAATACCTCACCATGTCTAGCTAACGCCTAGCTAAAGTCTAGGTAAGGCCTAAGTAACACTAGTTAAGACCTGACTACCGCTAGCTAATACCTAGATAAGGCCTATCCCGGCATAGCAAAGGCCGAGCTAAGGTCTAGTTAACGCCTAACTAAGCCGGAATAAGGCCTAGCCAGCGCATGACCAAGCCTAGATAATGCTTAGGTAAAGCCTATACAAACCTAGCTAAGTTCTAGATACGGCCTAGAGAAGCCTAGCTACGGCCTATCCTCGCCTAGCTAAAGCCTAGCTAAGACCTAGGTAAGTGTGGCTAAGGCCTAGGTACGGCTTAGCATAGCGAGGCTTAACATGGGCTGATCTTCTTTACTGGTGGACTGATCCTTGAACCATTTACTGATGTTCTCATTCATTAGATCAAGAGTTTGATCAAGACGATTGTTTCTAATGGGCCGTCTTACCTATGATCAAAAGGACAAATCTACATAAACTCTAGACAAAGCAAAGAAATTAATACTAAACCAGATTACATTAGAAAGGATGTTACTTTGACAGAGCTAAGGCTATGGCAGTAAACATTAACAGCGCCCTGTCAAATTAGTTTCAAAATATTCAATAGCGTGTTTATTAAATAGCAAAAAAATACACTTCGTACAACGTGTCTGACTATTAAGCGTTTAAGACGGCCTAAATCTAGTCATTCATGACGTATGACGTCATATGATGAATGGATAAACTGGAAAACTTCATGCATGCTGCCTACAATTTGTCTCACCTTTGGCTTGGGTAATAAAACATATTTACTCTTTGCAAACTCACACACCCACACACGCACGGACCCATGCACGAGTGCATGCACGCACGCGTGCACGGACATACGCACACATCACACATTTCTAGGTTGATATAACTTAACAATTAAACCAGCGCAATCACTAAGCAGCACAGTCACTAAGCAGCACAGTCACTAAGCAGCACAGTCACTAAGAAAATAGCTAGAATGTTTGTGTAACACAAAGTAGGTCAAACGATATACTGACTATGATACCTTCCCTGAAATGTAGTCTCATTTGTAATCTCTGGATGCATCCGGGACTCTTAAAATATCTAGATATAGTTAAGAACTGATCTTGGCAACTGCTGCTAAACTGCAGAAGAGTAACAAGGACCGATGTGAAACATATGCTATGATAGACTCTCGACTCCAAAACAATTGCAGCCATGTTAAATGAGCGAGATACGAAACTCCGTGAATGGTGATGCGGTGGAATGAATGAATCCAATTTGTCGATCAATCATACGACGTCATAATCAAAGTCTTATCTAGGATGACGTCATAGTAAATTAAGCCATGAATGACGTGATTAAGTCTGTAATAAACGTGTAATAGTCCACCAAGTTGTACGAATTGTATGTCTTTGCTATTTAATAAGGATTATGTTCAATATTTTGAAACTAATTTGACCGAGCGCTATAGGCAGCAACAGCACCCATTGAAATTAGCTTCAAAATATTCAACAGTGTACCCGTATAGTTTTCCTGAAATTTAGATTCAGAGAGTGCATGGCTCGATCAATCCCAACACTGGAAAAGCGAAGGCGGATCTTAGCTAGAGATGGCCGAGGCATGGCTAAAACTGGTCATGATTCGTCCATTGTGAGAGAGTACCTTGTTTGTTTGCTTTCAAATTTTAACCCTCTAATGTATAAATTCCATCAAAAACATAAAAATATTTTCTTATTGAATGTCAATTTACTACAAGCAATCATATATCGAGCGAATCATTGCAGCGTTATATTTTCGAAAATAGTTTTCTCTTGCCCTGCTAATGGAGTGTACTATCTGTATAGTGATAGATATGCTGCGTAATTACTTTTCTTACTGAAGAAAAGATAGTATATCGAATTCAGAATAAATAGCCATTTTTCCAAGCAAGCCCCCTCTAAAAGTATCTTGCAGATAAGCCCGTCCTTGAAAGGAATTCAGCTCTTTGTGCCGACGTAATTAACACATTATTTGAAAAATGTAGAAATCAAGTCGATTTGCCTCGAACTTGATATTAAAAACGCTGTATAAATTATCCAGTTGTTAACAGTTACAGTCAAATTATTATTTAAATGGTCAAAGACATTCACATCTGATATGAAACATGCAAAAAAGTATGTCGAATACTGCGAAGATAATTTGTCTGAAAGCAACAGGTTCCTCTAAAATGAGTTTCAGAATTTTCAAAATCTTGCCTGTATGATTGTCTTAAATTGATATTTCGTGACCTTGTTATATTGTTGAAAACTACATATCTTTAAAAACAGAATTTCTGTAGTTCTATGTTCTGTACGTTTGAATTGAAATTTTGAAATCAATAAAGCATGTTATAAATCAGCGCTACTGTATTTCTTATCACGGGTACGACGCGGAGAGCCCATTTTATATACATTTTCAGATAACACAGTTTATTGGGCCGATTCCGGGCCGATACCGTGCCGATACTTTTAGTATCGGCCCAGTATCGGCCCAGCATCGACCCAGTAAACTGCGTTATCAAGGCTTTCTTTAATGCAAAACACTATGCTTTTCATTTACACGTAAACAATGTTTTTCGAAGATAATTTCTAATAGTTTTAGAAGCCAATGAATACACTAATGGATTTAGAGCGCTGTTTGCATGCGCGAAATACGATTCTGTTGTATATATGATATAGTGAAACGAGTATTCGCGTGCGTGGAAATACTCATGTGCTGAATCGTGGAAGATACCAGGAGCCCACGCCACAAAGAACATCACTAAGACAATCGTCACTGCTCTAGCATCGGTATTCTTGCGCTCCTGTCTCACGGCTATTTCAGAATTGGATAATTTTAGATGCTTATAAATATGAAAGAAACAAATCGTTGCAAATGGAATTATCACCCAAAATAAAATCAGGATCCTATCCTTGGTACCGTAGTCGCCACGAAACTCGCAGATAGTTACTAAATCATCACGGTAATACACCTGCATATTAGAGTGGAGGGTACCAATTGGAATCTGTGAAGCGAACCCTATGATCGAGATCCCGATACAAACACGGAGTACAAATTGGACAGTTATACGACTCCTCGCTTGAAGAGGGTAGCACAGCTGATAAAACCGCATTATTGAAAAGAACACTAAATGATAGGTGCTGACGGAGATCGCTGCGTAAGTTAGATACATTGTGACGCTACAGATGAAACTGGCTCCCGGTATGGTCATGATTGGGAAAAGGAAAAGTGGCCAGATGAGAGTGACGATACACATGATTAAATCGGATACACATAAACTGATGACGAACACGAAAAGTGGTGATAGGTATTTCTTCGCTTTGATCAGGTAAATAAGTAGTATAGTATTGAGAATGGCTCCGATGGTAAACACGGCGATCGGTGCCTCGCAGTAAAGAAAACGCGGGATGTCTTCATACGTTCTGAGAAAGCTGTCGTATTGATGTAACGCTATGTTGTCTCTCTGGGAATTTGAAGAGTTCCATATTTCTTGACTGGTGTTCATTTTCAGGGATATTTTGACCATATTCCTGTCGTTATCTTATTGCTTGAGGAATGCCGTTATCACTTTTATAAATTGATGTGTTGCCGCTACTAAATAAGTTAACGCATTTCCAAAACAAACAAAAATCGCAGAAAACGGTTAGTTACTACAATTTTCAATGCTGGAAAATCAAATTGCTTAAATTGTATTCTTTTAAATTATGTATCTAAATGTAACGAAAGGAAATAAATCTTAACATATAGTGGTTTCATTTTGTAAAAAAATTATATAATCTTTCAATTGGATAATTTGATTAGGAACTTGTGACTATAATTAAATTTCACAACTTAAAAAAAGTATGTTAATTTATATATAATAAAATCTTCATATGTTAATGTATATTTCGTTTCCTTGCACCAATACACACAATTTAAGCCTCTAAATGTATATAATTTTAACAATTTAATTTTGAAGCATTTTAGTGTGAATGCGCACCTTGAGTTTATCGTCACCAAATTTGTATTTTAATTAATTTATAAACGCTCTCAAAATATCTGATATGATAACTTTTTTTAATTTACTATGACATAAAGAAAATGTTTCTTAAACTATAAATGCTTTAAAACATATGTACATTACACAGCATGCATAATTTAAATGGTTATCTTTGCTTAAGATTTAGTATCTGTACTATACTACTAGGCATGTTTACATATGTCATATATCAACGTATTCTTCGCTTTCTAAGCATATATCTTGTATATTTACTCTACCATAAGATGCCTGCTTTGTTTTCTGTGATGGTCTTTCGCTGAAGCTTTCATTCACTTCACGGCCATTATATTAGCATCCTTCTCCGCCTTTGTCATCCGCTTCACAATTGTTCGACGCGCCTATTTTCGTTTCTTTGAGTATATTATTCTGCAGATTCCCAAAGGGCTCGTAAACAGTGAGAGGGCTGAAAGAATAGATGAATCTAGTTTTAGCTATGCCCCACCCATTCCTAACTAAGCTCCGCCCACGCTTTGTCCGTTTTGGGATTGACCGATTCCTGTACTCATTGCACCTCAGTTTCCACAAAATACACAGGCAAGCCGTTGAACATTTTGATCCTAATTGAATTGACTGGGTGCTGTTTCTGCGTATGGTAGCAGCAGCGCCAAGGCTAATTAATTTGAAAATATTCAACAGCATGTTTATTAAATAGTAAATTCATAGGCCTACAGTTCCTACAACATGACGGCCAATTATGCATTTAAGCAGGACTAAATCGCGTCATTCCTGGCATAATTGATTTTAACGTCAGCCTACACGTGACATAGTTGATTATGACGTCATATGATTGACTGAGGAACTGGATTTCCCGATTTCCCTGCAGTATTATCCACAAGGTTCATTGTTTATCAAGAGAGGGATACATTTCTAACCATGGTCTGCCAATGGAGGAATCCAGCTTCTCAGTAAATCATATGACGTCATAATCAACTACGTTACATGTATTCGTCGTATAAACTAGTTTGGACTGAACGTTGACGATTGTGTCGTGTTTATTGTGCACTAAACTCCTGTACTATCTATAGCCTACACAACACTGGTTCACGGGTTAACATTAGTCAGTTATAGGCTGGGGGCCAGGAGAATACCTCAAACACCACCTCAGGAACCACAGTCATCATAATTTGTTCACTTATTAGCTTCGAAGGAAACGATCGGGACATGCACCCAGAAAAAAATTGTAAAGATTCTTATTTTCTAGCCTTAACTCAAAACCGCACCATGGTCGTCAAAGCCTGTCATTTCTAAAGGAGTAGGAAACACAGATTGGGAAAACTCTCATATTTTATTTTAAATTATTTAATATTCATAAATAACCTCTCAAAATAGTGTTTGCTGCCTCCTTTTTCATTTGATGTACGTTCTTTTGAGCGGTCATTTATAAAAAAAAGTAATTTTAAAAATGATAGATTTTCAAATCTTTTTTTCCCCATCCCCTAAAAATTATTGATTTTGACGACCTAGATTTACAAGAAAGTAGCTTTCTGTTCTCCCATAAACGCTTGTTATTGACCGGCTTGAGTATCAAAGGGCTAATGGCCATCAAAACGGGGTTTGTTTAGGTAATATCCATTTGAAGGGCAAGAGTGGACCAATTTTGAAAGTTCACCACGGGAATGACTGGCTTTGTAATCGATAAGTAGGTCTTCAAAAATAGTCTTATCTTAGTCTGCAAATGAACAGGTCTCAGGAACATTTCAGACGCTGTTTTCGACCGTTTTTTGCATTAAGGGTTTAAAGTGACGCAAGCGGGATTAGGTGAATATGATCGTAAGCTGTCATTACTCCAGTCAAATTAGTTTCAATATTAATATATAAAGCTTTAATATCTAAATTGGTTTAAGAATATCAAAATATTTGCTTCTTGAATGTCCGTACTATTTCTTTAATTGACAATTGGAATGACTGGCTTGGGCCAAGCATTTCAGTTGTAAATTTTCAATAATAGTCTTCTCTTGGCACGCAAATGGGGTATTTCTCATCACTACTACCAAAAAGGCCGGTTTTGGCCGGCTTCGTAATGAACGGTTTAATCCCCTTCATGACAAATGCAGTGATCGTGGGGAATGTCCATTTGCCTGCCAAATGAAGGGTGTTTTTGAAAATGTATCTCTTGAATGACTGGATCGATAATCGTACCAGTCATTCCAGGGGTAAATTTCCAAAAAGGTCTTCGCTAGGCCATTAATGGATGAACATCTATTAAATAGCGAAAACATACAATTCGTACATCTCGACGGACGCTTCCTAGGATTTATGACGGAGTATTTCCGTCAATTAAGACTGTGACGCCAACCTATAGGCGACGTAGTTGATTATGACGTCAATACTTTAGTGGATTCATCCAGTTTGAAATAACACTAGCTATTGACAAACACGAATACGCAGGTACCTCTACTAGCCATGACGACTGATTTATGATTATAAATATCACAATATTTATGGGTGCATATTCGGAGTGCTTGGAGATGGAATTGTTAGAATTTGATATACTTGGAGGCTTATGTTGTGGACCTTGACGAAGCGAGTCGAGATATGATTTAGCTTGTGATGATTTTATTACATATAGACTGATATGATTGTTTGTGTTCTGAAAAAATTGAACTAGAGACACTAGTCCCTGGTTCAGTTAAGTAACTGACAATTATGATGGTTTGTGCGGGGCAAAATCATCATGTGCTAAACTCTGTTTCATTTTCATAGCGTTGGGGTACCCACATTGGGCTTCCGAGGGTGCTCAGATAGTTTTGTTATCTGGCATTCAACTGTGAATGTGCACTTTTATTAGACTCACTACTATGTATCATAAGTATAATTGTATAATTTAATGTCACCAAGTAATTAGATATAGTATAGTAACATGTATGTATTCATTCTTGTTACACCATGAGACATTTACTTTTTAATATAATTATTTGGGAGACGCGGTCATAAACCTGTCTTATCGCGCTCCCTCTGAGACAAAAAATAAATTCTGTTTAAACCAAATGGATTTTTAATAAGCACATATATGTATTTTCTTGAGCAAATTTATCAATTAAATGGTTGACAGGACTGTTGCTAGATCATAATGAACGTGTTGTGTCTCTACCAATGTAACATCAAACAATATGTTTTAAGAAGACAAAATGGCCGCGCCCACAGTTTAACGTTAATGTAATGTATAATACTTTAACTATCGAATTTGTTTTTTTAGAAATTTCAGTTTTCTCATTAAAAAAATGTCCATTTGCAGTCCAAGAAAAGACTATTTTTGAAAATTAATCCCACTCGAATGACTAGCTCTGTTAGCTAGACAGTCATTCCAGTGGTAAATTTTCAAAAATAGTCGTGTCTTGGTCTACGAATGGGCATTCCTTATGACAACTACAGACGCTGTTTTTGGCTATCTTAACCCGTCTTGTGCCAACTTAACCCTTTAATGGTCAAATTGGTAAAAAAACTGACCGCTGCAGGAATCTTGAAAAATGTCCATTTGCAGGGTAAGATAAGAAGATTTTTGAGAATTTACCACTGGAAGGCTAAGCAGATATTTGAATTTTCCTGACCATTACACTTTTGATGAATGCCCATTTGAAGGATAACAGAAATTTATTTTTTTTGTAAATTTTCGTTTTAATTTTACAAAAATACTGTTTTTGACTGAACAAATCTGAATTTCCTTGGAAAGTATCGGCAAACAAATGGTTAATTGAAATACATAGTGTTGTGAGAGCTTTAATTCGCTGTTGACACAAGAGGGGTTAACTGGTAAAACGTTAAAACACAAAGTGGTGTATAGATACATAACAACACCGCGTCTTGAAGGTAATCATACGACATCTATTTGCCATGATCTCAACTTCTATCAATGAAATAAAACACATTTAGATGCGGTCCGTATCCTTTTAACATATTTATAATTACTCTCATAATGACTTTTTATGAGATCATGTTCGGATTTAATAGTTGGACTCTTGCCGTAACACATCGCTGTCTGGCCAGTGTAATGGAGGAATCCGATCTGTCACATGACTTGATAACTGGCGCATGGCACGAGGTGGTGTTTTGAGCTGACAAGAACAATGAGAGCAACCACTTCGAAATCATCGTTATGAAGACAGTGTTAGGAATCCGCAAGGGCATCTAGTAACATTGTTGTCTCCATCATAGATGGGACGGTACTAATCTGTGTAATCCCTTGGCCCCTGAATGGCATAGGTATTATGACTATGCAACAGACATGAAATACGCCATTGCAAAGAGATTGAAACTGATGTGTATAACCTAGTATTCGATCGGTACTATGATTATAGTAAAAAGAGCTTCAAGGGAAATGCAAAATCTACTGGAACAAGACATCCAGTTACAATGGACCTTTCCAGTTTTAGCTATGCCCCGCCCATCACTAGGTAAGCTCCGCCCACTCTTCGCAGTGTTGGAATCAATCGAACCCTGGACTCCATGACTATCAATTTCCTGAAAACTATGCAGTTAAGTTGTTGAATATTTTATAACTAATTTGACTAGGTGCTGTTGCTGCCTATGGCAACAACAGCGCCCAGTCAAATTAGTTTCAAAATATTCAACAGAATATTTATTAAAATTAAAGACATACAATTCGCACAACAATGCTCGCTCGCTCGCTCCATCGCCCACTCACTCACTCACTCACTCACTCACTCACTCACTCACTCACTCACTCACTCACTCACTCACTCCACCCACCCACCCACCCACCCACCCACCCACTCACCCACTCACTCACTCACTCAATTATGCATTTCTTCAGTCCATTTCACTGTCGTTGCAACGGCAAGCAGACGTGCAGGTCAGATGCACACGTCTACAACTACATCGCTGTGTTGCGCATCCTTTACTGCAGCCACATGATATAATTTCCGCACATGCCTGAAGAATCGTGGGATTAAACATCAGTTGTAGAACTAGCCGACTATCACTGTGTGGCCATCCACAACTTGTAACCGGAGACAGATGAGGTTTTGTGATGGTTGCTTGTCTCCATATCATACCTGATAATGAGCTAGACGTATGTGAAGTGCAGCTGCATTTGGAAGCTGGTGGCAGTGACTCACATGAACGACATTTCCGGAAAAGTCACACGTGCCTGATCACAAGTGGATGTTGTTGGAACTTGGTAGAGAAGACAAAAGATCATTTATGCTGATTTTATAGTCTCGTCCTCCAAGACTCCAATTCCCATCCATATCTTGGAGAAGATGGTGATGCGCTTCGAACACTTTCCATGCTGTCTTCTTGCCGTGCCCCCTATGAACGACACTGTGTCACATTCTGTGACAACATGAAAAGCTAGACGTGTGTCCACCAAATTGCCCAGGAGATTATGAAACAGATCATGAACTGGAATATACTTGCACTTTTTCTGTGTTCCTGCCTTCTTCCAAACCCGAGTTCATCGCATGATATCAAAGTGGGCAATCAGCAGAATTAGGTCATTCTGCTTCTTGTGAACACACTGCAACTTATGTTGCATTTGTGTGTAGGCAGTGAAGAACTATTCTCGTGTCGGCTTCTTCATGGGTTGCCTCGAGCATGATAGTGTCCAACTTCCCATCAGAATACTTTATTGTAGATATTTCGGTGAATCCGCCACTCACATCTGCTGTTTTGCCAGCAGGTACATTTTCCAGCAAATGGTGTGATAAGAAATTTGCCATGTCTGCCTTGTTATCACCAAGGGCAATGAAGTTACTCCAATTTCAGGGAAGAGGTATGCAATCGTTCTCACTTAAATGGCGCACTGGTCGCACACCTTTGTCTCACCTTTTCCTAGTATCACCTTTAATCGATTGTTCACTATATCTGTCAAATGTTACAACTATTCTTTGAAACTCCCTTCCTATGTCATATATATGATGGGCAAACTGTTCGACCAAGCCACCAAATGTGCCCACATCGTTTGGTTGGCCAAGTGCCATCACGACTGCGTATATATCTATTACAATGCATCTCGTTTCGGAAGGTCTCACGTCAGCTGGTGTTGGTGTATTGCTGGTTACAATATCAGCTAACAGCGATTTATTTTCTGAATTTAAGGTATCATTCGTGGACGCCAATGAAATTGGCACTGGCATAAGTTTGTGATTGAAGACCTACATTTCGACCAGAGTCATAATCAGTGATAAGCCTCTGTAAAATATTGCGGTCTACTTTTACCACTGTTTGTTTATCTGTTCCTACTTTCTGTATGGAATAGAGTGAAGCAAATGTAGACACTTTTCCAGGCATGCAGAAAGTTCCACCTGTGTCACAGGTTTTTTTAAAGGAGCTAATTTTTCTCAACGAACTTGGGTGAGGGATACCTGTTTAAATCTGTCCTGTTGAGAAGACATGATGAAATCTCAGCCGTAGCCAAAGCTTTGGTGACAATGTTTTGCATCAGAGATGACTTACTGTCAAATACCGTGGCGATTTAATACCGAAACTAACTTTGTCTCGGCAGTTGTATACCGTGTTTCCCCAGCTCGAGTAGATGCTATAGGTTTATACTCATCATTGCCGTATTCTGACAATAACATTTCTCTGGTTTGTTTGGACATCTGTGCTCTCAAGTTGTAAGACAGTGCCCATCGACTCAGGGCTGATGAAGTTTTCGCGATGCTGACTATGCATTCACCATTTTTACCAATTCCATTTAGCCATTTAAGACTGTGGTCTGCACTGAGTTGGTTGAACTTATTGTTCGTTTCTTTCACGACAAAGTTACCATTCTGGAATACAGTGTTTACTTCCGGTGGAAGGAGGTGCATCTCCACTACATATACTGATCCCCACCTGGCATAATTTGTGCGATTGTAGTGGAAGAAGGGAGCATTTTGGTGAAAGATTCTAAGTAAAGTTCACAAACGCAGTAGTACAATTGCAAGCATTTCTATATGATGCCACCAGAACAGTACACATGGATTGTTGTCATGTACATCAACAAGGAATGCATTCATGCAATCGTGGGATCTGGACGAAAGTAGTGTTGAGACTAGATCATCAAAGTGACTTCTGTCGTTCGATTTTGCAGCATTCTGAAGCGAAGATTTCAGTTCGTCATCATGATCTTCCATGTATTTGAATAATTTTGGCAGAAGAATTCGCCAAAGCGCCTGCAAAGTCATCTTGTGTATTCTCATGTTTCGCGAGTATCCTTTTCCCATAACCACACGCTTTGCTGCTTCAGCACCAAGGAATTCACTGTCAACCCACATATCAACCAAACCTCAATCCACCATGTGTTGTCCAATGATCATGTGGAACATCATCGTTGTATGTAGTCCCCATAGTCTTGGAATTCGAATAGCCTTGTACTCAGGAACTTCCCATTTTAGATTCGTGATATTCGGATACATTGCGCATCTACCATTACAACAACGTGTCATTTTTTCACTGGCGTTGTGATGTGAATGAGCCGTTGTATTACTGTGTTTAATGTCTCAATTCCAATTTTTCTGAAATATTTTCAGTCTCCAAATTCTAAAGGTTCCTGAACCTGTAGCGACAAACTAAGAAATATATGGACACTGTTAGGTACGCAATCAATCAATCGATTTCTCTTCGTTAACATCCACTCCTTGGAATGTATTGTTTAAGTGTATCACTTCTAAGCTTTAAGGTAACGGGCATTTCATAGATATTAAATTTATATATAATACAAGAATAAAAAAGAGGCACCTTCATAACTCTCAAAATTGTTGGGGGGGGGGGAGTGGGGGCGTTAGCCAATAGATAAACTAGCCCAGCTGTTACCAATCTTGCCTTGGACGAATGCTAAGTTCGCTTACTCGAGTCATTATGGTTTATTGTCATGAGCGGACCGCACTGGAATTTTATGGTGACCCTGGAGTGTTACTTCAACCTTGTTGAAACTGTGTTAGCTATACTGCCACGTTTTAAGATCGGTAATACGTGTGCCTAGCGATTTCCAGAAAACTATCCGGGTAAGCTGTTGAATATTTTGAAAGTAAGTTGACTGGGCGATGTTACTGTTTATGGCTGTAACACCGCCCAGTCAATGTACTTTCAACTTATTCTACATACTGTTTATTAAATAGTAAAGACATACAAGTCGCGCAGCTTGACGATCTATTAAACGATTATAACAGAATATCCACTTGCCCTCAGCGTGCTAATTGATCTTTCCATTTAGCTATGCCCCTGCCATCTCTAGCTAAGCTCCACCCACACCTCGATCGTGGTACTTTTGCTGACCGAGAGAGGCCCAGCCACGGAGTTTTAACCGTGAAATGACAGTGCTAGATAACCTAACCTGTCATTCGATTCCAGCAGACGCTCTCCATAAGAGAATGGAAACATGTACATACAAATCTGAATGCAAAAAAGTGTAAAACCGAACAACAGATTGGCGTCATAAGATTTATTAATAACAATTCTATATCTACTATACAAGTATACATTATTAATAATCTTATTATAACTAATTAAATAACACGCTTAAGCGTCGCAGCATAGAACGCTCAAGCGTAGGAGCAAAGGAGTATAATTATAAGAGGCGCGGATAAGCATTTATACGGACGTAACCTGACCGTAAGCAAAGCAAAGCATATCACGTGATAGTCATAATATGAGCAGTTGCCAAGCAATATGTACAATTAAAGTGGATACAGCATTTTGGACAATAATCAGCGGAGCAGCAGCTAATACTATATTTTACTAGTCTCAAGGACGAGTGAAAGGTCCAACCCACAGTAGGGGTGGAGGGGTGGGGGGGGGGGGTAGTACTAAAATATTGACTGTAGTAAATTTAGACTAGTATTGGAGTCAGGGCGTATGTATTGAAAAACGCAGTCACTCTGCCAGTCCCCAAGAGCGTTGACTACCGGGAGAGGGACCCCCGCACAGATAAGCCAATAAACCACGACGCAGACTATGGGTATTGTATTCGCCTGAGAGACCAATAGCTGTAGTAGCCCGTTTGTCTTTAGCCCGGAACTGGGACTGCAACAAGGATTGAAAGGAACCCTGGCTGGGGACACAAAACACCGGCAGATGACCATCTAATGGACCTACTGACATGAGAACATGCAAGAGAGCTCTGACTGGACAGAGAGGGTTGTCTTTTAGCAACGGTAACACGGAGCTATGGGTCCGTTGTGCAAGCTGGTTAGTGTTGGATGCTTTGACGACAATTTCAACCCCATTGTACAGAAATGATACATCTTGGCGTTTTATACAATTGTTCTCCTGAAATCTAGAGCTAGATGCGGTGGTAAAATTCCCTACTCGTAATAAACCGAAGAAAGCTGTTGTTACAGCAGCCCAGAATTGACTGTCTTCTAAAGACTTCAAGTCTAGCACACGGAGAATAGCGGTCAAATGACTAAGCGTGAAGGGTGGTTTTTTATTTTACCTATTGCCTTTAAGACGCTTCACGCCTTTGAGGAGGGATTGTGATCTCCAATTGTCTTTTAATGGGTTAGCTACTTCGTGGTCTAGATGCACAATACGCACTAAATTGAGATATTGTTGAATTGACATGAAAGATTTTGACTGGGACAAATATGCTATATAGCGTAAAAGGTTTACTGGTGATAAAGGTACTGGAGAACGGCCAATGAGATTACAAAATTTTAAGTACGTAAGCTGTTGTGATGTGTGTGCTTTGAGCGTGGATTCAGCATATGCGGCATTTAAGAACCTGGCCACATCCATGTCCAACTGTTGAATAATTTGTGCTACTGCCGGATCTGTGAAGAGAGAAAAGAGACGCTGCTAGCTGACATATGGTTTAACAAATTGTATGCTACGGGCATTACAATGTCTGCTGCATATAACGCAGTTATAAAACGTTCCATGTATCCTGAGAGGTGGAAGCGGGAGATAGCATCTGCAATAATGTTCTGATCACCAGGAATGAATTTTGTCATCTAATATATTTGGAGCAGCAGGACACGGTGTAGACCCTTTGTTGACGATACACGAAGTAGCCATGTTATCGGTATAAACACGCACCCTATGGCCAGCCACGCGCGGCCCCACCGTTTAGTTGATAAAAGCCCCATTGAGAGTTCCTTAATATTGATATGTTCGTACTGAAATTCCGGGTGGTCCAAATGCCACGCACGGTAAGTCCAATCAGATTGGCAGAAAGCTCCGCAGCAATAGGGCAAGCATCCGTGACCACTACAAGTTCAGAGCTTCCATCCCAAATAAGGCGTCGATTAGACGTACGATTTAAATGATGTAACCTCCAGGAGAGATCTGGACTAAAGGGGGTTAATTTGCTTTTGTGTGACTGGTGATTTAATTGTATAATAATGTCAAATATGCGTCTGATGTGGAGCCTACCCCAGTTGATCACGTGGGCGGCCCATGACAGTTCTCTAGCTATTTGTTCCAACTGTTTTCGAGAAGCCCGAACGCGTAATTGAAATTTTTCTAAAAATGCAATGAGTTCACATAACTTACGTGGATCGAGACATAAAGTTCCTACGACAGTATTAATAGTAATTCCTAAAAAATGTCAATTGTTGACAGGGGTTTATTACTTTCTGCCAATTAATAGCAAACCCAAGCGAACGCAACAATCTGATAAGAATATTGTAAGCATCCAGGCACTCAGCGAAAGTTGCCGCCATGACCAGAAAATCGTCTAAATAAGCAACGCATGTGTAGCCACGGCGGTGCATCATTCGCGTGACTGCCTGGGTAATACGGCTAAAGATACTAGAGCGTTTACGAGCCCAGAATGGAAGTTTGTTATCAACAAGGAAAGTTGCCTTTTTGTTATCTTTAAATTGCCATTGTAACCCTGTATATTCATAATTGGACGGGTTAATGTTGACACTACGATAAGCCGATTTAAGATCGATTTTGGACATATACCAACCGGGTTGTACAATGTCCAAAACTTCTTGTATATAATATAATATAATAATATAATAATTTATTTCCACAATAGGCCATCAGCTCTTGAGTGTACAACATATTATACATGTATGACGGATACCGTATAACACATACAATTAAATAAGGATATAGTTATAACAATAATTCATAGAGAAATTTCGTCCCTCGCTTCTATGTTTCTATTCATTAACCATTTACCAATAATCTCCAAGACAGCAAGAGGGGAATGATGAGTGAGACCAGGGGCGCGCTCACGAACGGGTCGCATCTCACCCCCGGCGCAACCACGTTGGGAAATATCACGTCATAATTTTTAATGACGCCATAAAGACTACAATGCAGCTATGCCAGGTGCAGGCTACGGCCCCTCCGCGAACACGGCCCCGGGTCGACAAAATAATCATCGACCCCTAGAGAAATTGATCAACAACCGTTCGTCCCATCTCCTTGTTTCCTCGAAAGAAACGAAAGTATAGACTGGTTTGGCACTCGTCTTTTGTCGCGTAGTCGTTCACACTACTACCACCAGGACGGCTGCAGTCATGGAGTAAGCGCATTGAACCGTCAGGTTTTGGAATGGCATTTAATGAACTGATGATGGTAGGCGGTTATTTTACTATTGTGTAATTACCTTCTAGTATTTCGGTGTTTAATTGCTTTTCAATATCTGTTTTGTTATTAATGTGAGATTTTGAATTACTTACACAGACAGGAGAGGGTTTGATATCGCTACTATCTACTATAGAGAAACCATATTTTATGCCTGACAAAATAAAGTCTTTGTCTTTGTCACAACTGAGTTCATATTCCAATATCTGAATACTGTTGCGCAAGGGATTGGAAACAGTTTGGAAATTTAATCGTTTTTTTGCTGCTGGTTGTGGCTGATGAGAATTAGAGCGGTGATAGAAATCGCCATGGTTTGTCGAGTAACAAGAAGAACACGCATGCGCGTAGCTACAGACGCGCAGATTGCACCCGTTCCGACCATTAAAACGCTCACATATTGGCTTGGCGGTTCGTGGATCAAAGGTGGCTTTCTGACCACCTGGTGTGTGTGAAGGGGTACGGTTGCGGTGCTGATGCTGGAATCTATCTGTTACTTTGGGACGCAGCCATGCTTGCATTAAGAATGGGTTATCCATCCCCCACTGGCAGTTGGTGCTAGCTTGTTCCCGCCGATATTGGAAGTCATAATTCAGGACTGATACCCAGTCAAACGTTTGACCGAACATCGCAATTTTAGCAATATAGCCCACATATTGTGACACGGTTTCCATGGAGCACTTATCCTTATTGATCATCTCCTGAAGTATTTTGCACGAACCCGCCATAAAGGGTCACCACCGATCTTGGCCGCCATATGATCTTGGCCGCTAGTATACCGATCGTGGCCGCAAGTATAAGTATTCCGATCTTGGCCGCCTATTATTGATACATTATTTAGATATTTATGTAGATTGAGTATAATAATCATGAGAACTATGTGAATGATTAATGTCGTATTACCGGAGATCTATATAAGTGTTTCTAAATCTAATATTTTTCCTTTTTTTACAGGTTCACGACGCGGGTGTCAGTCACGTGAGTCTAACAGTATCCATAGCTATCAGAAACATAGACCCTTTTATTCAATGTTATGAGAATTCTATTTAATATTTTGAAGATAGTTTGACTGTTTCCGGTCGAATTGATTTCAAAATAGTGAACAGTCATCATAGATATAAAATTCATGGACCTTTGAAAGATTTAAGATGTTTAGAGATATTCGGTTGCATATTTTGAAACTAATTTGACTGTTCCCTGTAAAACGGGCAGTTTGAGACACAGTTGTTAATAGGGTTAATACGTTTTGGCTAGTTCGTTTCATCTAATATATATACACATATATAATAGGTATACATATTGATTACTGACGGCTCTCACCACGAGCAGGTCAGCCAAACTGAGAGCCAGGTTAGTATGAACAAGTGAATGTGCATGAAGAGAATAATTTAGTGAAATTTGTGATAAAACAGTAGTATAGTGTTAATTAAGGAAACAATTCATATAAGGAAACAAATAAACAAGTATTATTTGGTAGCGATATTATTATTATTATTATTATTATAATTATTATTATTATCTTACTGACCTAACAGTGATCACAAGATATCATTACCCTATTAAGCGATCATTAGTTACTATTTATTACTATTTACTATTACTATTTATTACTGTGTATTATTACTATTATCTAATAGATCAAGCCATTAATTACTATTCATTTACTATATTATTATTATTATTATTATTATTATTAAATCAAATTTAGAGACCCTCTTACCACTAAAAAAAAGAACATGATATCATTAGTATTAGTTAGTATTAGTGCGAATGTTAGTAATATTAACACGTTAACATTAATAATATTGCTATTAGTGTGAATGTTAGTCATAGTAACACTTTAACTGTAATATTAGTGCTATTAGCAACGCTTTTAACATGCAGTGGTTGTGAATAAAGTACGCTATTATTAGTGCTATTATTGCAATGTTGAAGTTATATTAACCCTTTAACATTCAAGTCGCCACATTAGTCTGGACAAATGCCAATTAGCAAACCAAGAGAAGACTATTTTTTTAAATTATCACTGGAAATTACTGGCGCTGTAGCAGTCACTAATTCTTGTGATACATTATCAGAAAAAATGGATTACAGATGAAAGTTAAAGGGTTAATAAGTAATATACAGATTTTTTCTAAAAGAAAATGTTACATTAATAAACGTAGTATTATATTAGTGCGATTAATGTTTGTCATCAACACGATATCATTAGTAAGGAAAGAATAGTGATATTATATGAATTATTAAAGGATATATTAATTAAGAAACCGTGAAAGGACCAAAACACGGATGCCTATAATCAAATGCATTTGAGAGGAGCTCTGAAAAGGGCCTTTCCTGCAGCGGAATCTTCGCCTCAGACACATTGGATTAGAACCATCGTAAGCATCGACATTAAGAGAGCACCATTACGGATACCAGAGAACTATTGCACGGCAGCACCGCCACCCGCGTTCCTCGCCTCTCTATCCGGGTTCGGACAGATCAGATGAGTCCCTTCTGCAAGGAGCTGCTGTGCCGTGCGTTGCTGCCGATTGTACAATCGCCACAAATGTTCTACTTTCTGGTTGACCTCTTTAGCGCCTGCTCGTTGTCTGCGTGTCAGGTCGTCCCTCTGTACCAGAACAATTGTCCTGGTTGTCAACGCCGCCTCCGTATGCAGCAAGTGTATAAGTTTGTACAGTGGAAACTGGCCTGTAATAATAAAAATAATAATAATAATAATAATAATAATAATAATTGAGCGAACAAAGAAAAAGAACAAGATGATGATGATAATAATATCAAGTTTATTTTTTAAGTTGTGGGTTAGGTGGTTACAGTTATGTGTTATGGCTATGTTTTAGCTAAGATTAGGTTATGGTTGATTAATAATAATAATAATAATAATAATAATAATAATAATAATAATTAGTGTTAGGCCTACCTTTCTTGGCTCTGTGATTTAGGCGATAATGCCATCCCTCAACATCATTGTTGGTTCTAACCATCTCTCCGAACACGGGCCAATCCACGGGCTTAAATACTCGGCCATCCACCCACTGCAGTCTCATATACTCCACAATTTGCTGTATATCGGCGTTCAGATTTCCACCTAGCATCCTCACTAATTCGTCAAACGCGCAGACTATGCGCTCTGCCGGTAGGAGAGGCAAAGCCATGAATCTTCGGCTGATCTATTAAAAGATAATAATAATAATAATAATAATAATAATAATAATAATAATAATAATAATAATCAAGTACATGTTCATCATGCGCAAATAAATGGCAATAATATATAACAATTAAAAATGGGAAAACAAAGAACTAATAATTACCTTATGGGTACTCTCATCATCCACGTACGCTCGTTGAAGGCCCAGCTCCTGCAATTTACGATAGACTGCCTGTGTAAAGTGGAACAGACAGCCTTGTTGTGCGATGTTGGGCAGGACAGTCCGGCCGCTTTGCCATAGCGCGGCTTCATAGTCGGCGACGCACTTTCGGATCACAATCTGCCCAGGAAGGATGTCGAGGATCGCACGGAAGATCATGTTGTAATCCTCCGTGCGTCGGCTCGATATGAAGGCAAATAATAGTGGAATCTGCTTCGTGCACGCGCCGGAGACGATGAAACCGTGAATACGGTATATATATATGAGCTGCATGAAAGGAGCTTTGATTACCTTGAAGGTGGCATCCATATACCTGCAAAGAGATGGATACAAAATTTTTCAATCAAGATAATGTAAAAGAATTCTAATATATAAATTTAAAAAAAGCAAGAACAATGAACATTTTGCAGTAATAATAATAATAATAATAATAATAATAATAATAATAATAATAATAATAATAAAATAAATTATAATGATCATAATTTAATTTGTAAACTTACTGTTTATTGTGTATTCGTATACTTCAAAAGAAGTTTATTGAAATAAAGAAATTGAATTGAATTGAAAAAAATTATATAAATATATATACTGTGGACTATAAAAATGTGTGATACACTTAACAAGTCTTTGAACGTCTGTTATCCCGCCGGATCTAAGAATATATAAAAAAATATCTGTGACACACTTACCAAATCTTTGACCGCACTAAATGATGAATCATATCATCGCTGGCGAACGGCAGATGTCGATGCTCTCCTTCCCTGATGTTCCGCCTCTTAATTCGTTTGGAAGGTGTTCACGTTCTATTTCAAAAGTAGTAGTCCTTGGCTCCTGCGGGCGCATGTTCCGAAGCAGGTGATTGAGCTGTTTGGCCAAGTTTGGTATTTTTGGCATTGTCGGACACAGCGCAATTTCCCGCCCCGGAACATTATCCTGCATAACCTATAATAATAATAATAATAATAATAATAATAATAATAATAATAATAATAATGATAATAATAATAATAATAATAATAATAATAATAATAATAATAATGATACAATAATAATACAATAATAAACCATAATAATACAATAATAATACAATAATAATACAATAATAATAATAATAATAAATAATAAATAATAAATAATAAATAATAAATAATAATAATAATAATTTACCAACCTCGTCAACTATTTCTGCAGCGGAATCGAACACCCGCTTTCTAGCCTCCTTCTTTGCATCTCTACAGACGACAGCAACCTTGTCCCGACCTATAGTACACATATAATAATAATAATAATAATACTAATAATAATAATAATAATAATAATGTTGTCAAGTTTGTTATGGTTATGTTTGGTTATGGTTATGTTTGGTTATGTTTGGTTATGGTTATGTTTGGTTATGGTTATGTTTGGTTATGTTTGTGTTTGGTTATGTTTGTGTTTGGTTATGTTTGTGTTTGGCTATGTTTGGTTATGTTTGTATTTGGTTATGTTTGGTTATGGTTATGTTGGGTTATGGTTATGTTTGGTTATGGTTATGTTTGGTTATGTTTGTGTTTGGTTATGGTTATGTTTGGTTATGGTTAGGTTTGGCTATGTTTGGTTATGTTTGTGTTTGGCTATGTTTGGTTATGGCTATGTTTGGTTATGGTTATGTTTGGTTATGTTTGGTTATGCTTGGTTATGGTTATGTTTGGTTATGGCTATGTTTGGTTATGTTTGGTTATGGTTATGTTTGGTTATGTTTGGTTATGGTTATGTTTGGTTATGTTTGGTTATGGTTATGTTTGGTTATGTTTGGTTATGGTTATGTTTGGTTATGGTTATGTTTGGTTATGTTTGGTTATGGTTATGTTTGGTTATGTTTGGTTATGGCTATGTTTGGTTATGTTTGGTTATGGTTATGTTTGGTTATGGTTATGTTTGGTTATGTTTGGTTATGGTTATGTTTGGTTATGTTTGGTTATGCCTATGTTTGGTTATGGTTATGTTTGGTTATGTTTGGTTATGGTTATGTTTGGTTATGTTTGGTTATGTTTGGTTATGTTTGGTTATGTTTGGTTATGGTTATGTTTGGTTATGTTTGGTTATGGTTATGTTTGGTTATGTTTGGTAATGTTTGGTTATGTTTGGTTATGTTTGGTTATGTTTGGTTATGGTTATGTTTGGTTATGGTTATGTTTGGTTATGGCTATGTTTGGTTATGTTTGGTTATGTTTGGTTATGGTTATGTTTGGTTATGTTTGGTTATGGTTATGTTTGGTTATGTTTGGTTATGGCTATGTTTGGTTATGTTTGGTTATGTTTGGTTATGGTTATGTTTGGTTATGTTTGGTTATGTTTGGTTATGGTTATGTTTGGTTATGGCCATGTTTGGTTATGGCTATGTTTGGTTATGTTTGGTTATGGTTATGTTTGGTTATGGCTATGTTTGATTATGGCTATGTTTGGTTATGTTTGGTTATGGTTATGTTTGGTTATGTTTGGTTATGTTTGGTTATGGTTATGTTTGGTTATGTTTGGTTATGGCTATGTTTGGTTATGTTTGGTTATGTTTGGTTATGGCTATGTTTGGTTATGTTTGGTTATGTTTGGTTATGGTTATGTTTGGCTATGTTTGGTTATGTTTGTGTTTGGCTATGTTTGGTTATGGCCATGTTTGGTTATGGTTATGTTTGGTTATGTTTGGTTATGCTTGGTTATGGTTATGTTTGGTTATGGCTATGTTTGGTTATGTTTGGTTATGGTTATGTTTGGTTATGTTTGGTTATGGTTATGTTTGGTTATGTTTGGTTATGGTTATGTTTGGTTATGTTTGGTTATGGTTATGTTTGGTTATGGTTATGTTTGGTTATGTTTGGTTATGGTTATGTTTGGTTATGGCTATGTTTGGTTATGTTTGGTTATGGTTATGTTTGGTTATGGTTATGTTTGGTTATGTTTGGTTATGGTTATGTTTGGTTATGCCTATGTTTGGTTATGGTTATGTTTGGTTATGTTTGGTTATGGTTATGTTTGGTTATGTTTGGTTATGTTTGGTTATGTTTGGTTATGGTTATGTTTGGTTACGGTTATGTTTGGTTATGTTTGGTTATGTTTGGTTATGTTTGGTTATGTTTGGTTATGGTTATGTTTGGTTATGGTTATGTTTGGTTATGGCTATGTTTGGTTATGTTTGGTTATGTTTGGTTATGGTTATGTTTGGTTATGTTTGGTTATGGTTATGTTTGGTTATGTTTGGTTATGGCTATGTTTGGTTATGTTTGGTTATGTTTGGTTATGGTTATGTTTGGTTATGTTTGGTTATGTTTGGTTATGGTTATGTTTGGTTATGGCTATGTTTGGTTATGGCTATGTTTGGTTATGTTTGGTTATGGTTATGTTTGGTTATGGCTATGTTTGATTATGGCTATGTTTGGTTATGTTTGGTTATGGTTATGTTTGGTTATGTTTGGTTATGTTTGGTTATGGTTATGTTTGGTTATGTTTGGTTATGGCTATGTTTGGTTATGTTTGGTTATGTTTGGTTATGGCTATGTTTGGTTATGTTTGGTTATGTTTGGCTATGGTTATGTTTGGCTATGTTTGGTTATGGCTATGTTTGATTATGTTTGGTTATGTTTGGTTATGGCTATGTTGGTTATGTTTGGTTATGTTTGGTTATGGTTATGTTTGGTTATGTTTGGTTATGTTTGGTTATGTTTGGTTATGTTTATGTTTGGTTATGTTTGGTTATGGTTATGTTTGGTTATGGTTATGTTTGGTTATGCCTATGTTTGGTTATGGTTATGTTTGGTTATGACTATGTTTGGTTATGTTTGGTTATGGCTATGTTTGGTTATGTTTGGTTATGTTTGGTTATGGTTATGTTTGGTTATGTTTGGTTATGTTTGGTTATGGTTATGTTTGGTTATGTTTGGTTATGTTTGGTTATGGTTATGTTTGGTTATGGCTATGTTTGGTTATGGCTATGTTTGGTTATGTTTGGTTATGGCTATGTTTGGTTATGTTTGGTTATGGCTATGTTTGGTTATGTTTGGTTATGTTTGGTTATGGTTATGTTTGGTTATGGTTATGTTTGGTTATGGCTATGTTTGGTTATGTTTGGTTATGGTTATGTTTGGTTATGGCTATGTTTGGTTATGGCTATGTTTGGTTATGTTTGGTTATGGTTATGTTTGGTTATGGCTATGTTTGGTTATGGCTATGTTTGGTTATGTTTGGTTATGGTTATGTTTGGTTATGTTTGGTTATGTTTGGTTATTGTTATTGTTATTGTTATTGTTATTGTTATTGTTATGGTTATGTCTATGATCGGTTATTGTTAGGTTAAAGTGATAAGCAATAAGAATAACCTGGTTCTGCGTTGCACACATGGAGGTGCAGTCCACGAACATAACCGCATCCCTTTCATGGACTATTGCCTTACACATGAAAGGCCTGGCCCGAGAGGTACACCTCCAAGTCACCTGCGGTAGCCTCTTATCCACTTTGAGGGTATACCGGTACCCGTAGCTGTCTATCAACAGATCCTATAATATAAAAAAACAATAATTGGTTATGGTTATGTTTGGTTATGGCTATGTTTGGTTATGGCTATGTTTAGTTATGTTTGGCTATGGTTATGTTTGGTTATGTTTGGTTATGTTTGGTTATGGCTATGTTTGGTTATGTTTGGTTATGTTTGGTTATGGTTATGTTTGGTTATGTTTGGTTATGGCTATGTTTGGTTATGTTTGGTTATGGCTATGTTTGGTTATGTTTGGTTATGTTTGGTTATGGTTATGTTTGGTTATGTTTGGTTATGTTTGGTTATGTTTATGTTTGGTTATGTTTGGTTATGGTTATGTTTGGTTATGGTTATGTTTGGTTATGCCTATGTTTGGTTATGGTTATGTTTGGTTATGGCTATGTTTGGTTATGTTTGGTTATGGCTATGTTTGGTTATGTTTGGTTATGTTTGGTTATGTTTGGTTATGTTTGGTTATGGTTATGTTTGGTTATGTTTGGTTATGTTTGGTTATGGTTATGTTTGGTTATGGCTATGTTTGGTTATGGCTATGTTTGGTTATGTTTGGTTATGGCTATGTTTGGTTATGTTTGGTTATGGCTATGTTTGGTTATGTTTGGTTATGTTTGGTTATGCTTATGTTTGGTTATGTTTGGTTATGGCTATGTTTGGTTATGTTTGGTTATGGTTATGTTTGGTTATGGCTATGTTTGGTTATGGCAATGTTTGGTTATGATTGGTTATGGTTATGTTTGGTTATGGCTATGTTTGGTTATGGCTATGTTTGGTTATGTTTGGTTATGGTTATGTTTGGTTATGTTTGGTTATGTTTGGTTATGGTTATGTTTGGTTATGTTTGGTTATGTTTGGTTATGGTTATTGTTATTGTTATTGTTATTGTTATTGTTATTGTTATGGTTATGGTTATGGCTATGATCGGTTATTGTTGGGTTAAAGTGATAAGCAATAAGAATAACCTGGTTCTGCGTTGCACACATGGAGGTGCAGTCCCCGAACATAACCGCATCCCTTTCATGGACTATTGCCGTACACATGAAAGGCCTGGCCCGAGAGGTACACCTCCAAGTCACCTGCGGTAGCCTCTTATCCACTTTGAAGGTATACCGGTACCCGTAGCTGTCTATCAACAGATCCTATAATATAAAAAAACAATAATACAATCGTCATAAGCGACACATTATATATATATATATATATATGTATATATATATATATATATATATATGCCATAACAAACTAGTAGACAAATGAAGAACACCATCAACCTGGCCACCCACCTCACGTACCTTTCCACGTATACTCGAGTCTTCCACCAAGGTATACCGAATGGGCTCATTGATGTCTTGGAGGACTGGTCGTGGATTCGGAATCTAGTCCTCAAGCTCTGACTCAAAACGTGTGTAATAATCAAATAATATTTGCGAGAGCATGTAAGATTTTGATATTTCCAGATTTTGTGGTGATTTTATATCTGTAAACTTTACTCATGAAGCTTTTGTGATTTATGGGTTTACTTGGATTAAACATAATTCGACTTTTCTTTGTTTCAAAAGACCGTATGCTCCTCGGCTATTATTCCATAGTTTCAAACGATTAATATTTCTTGCAAATGTAGGGATTATTCAAACCATTCACAATGGGCACATATTTCCTATAGCTTTACGCGCGAATTTGTTACTGCTATGCTAACCCCGCGAGTGTTGAACATTTTTCAATAATAATCAGCAAAAAAGGCAGTGTGGGTGCACTGTGGGTGCAACTGATTGTGGATCCTCAAGTGGTTCAATAATATAAATTCCTAATGTATGAACCACCATTGCAGGTACTAACTTCTCCAAGGTGGTCTTTATTTGACTCTCAGATCAACATACGTGTTTTAGCGTTGGGGACAGCGAGTGAGCTTCTTGTTTGAAAATTTTTCTTTGGAATGGCTGGACCTGTTTTCGAGCAAGTCACCCCAGTGATAACGTTTCAAAAATAATCTTCGCTTGATTTTCGCGTGATTTAAAGTTAGTAACTAAATTTAGAGTCTGATCCTCAAGTGGTTCGATAACATAAATTCCTAATGTAAGAACCACCAGTATATAATAAGGTAATAACTGCAAGGTGGTCTTTATAGGCAGGTTTCAATGGCATTTAACAATATCTGTCAGATCAACATGCGTGTTTGTTAGCGTTGGAGACGCATCGTCATCCACTTGTGCTGCTTAGGGAACAAATATGGGATGGAAAGAAGGTTAGGGAACAAATATGGGATGGAAAGAAGGTTAACAGATGTTACTTTCAAACTAAAAACATATTATTATATGACGGGATGGCAAGAACAAAATTTAAAATTAAGATATTAGAAGACCCGCGCGTCTGTTGTCTACAATAATAAGAGAGATAAATCTGGATAGTTTATTTCGATTGTCACTAAACCTATCCAGAGTAATCTCCCTTATTATTGATACATCGAAATGACTGCGGTTTAGTTGGTAAGTAAAATGTGTTCATTTTTGTAGATACTGTCAATATGTACGTCATATATATTGTATATATGAAACTGTATGAATGTTTTTTAGAACCGTCCACCGCAACTACATGAAAAAGTAAATTCTTGACGGGATAAAATATATTTTGCCTGTATGATAGCATTGAAATTGGGATATGAACCAACATCATACATCATCATCCCTTTGTGAAAGTCGCCACTGCCTCGCATAACTTAAGTGGTCCTCCTTAGATAAACGGTTTTATTTTTAGACCCACCAGTTTCTATTTTACATGTTTTTAGAACCATCATCAGGAAACCCCAAGTGGCCCTCACCTTTGAAATTGGTGGTGCTATGCATTAGACTACTTATTCACTAATATTAAAAATACAACCAAATTTTTCTTTGGAATGACTGTACCGGTTTTCGACTCAGTCATCCCAGTGGTAAATTTTCAAGAAATAATCTTCGCCTAGTTTTCTCATGCTTTAAAGATGGTACAGCTGATTGTGGATCTTAAAGGTGCGTGGTTCGATAATAATGTTCATGCTGTTATAAGAACCACCATTACAGGCAACTTCTTCAGTGTGGTCTTTATAGGCTGGTGTCAGTGATATTTATGATTTTCAGTTGGTAGCGCAGATTGTGGTGCGATAAGCAGCCATTAATAAAATGCATCAAGTAAGAACCACCATCTGCGCCCAAGAGTTGTAACGACAACCACCGCAGAATGTTGGTGAAAGTTATTGCTGTGTTTCGGTTCCAAGTATAAGATAAAATCAGAATTTTGCTGTAAGACAACACCTTGTTTTGTGGATTGTCTGCTGTAACAACACCCGTGGTTAAGTGGAATAATTGCGCTCTATAATTGCGGGAAGCCGTATTGTCATACACCCCATGGACAGACAGTTACGTAAACACGTCGAATACAACGGCGCCAATGAGAACGCTTGACCAATGAGAAAGCATGTTACCGAGAAGGACGACGCAAGCACGCGCGTATGTCCCAGAGATGGATCATTCTGTAACAAGCTCTTGACCATAGAAAAAGCTAAATTTTCTGACGCAATTTATTTACAAATTCTCTTTATATATTTTGGACTTAAACCATTCTAAATTCGAACTCAAAATTGTTAATTTTTCGTATTAGTAGCCTACTTTCATCATTTTTAGCGATTTTCTGAAACGCTTGCATATTATAACATTATTAATTCGATTCGAATACGTGTTCGATCGTGTCAAGAAATATAGGAAATAAACTAAACCTTTCTGAATTCTAAGAATTAAGACACAAATACAACAAAATATATTTTGTTCAAAAAATGTATTATTACGGATTGGATTCATTTATATTTCAAAACGGTTATTAATTTAAACACGGCTTTACAAAATTAACTGATCACAGAATTTAATGTAGTCTACAAAGTTACTTTTTTTAACCGCTAATCTTGTTTCGCCATTTCTACTTAAATTCCCTTGTTTTCGACGATCCGGCTTTTAGTATCAATCAGCTTTATCGCTCAAAATCGTAACAGCCAATATTTCGGGATTACGTTAAGCCGTCAGCTAGCCGTCAGTTAACCATTCACGATTCAATTACCTGAAACATAGGAAACAGATTTTAGAAAAGTTAGAAATAGGAACAACAGGTATATCGATAGGGGTACAGAGATGTCGGCCGTATACGATGCCGGCCGCTATGTATACGATGTCGGCCGCCTATAGTGTATATGTAGCTCTAAGATATCTATCTATCTTTCTACCTACCAAATTACCTATCTACCTACCTATCTCTCTCCGTATCTCTCTATCTAAAAATCTGTTCTTGTGTTTTCACAGATTCCGGCGGCGATGTTTTGGACACTGCGCAATAATTGCAATTATCGGCGGAGACTATAACACGGGAAAGCAAATTCACGCCGGAACTGGAACTGTTACAACTTGTGAAAATTTCCAATTGCCCAACTTGAATAAAGATTGAGAAATCATACCAAAGGACGAAACGATATCATTAAAGATTCTGTTAAATTTTAAATATTCATGTTTTGTCTTAAATTTCAATTTAATAAGTCTTAGTCGGAAAAGGGTGTAATTGATTTTATGATTGAAATTATCTTCGGACTTATCAATAGCTGTCTATCAACAGATCCTATAATAGAAATATGCCCAAGACTCAAAATAAATTCTTGCGCATGAAATAAATGGTTTGGTTATAATGGCTATAGATTCTAACAAATTGTATTTTGCGCTAAAGAATTTGGATATAAAAATGTGGGTCTGAACAAGTCGAAAGTTGAGTTCAGACTGATCTAGTATCTAAATCCAATGCACACCCTCTGAAAGAATGTGCATTTCGATTCATTGCTAGCGTTTCTATTGATTGATTGGTTACAGATAATTTCAGTGGGTGTATCTAACGTCTGTCAATGTCTGCCAATATACGGTTTCCTGCAATTATCTCCCACCTCCTGCGATTTCGTAGTTAATTCCATTCATTGTTGACAACAATGAGTGCACTTATCAAGATTCGCCGTGTTGTGAGCTTAAGGCCCAAAAATGTAAAATGGATTTCATGATTTAAGGTTGAATGGAAGCTATTGCTGCGGTTAATGAATGCATGCAACAGCTTTGACCGTGACAGCAACCTTTAAATAAATAAATACAAATTCTGGTTTGAATACTGCAAAGGGATTTTTGAAACATTTTCTTGCAATATCTGACAGCAACAACTTTCTGTCTTCTTCTTCTCCTTTTCGTTCGCTGATCATACCGCAGAGGAAACGGAAGGTGTATTTTAAGCCCCACCTACAGGGCATAACGACTTTCTGTAAAAATATAAGTTTCCCGATGTTTTTTAAAAATTAAATTAAAATTTGATACTTTTACCGTATTGTAATCGAGTCTGTCTGCGTGTCTCCGTGCGTGCTTGTATCCGTGGGTGTGTCTGACTGTGCGTATATATATATACTATCAAGGTGGATAAGCGACGTCCACAGATCACATGGTGCTGTTCTGTCCGCAGTAGGACGTTAACATGCAAGGCCACCGTGCACGAGAGAGATGGTGGCTATGTTCGTGGTATACAACAACATATCTGTACCGCGGAACCAGGTAATCGAATTTTGGTATGTATTTATACGGGTTGTACTGCAGCGAGCAATAAGTTCCTTTGTCCGATATATATAATATGCCCAGATGACACCGTGTTCATGCGTATACCTAGAGACAACAAAATTATTAATAATTAAGGGAAGTCACTCTGTACAGTACACCATATAATAGGCTAGGAGCAATTATGTCCCTTGTAAAAATCACTACCAGCGTTTGCTAGGTTATGCAAATTGTAATAACAAATAGAGCTATATGACATCCACGTTGTAACAAGAACATAGCTTCGCGTGTCAGGATCGATTTATATACTTTGCAACATGAACTCCATAAGCTATGCGCAGTCGGTGTAAGTTTGTTTCAAATTTTCAACAATTTAAAACACCATTTTGATTTCGATTAATAATACACTTTTGAAATAAATTTGAATATGACAACAACAGCCCGCAGTCCAATTAGTTTCAAAATATTTTTTAAAAAAGAAGAAACGGTTGCACGACAGTGAGATGTCGTTGGGGATCTTTCAGCATCGGTTCCGTGAATTCCCTAATTCTTTCCTTTAATAAATCTAGGGAAATGTCGCTGTCTAAGCTGTTTCCCAGGGCAATAACAATGATATGTTTTGGATTTTCTCTCAATACGAGATTGATTTCGGCACGGCCTGGAAATTTGCTAATGTTAGGGCCAGTTTCACGATTCACCCCCGTGTGTTGAAGCCTTCTCATGTACCAACATTTCCTCTGTAACTTCGCATGCATTCGTCTTACGAAAGATTGCCCAATAATAAATACACTGTGATCCTCCATAACAAAATGATTGTAACTGACGAATCGGGATTATCAAAACGATATGATTAAAAAGAAAAAAATTCCACAAATATATAGGCAAATTCTGGACTCTTAATGCGATTAAATAATGTTAAACACATTAATTTTCCTCTTTGATCACTTGCCGTTCAATGGCTTGACAGGGACAGAATCGCCGGTTGGTTGGTTGTATGATAATGGATTAAGGTTTTCAAAGAAGGTGCCGTCACAAAGTTCCGTCATTATGTATTTACTTATTTACTTATTGATTTATGGTTTAATTATTTGTTTAGTTATTTATTTATTTATTATTTATTTACTTATTATTTATTTATTTATTTATTTATTTATTTATTTATTTATTTATTTATTTATTTATTTATTTATTTATTTATTTATTTATTCATTTATTGTTTAATTATCTGTTTAGTTATTTATTTACTTATTCATTATTTATTTACTTATTCATTATTTATTTATTTATGGCTACATTTGCCATGTGCGGGTCTTAAACGAGCACCAAAGAAGAAACTATGGTTCTGTGGCCACTGTAAATAGATATATACTAGCAGACGTTGTTTCGACGTTGAATCAATCTTGAATTTACGTCATGACATAATTACAACATTGATTAAACATCAAAACAACGTCATCACAGCACTGGGTAGTCAAATGGCTTTAAAATATTTTGGACAACATATTCACTAATAGTTCTCATTTTGTCTTTTGTCTGTTTGTAAGAAATAAACTAAAATATTGTTGCATAGTGTTGTATATAATCAGGTATATTATTAGAATTTTAATTTCAGTTTGATTATGTTACAAAGCAATAAAGTATTGTTTGTAAATATTTGTATATTATTGTGTTGGTCTTTATTTTCCATGTCCCGACCCAATCCAATTTGATTTCAGATGTCGATGTACATAATATATATATATATATATATATATATATATATATATATATATATATATATATATATATATATATATATATAATGTATAATAACGAGTACACTAATAATTACGCCACATCAGTCTTATTCATGTGTGTTGATAAGCTGTGGTCGTATAAAAAGATTATAAAATTTGAAAACCGTTAATTACGCCACATCCACATCAGTCTTATTCATGCGTGTTGATAAGCTGTGGTCGTAAATGTTCCGACATATAAATACTTGTATAATTTGTCTTTATGTTTGTGTTTTGCCAGTAATCACGCGTGTGTGTATGCATGCGTGAGGGCGTGCGTGCAGTGGCTCTTTGGGTGAGAAAATGAATTTTGTTCGATTTGAGCTGTATGCTACTAAATACATCGGCTTCTTCGACCATTAATTCTTTAACTCTCCAAGGTTCACTAACATCATGACTTCAGCCAAAGTGTGTATCTGCGCAAGTGTTGTTGTCCTGCCCTAATATTAATAACAACTACCGTATACATTTATGTGCGTGTGCGTGCAGTGGCTCCTTTGGATCTTGGGGGAGAAAATGAATTTTGTTCGATTTGAGCTGTATGCTATTAAATACATCAGCTTCTTCGACCATTAATTCTTTAACTCTCCAAGGTTCGCTAACATCATGACATCAGCCAAAGTGTGTGTGCGCACGCGTATCTGAGGAAGAAAGAAAAATAATATAAGCAGTTTGAATCATGCAACTTATGCAATGCATTTATTATGAGAAATATAGTCATAAATGATTTAAAAAATCAAAAAGTACCATTCTTTGTCGGCTATATTGTTCAAGGGTTAATTCTCTAGTGTAGCGCTCAGAGCCTGCCAGCACTCAGAGCGTCAGATCTCGCTCCTACAGTTTACAATAGGCCGCAATGCTAATATACAGGACGCCTCAGCGCCGACGATTATCTATAGCCCCAGAGACAACATCGGCGCTGGAGTGCGGTAGGATGCCAGACCCTTATTATTTATTTAGCCTGTTTATAAGTTTGGCCTTGCACCTTGCACATGCGTGAATTTAAACTAATAATCAGGTTTATTCATTGGTGCCGATTTCATAGTATCATATATTTCTAACTTATGTAACTTCATATTTTTTAGGTAGAGAAAGGTTGCCGTGGTTTGTAGAGAGGTCAAGAAGATGGCGACAAAGCGATTATTTGATTCTGCCGCCGAGATACCTGAAGAGGTAATACTAACAACAATTATTTGCATTTATTATTATTTGTATTTATTATCCCCACGTTTAAAAAAACCACGTGTGGGATATTGTAATCGCCTCCGTCCGTCTGTCCGTCCGTCACGCTATCTCCGCCCAAACCATTTAGTGGAATTAAATCAAATTTGATATGATTGCGCTTTGCAAGACAATATTTAGATTTATTTAGAGTTATTATTATTATTGTTTTTATTATTATTATTATTATTATTATTATTACTATTATTATTATTTTTATTTACAGGCTATTTTGGAAGGAATTGAAGATGTGGCGAGGTGCCCGACCTTGCCAAAGCTGCCTAACATGGCTAAACAGCTTAATCACCTACGAGAAAACATCCGTCCGAAGGAACCAACCACCACTACCTTCGTGATGGATGCTGAGCACCTCCCAGCAGGCTTTCTACGCCGCGATATATTAGAGGGTGAGCGTCGCTTTGTCCTGTTGGGCAGCGATATTATGATGCATCACCTGGCAAGGATGAAGACATGGTACGATTTATATAAATCATCATCATCATCGTCGTCATTATCATCGGCATCATGTTCACTGTTATTGCGCTACACTACACATGTTATGCATATCACTCATACTTTGTCATAACTAACCCTACCATTAATGCGTATATGTTATTAGTTAAATACTATATGGATAATTATGTTATAATCCCAACAGGTATATGGACGCGACGTTCAAGGTGGTACGTGCTCCGTTCATGCAGTTGTTCTCAATTCATGGATTCATGAAATCTGGCAACTGCATGAAGCAGGTACCGCTCTTGTTCGTACTGATGTCGGGCCGTCGCGCGGCTGACTACACAACAGTGTTCCGTGCAATTCTAGATGTGATCCCGGGCCCGATTTCGCTCCAAAAGTGTGTGGCCGACTTTGAGGCGGCAATGTGGCAGAGGGCCCCTTTGAGCTCAAAGTAAAAGACACAAAAATCCCGTATCAGAAACTCACCCAAGCGCAATTTATGACCACCCACCTTAAAGAGTCACCGATATGTCACCTGAAAATACAATTTAGCAAAACATATGGATTGCATTATTCAACGAATGGAAAATTTCATTTTTAGCTATGCCCCGCCCATGTCTAGGTTAGCTCCAGCCCCGCTTTCTCGGTGTTGGGATCGATCGATCCATGTACTCTCTGAATCTCAATTTCTAGAAAACTATACAGGTAAGCTGTTTAAGTCTATATGTCTGTCTTTTTCTGTTTACCCGACCTTCTCAAATCATGTTGGCCGTGTCATCTAGTAATACGTATTTTCATATTTTAATAGGACGTTATATACTTGAGAGATGCCCATTTTACGAAGCCGTATGTCAGCGGGGCGCGTGTGAACGACTACAGGGCGCTTGGCGATAAGGAAAGTACGTCTCATTATCAGATAGTCAAGCTTATCTTCAATTTACCTTTCCAGGGTATCCATCTATCAGCTGACGTCATCATAATCAGCTAAGCGGTGGGTAGGATGACGTCATACTCATTACGTCATAAAGGAGTCTATATGGCAGTCTTTTAATTAACTCTTAATCCTCTGACACGCTGTAAGAATTGTATGTCTCTACTATGCTGTTGAATATTTTGAAACTAATTTGGCTGGGTGCTGTTGCAGCCATACAGCGCCCAGTCAAATTAATCCAAAATATGCAACAATATTAAATGTTAAAGACATGCAGTTCGTATAATAACGCGTAGTCAGTCATCAATTAAGCATTCGTGACGAACATAGGTACGTCATTCATGACATAAGTGATTATGACGTCATCCTACACGACCCGTAGTTGATAATGACATCATATCATTGACGGATAAAATGGAATCCTACGTTGTTTAGATGATCACTATGTGGTTGAAAAGCCGTTTCCAGTAAAACAGATTTGACTTTATTAGAGACAGCACGCGAGGTAGTACGTACCAATGCTTTCTGCCACATAACCAATGGCGCTGTCAAATCGCTATTTGTTTAAAGGTGCATATTCACACTAAAATGCATGAAAATAAAATTGTCAACATTTTATGTTTTTAGATGTTTAAACTGTGTACATTAATGTACTGACACGAAATAAATCTTAACATATTGAAGATTTTATTCCGTATACATTATTATAACATTTTAATTGTTAATTTGAATTAGGGACCTTTAACAATTTTATGTTCATCCATTTTGGCGTGAGTATGCACCTTTAATATCCGGATCCACCCCTAGCGGTGTCACGCCCATTTATAGATAACCCACGCCTTCTTTTTACGACTGTCGTAAGCGATTTGAAACGGTGAACCCCGACTTTTCATAATCTAAATTGCACTGTAACTATGCAGGCGAGCTCTTGAATAATCTGAATATAATTTGACTGCGAGCTGGTGTTACCTGTGCGTACTTAATAGCTTGTAAATTCACGGATCTACGCCATTTAATTTTGACGTCATATAACAAGTGGTGTATTTTAGATTATGACGTCAGATATTTGTGTGCCAGATCTGATACTTTGGTTGTCCTGTCAACATTTTGTTGTCAACTATTTATTTAACTGATTATGCTACTGTTCCCGAGCAAGCGCTATCAAAAGTTAGATAAAATATGCATTAGCCTTCATAATACCAATCGGACCACAGACAATGCTGTTGATGCACGATGCTTTCATCAGTCGCATGGCCCACCCATGATTTTATTAACCCTTCTTGTGTCATCTTAACCTTTTAGTCGCCAATCAGAGCCTCTGCAGTGACTGTTCAGGAATGTCCATTTGAAGACCAAGAGAAGACTATTTCTTTGAAATTTTACCTCTGAAATGACTGGCTCGGTGACCGAGCCAGTCATTCCAGTGGTAAAATTTCAACAATAGTCTTCTCTGGGTCCGCGAACATTTAGATTTACATGACCCTTTAATCGTCAAGCCGGCGAAGACACGTTCTTAAAAAACAATATTCCTAACTTCCAGTGGTAAATTTACAAAAAAGCAGCTTTCTTTTGGCGAGCAAATGGCCATTCACTAATAGTCCGGTCAATCTAGGCCAAAAATATTTTAACCCGGAACAAATTGCAACATAATTTTTTTACCTCGCCCAGTGTATAGGGGGCCATCATGTACAACATATCAAAAGTCCTCCAAAATTCCAATAGGGGAAAGGGTAAAATTTGCATAATTATTACCAGATTTGGGCCATTTCACCTGAAAAATCCATTTTCTTTATTTCTTTAAAACCGGTATGTAATTTATGTGTGACTGGGTATTTTTGGACTTTTTTAGTAATAAATGAATACGATTGACATATTCTCCACAAATTAAATGTATTGTGTTATGCCACTTGCATGAATTTACCTAATACCATCATTGATATTGATACAATACATATTATATTTTATTATGTCACGGTATTGTGTGTTTCTAAGGTAAGCTAAGATGAAATAGTATGGCATAGGTACCTGGTTTCTACTAATTTCATCTTGCATCAATTATCCAAGTCATCTTCCTCAATGAGCGTTATTGAATTCGAGCAACTGAGACCCTTACAGTCTTCGCAGGCAGATGTGCAGCTGAGCCCATGTTTTCTACAGGTGCATCTCTTTGATTCACAGCCAGTTTTGCAGCTGCATCTAAATGAATACAGTAAATCGTCAGGTGCTGCCAGCATGTCAGTCTTAACAGGCAGCATGTGGTGGTTGAGAACTTTCCAGCCCCATTCTGTTTGATCCATATCTCCAGCATCTCCTCTCCGAACTTGAATTTGGTAGTACATGCGAAGACTGTGAAACTTTGCGGATGCGGGTGTTGGTGGTAAATCTCGTGCTTCAACATACTTGGAACTTTTTGCAACCTTCTCCCTGAATCGCTTGTACCGCAAAGCAACTAGACTATCCATTGAAGTGCCATTGTATAGAATAAGCATTGCCTTCTCACCTGCTTTTATCACGTCATCTTTATTCGCATTACTCATTGTAAACACTTCAGCAATTTGAGAGAGTTCTTTGCAGCACTGGATTTTGCTAAGGGATGCAGATTTTCCAATTCCATAAAGCCTAGATGTTGAGTCACAGCCAAGGATAGCATGGATAAATAACAGCTGTGAGCACAAACAGAACCCGAGTTTTTCCTTTGCCATTTTGATATTCCACAGTCGGGGTTTCTTTGCATTTTGCTGTGGCTCTGGTCTGAAAAATAGCTGACAGCCATTCATATCAGTATGGTATAGAAGCAACACCAGTAGGTCGGTATCGTCTCCAACAAGAGCAGTATTTGTTGACTTTGAAGCCAAGATAGCCGTTTGCGTAATTAAGACATCAGCATCACCGCTTGCCTTTATCGTTAAGTATCCAGCCTGTTCGAGAGATGAACTTAAGATTGATATGAACCGATGTTTGTTCTGCCTGTTACCAAGAAAATCAGGCTTACTCAGGGTTACAACTGTTTGCGGAGTCAGTACAACAGTTGCGCCTGATCCACGAGTTCGCCTCTTATGTGGTACATCTTTTATGTCTGGGCCTTGGTCATAACCATCAAAAACTACTGTAGCCTTTCCATATTTGCTTATGCAATATTTTACATATCTTTGACAAACATTTGCAAATGTCTCTCCACGCTGCCATGGAACACGGTGTAATAGAGCTCCTCCATCAAGCACATAGTGGACAGAATCTGGAAGGACTGCATTTTCATTTTGAATTAATTTCCACAATGCATCAGCAAGTGCCGGCTTATTTGCTTCCCATGGAAGAGATGAATTATCAAAGAGTGCGGGCGGATGAGTGCACAACTCATACTCAAAATAAGATGCTGGATTCCCTTTTGATCCATTTGTAGCAATTAAACTGAGTCTTTGAAATAGGAGTTGTGGATCAATTTGTACACATTCATCATCAATCTTGAGAGATGTTTTGGATGCTAAGGTAATAGCTTGTCTCTTTCTCTGGAACGAAATGCTTGATACACATTGGCCACACATCGAATTAATAATTGATTATCCAATATCTTTAGCATCGTCAACATTGACTGATTCATGTGCAGACAATCCACTAACAAGTCCTCTAAGAGAAGGGTCTGGTCCAAATGGATTCAGTTCACTAAGGATTTTGAGAATTTTGTAAGTATCATCCATATCATGCTTTATTCGAGATTGTGTGGAATCTTTGTGTTGTTCACTTGAATCACAGTTTACCCCCAGAGAGCTCTTGCATTGCATTACACACATCTGCACATGCGGGCATAGACAACAACCAAACAAGACGCTGAAGTTCTGTCATTCCACGACCTCGTGTTAGACCACCACTTGACTTTACACTTCTCATAAGGACCTGCTCAATAACTAGATCAGTAGATAACCCTGCCCAATACCTATCACTTCGATGAATGACATGTTGACCATTGAGGAAGCTGGTGTGTATATCTGGATGACTTTCAGGTATTTCTAACATCTTTTGTAAATATACATATGCAGACTTGGCGTACAGATTATGCCCAATGGCTGCAAAATATGGAAGCATCTCACGAACGGTCTGTAGGTGCATGTTCCAATCACCAGTTCGTTCTGCCTTAAAGAATTTGCGCAGATTGTCAACCAACTCCATATACAAAAGCCAGAGTCGTGCAGTCCTCTTATCTTTCATGACCACCTTCTCTGAGTTTAGTTTGTCCTTGACATCATGTAATGCATTTTCGGGGGACAATCTTGTAGCTACATACGGATTTTTGATAATGTCATCATAGAGCTCTCCAACTTTAACCAGACTTTTATTTAGGGAACTTTCAATCGTTTCATGTCCTGCAACATTATCATCATTGTCAAACAATTCTTTTGAATGCATTGCAGCGGAATATTCTACTGTGTCAACTTCAGCATCTGCAATTGTAGGTAGTGGTAGGTTGTATGCATCTGCAATCAAGATTCTACTGAGAGAAGCAAAAACCATGAGGTGTCCTCGAACTGCTTGAGAAATTGCCTTTCCACTAAGAATGTGTTTGACAGCATTCTCAGCGTAGACTACCTCTAGAATAGGCGCAAGACCGCTTCCTGCCATCAAGTGACCAATGCAGCCAAGGAAGCTCATCTCCATATGAAGACCTCCGAGTCTTAGAATAATTTGCTTTAATGGACTCCAGCTCGGCTCAATCTCTATGATAGTCATAGCTTTCAAAATAATGGCTGATCAAATGTAATCACGGGTGCAACATGGTATCGGTTTGCCTGTTCACAAACATAAGTCAAAGTGGAAAAGATGCAGGTCATGTTACTTGGCTTTAGATCTATCATCGGAAGGAAAATAACAGACGATTTACCTGCATAAACTCCTTGGTGAACAGTTTGCATCATGCCAGACCATGACTATCTCCTTGAACGCAGAAACAAAGGGAAATCCCAGAGGATGTCAATGTCAGCTGTTGGGTCTGTTTGTTCCATCGCAGTTAACTCCTTAAAGGTCAATGGGAAGTTCCTGGTATGCTGAGACTCAAAGTTCCTGATACAGATCTTGCCAACTTGCTTGATATCTTCAGATGTTACATTTATCCTTGGAATAAGTTTGCACGAAAGGTTTCCTGGTGTAACAGATGCAATGATTCCCATTCCATGAAATGTATTATGCCCATCTATTGTGCAAATATTGTGATCCACATTGTCGGCAACAAACTGAATGAACTCGCCTGATAATGGCTGTGCTAGATCTCCACCATGAACTGATGCACTGCGCTCAAACCTCTGTATCTCCGCGTATGAACATCCAAATCCGTGCTTGTACAAGGTGTCAACAATAAATCTAGATCCAAATTTATGGTGCATCTCACATGACAGCCCGAACTGCAAAGGTGCCAAAATAACTCTAGGACGAGTTCCTTGCATAATAGCCTGTCCAACTGATGCCTGTTTCATTTCTGTGTCTTTTCCAGTAAACAAAATCCGCAATAATTCCCGCAGTGTCTCTGGTAAATAATTCAATGCCTTTACTGGGTCGCTCATTTGCTCCCTTGATGGATAGCTTTCAGATGATGTGCATGAATCAATTAACTTAATATCGTGTCTAAGCAGTTTGGCAGCTGTCTGGATGATTAGCATGCTCTCTGATTTGGAATCCTTTCTCTTCTGTTCCTTATAGAAGTCAGTCAAAATAGTAGATGCTTTAGAACGAAAGGTAACAATGTTTGGCTTACCATTCACAGTGCTAATAAATATTTCATCGCCATAATTATCTTTTATTTTATCCTGCATGTATTTTGTACTGTATGCTTTATTCTCTTTATCATCGAGATACTCTTGCATTTTATTAACGAGGTCGTGCAGGGTCAGCTGCTCATCATCATTATTTTCAAGAAATGCCATTGTCGCACTAAATGCTCTTACTCTGTCCAAGTCTTCTGGCCTTCCATGTTTTTGGGATGAGCAAGATGAGTGCAGCTGAGGGATATTTTTCATGGTTCGAAAATTTACGCTGCAGCTTTGATGGTATACTGCATTGACAACGCATAAATCCGGCGTGAAGGCAAGCCGCCCAGCTACAAGTTTGCCCCATTCGTCTTTTCTCTGCTCACAGGCCTCGGCGATACTACATTGAAAGTCATGAGTACTTACTGGATAAATATCATAGCCACGTTTCTTTCCATCTTGAATTTTTGCAGGGTATCCGCATAGCAAACAATGTTCACTAAAATTGAATGTTGGACTTTCTGAACGGAGTGTTCGCATGGGTGGCGGAGATTGTTCAATTTTCTCTGCGTCACGGGCAATCCGCTTGGGATCAATGAACTCCCGTCGACATTTACATGAACCCTCTGTCCTACTTCAGCTATGACATCGCTTTCACGGGCTCTGCTAGCATTGTTAATACCGTCACAGCCTTTAACTCGAAGCTTCACAGTTTGTGAGCCATTTTCTAGGCTCTGGTTACAAATAACGCATGTATCTAAATGCATGTCCATATTCTGATTGAATTGTATAGAAATTTATTCAAATTGTGAGATAAAAGTGAAAATTAAAATGCAATTTATTTTAGATAAAATTTTAAAAGCGAAAAACAAAATTAAACTTACTTTAAATATAATTTTTTTAAATTACCCCGGGCCTGTGCATACAACCATATTTAATCTGTGGTTTGGAGAATTTGTACAAGTGGTTCAAGGCAATATTGCCAATTGCTTACTGTCTTCCGTGACCATGAAATTCAGAGCTTAGACAACATTTCTACCTCGTTTATTTGCGGAATGAAGCAGGTAAGGGAAGTTTCATTATTCGGATAATGGCGGTAGCTAAATATGCGAATTTACCCACTTTCCCATCGAGGGATTTTGGAGGACTTTTGATATGTGACACCTGGCAGTCCCATGAATGTCGCAGAAAAGAAATAAATTCTGTTGCAATTTGTTCTAGGTTAATTTGTAGTTTTACTGGACTATAAGCAAAAATTAGAATTTTCTTGAAAGATCTTGGTACATTATAAGGTTAATCGATAAACATAGCGTTTTGAGAGCTTCAAGGCGCTGTTGACGCAAGAAGGTTGACCCTCATCCTAACAATCGGTTCCCAGGCGATGGTATTGATGCACAGTACTGCCATCTGTTGCATGACACAAATATCATTGTATTAATATGTTTCCGTATAGAGGCAACTTCTAACTAAAATGTTACTTTCAGATTATGCCTTGTTAGATAAATCAATGTATCAGCCTTCTGTTCAGGCTCTGATTGCACCACAGCGATAGTTTTTCGCACGAACTAGATAACATAGCTGTAATAGCAGTGTTATATACCCTATCTACCTGTTAATTGTACAGTGTTTGTCTGTTGTATTATTTCCACAACCATTTCCCATCATTTCATTGCACTAAATGATGAAATAGTCAACCATGAGTGAGGTAGCCCTACGGGGATGGGGTGCGGTTGGGCTGGGGTTGGGGCGGGGTGGGGGTGTGGTGTGGTGTGGTGTGGTGTGGTGTGGTGTGGTGTGGTGTGGTGTGGTGTGGTGTGGTGTGGTGTGGTGAATTGTGGTGTGGTGTGGTGTGATGTGGTGTGGTGTGCGTGCCTGTGTGCGTGCGTGCGTGTGTGTAAGCTAATGGGTGGGGGAGGGGTGGGCGTATCTTATGCGGCGGGGTGGTGCCTGTGTGTGTGTGAGTGACCATTTCTGTCCTGGAGCGTGCTTTACATTTGTCTATTCACGTGTCTTCCATTTTTGTCCTGATGCGTGCGTTCTATACCTCCCGTGTAGTGTAGATATTTGTAAATGACTCATGCGTTCGGCGTCAGTCTTTCTGTTCTGTGTATTGTATGCTCCCATCGTCTGTACCATATACATTCCCATGTTCAAACTAGATGCTGCCTAATATAAATCCATATTTCTGGCCCAGTTGTAATCGATACCTTTAGTGTAATGCAAGAAGCATGCCGAGCGGATCCACGATTATGCAATTTCATTATTCATTGTTGACTAGTCTAACTAACCATATACCTGTTGGTCTGGGCGTCCGTCCGTCCGCCTGCCTACCACCTGCACACCCATCCACCAGCCCAGCCATACGATCGGCCGTCCGCAGACACTCGCTGCCTCTTCCTCCCTCCCGCCACTCTCCCTTAGCATTAGGCACTGTAGTAATTCGTATAGATAACCACATCAAGGAAGCGATTATACAGCTTAGTAATCTGAAGCATTTCCCAAAACTAAATGAACCAATTTGGCAAAACTACTGTAGCAAATTTAACGAATTTACGAAATTGGTTGATTGCAAGAAGATAAGCAAAAAGTAAATTAAATACCTATTTGCAAAATAGGTTTCGAAACCACGTACATTGTATCCTCTTCATAAATCCATAAACCCTGACTTTCCAAAGTCGAATGCAACTAAAGTATTGCACTGTGACTTTATGAAAGCAAACCAATTCACCTTTCCAGAGTATCCATCCATCACCAGACCTCGTATTACGTCAGAATCAGCGCAGCTCGTGTATGATGATTTCATAATCATTACGTCGCAAAGGGTTCCATATAGACGGTCACCAAATCTCAAATGGTCCGACACGTTGTATGAATTGTATGTCTTTGTAATTTTTTGCTATTTAATAAACATGCTGTTGAATATTTTGAAACTAATTTGACTGTGCAGTTTTTATGGAAATTGATAGTCATGGTGTTCAGAGATTGATCGATCCTAACACGAGCGAGGTGTGGGTGGAGCCTAGCTAGAGATGGACAGGGCATAGCTAAAACCGGAGAGGTCCATTGATGAGGTTGAGAATAGCTTTGGTTGCTTGGTCGCAGAGTCTCTCTTGTGCATGCGGTCTTAGAGCTACCTGGCGCAGTAAACGTTATTCCTATAGAACAGTCTGGTGCTAATCATGCTGTTCGTGTATTGAAAAGTGTATCTGTTGATACTTTTACCTCCTTTGTTGAAACTAATAAGCGTGTTTTCTGGTAGATTGACAATCAAGCCCAATTTAATGCAGTACTTGTCAAGACAGCTGAGTTAGGTTTGAAGACGAATCTGCGATTTCGATAGCAAGACAATGTCATCTGGATAAATAAGACACGTTATGGTTGAGTTACCTACCATGATCGAATCGGTTTTCAGAGGCAAGATTTCCGGCAAGTCGCCTATAAAAAGGTTGAAGAATAGAGGGCACAATGGACAGCCCTGGTTAAGTCCAAGAGTTGACAAAATCTTGTCACTACGGAGATTTTAAAGTTTGACTGAGTAAACCACATCAGAATAAAGGCAGTGCAGGGTTGAAAACTGTCGTCAATGCCAGCTAAGAGTAGCTTAGACTTCGATGCATTTCTAGAAGGCTGACTTAAAGTCCACAAGTAGCACTAAATATACTGTCTTGAGGCATTCCGATAGTTCCTTCTTGTTAATAGGTTTCTTGTATTTAGATCGAGTTGAGTTAAATTCCTGGAGACGCGTTGTAAGAAAGCATTTCTGTGAAGATTACCACTGCGAGATTTCAAATTCCTTATGAGTACTCTACAATCGGAGTCAAAGCAAGCATTAGACGATTTCTTGTTCGTTCGTTTTCCTTGGCATTTTGTGCAGCAATGCACTTTTTCAGTATTATCTATGCCCCGCCTGTCTCTAGCTACGCTCCACCCACACATCGTTCGTGTTGCGAGCTATCGATCCATGAACTCCATTCCTATTAATTTTCCGAAATATATACAGGTAAGATGTTTAATATTTTGAAACTAATTTGACTGGGTGACGTTGCTGCCTATGTCAGCAACAGCGGACAAATTAGTTTCAAACTATTCAACAGCATGTTTATTAAATGGTAAACACATACAATTCGTACAACAACGCTTAGTCCGTCTTCAATTAAGCGGTCGTGATATACTTATCTGCACCATTCATGGCGTCATTAGTTATGACGTCATCCTCCATTTGTGACGAATCCCCGCAGAATTTGCAGCATCGGCATATAGCCAACGGCAATAGACACGATTTGATCCAAGATAGCGCCAGAAGGTTTCGTTACATAGGCAGTAATACGTCGAAAGGACAGTGCCGTAGCTCATTTGATCTCATCTCCTTGTGACCACCTGTATGCGTGAATAAATTTAGTTAGCAAATCATTCTCAATGCATTAGTAACAAATTGTTGAAATAATGCACGAAGACAGGATGGATAGATTATCAACCAGGTTGGTGTACCTGGAAATATTTTGTATGTTTTTGAAACACTGCAGTAGTAGTACTGGTAGTAGTAGTAGTAGTAGTAGTAGTAGTAGTAGTAGTAGTAGTAGTAGTAGTAGTAGTAGTAGTAGTAGTAGTAGCAGCAGCAATATTCATCCTTTTAAACATGCATTTAAATGAACACTTTCTTCGAATACAGATTCAGGATGTTCATGTAACTAATCTTTTTTCAAACACCAAACAATGCCAGTTTATCTAAATTTATATTCTAGTACATTCATTCCCACAATAGCTATATCATCCAGATACCTGGACATTAACAGTGAATATAACCCTATCCAATTTGTGTGCACTGGAGGATTGGTGTCATTCCATACCGCCCCCACCCCGCACAACTGTATCTATGATTAGGTATGGACATGAAATCGACAAGTGTCAGTTTTCTTGCAATTTAGCATGATCCCGTGCGTAACTGTATGATGCTTGTGTATATTTACATATGAGGGGCGTATGTACTGCAAATTATGGTCATGAATTCTACACGATAATGGATAAATGCATACAGAATAGACGATAAAAGGCAGTTTCATGCAAATGAGTTTTGGCGTGAATCCTAATCCTATCCGTGTCTGTTTATCTGGGAGGAGTGCATGATTCAATATCTAGCTCATTTCGTTACACTGTTGTATCTATTACAAAGTATGTCCATGAATTTTAAAAATACATTTATATACATTCCCTGTGTTATTTACTAAGCCATCTTGTGATAGGTACATATAGTGCTCCCATTCGTTATCAAGGCTCGGTTAGAAATTATTTAAGGTTAGTGCTGATATACTCATATCTAATAATATCTTCCAGTTATCAACTATTACGGTTTCATACGCTTGTAACGGTGAACCCGTGTCTCTGTTATTTGATCGAGTTGCACAATATATGTATTTACATCATAGAATGATATGTGCACGTATGCCTATATCGTGTCGCCTTATAGTCTCGAATATCCGAGGCTAGGATTCCCAAAGGCTCGTGGACAGTGGAGGGTATAATTTGCTCGACCTTTCTGAGCCCCTTAATAAATATCACGTCATTGGAGAATTTTGCTGCCCAGGACGGATTGTGGCACTCATGATGTGGACGAATAAACCAAATGAGAATACCACTTTGTGGTTGTGCATCTAGAAACCCGGATGATCGCCTGCCTACTTCAAGAATGTAGGAATCCCGTCTTATCTCTGCCTTGCCCATCTTTAGCTAAGCTCCACCAAGACTTCGCCGTATTGGATCGTTCCCTGAACTACCTGACAATCTATGTCCAAAAAACTATACAGGTAAGCTATTGAATATTTTAAAAGTAATTTGACTGGCTGATGTTGCAACAGCGGATAGTCAAATTAGTTTCACAATATTCAACAGCGTGTTTATTAAATAGTACAGACATACAACACCGCTAAGCCCGTCATCAATTAAGCGTTCGTAACAAACGTATCTGCGCCATACACGACCTCATTGATTATGACGCCACGCACTTGATTATGACGTTATATGGTTGACAGATAAACTGGAATGGTACATAAGTGTGTCTTGTGAACCTGAATCTCAGTGCGGATAGAACGCATCAGTTCATCATTAACATAGAGAAGCGAAAAATGAAATTAACATAACAAAGCATCTCATTAATGGTGAATAACACATGGATAATTAAAATGTTCCTTTTAGTCTCCTCCGTCTTTTTATGTACGAATTGTATGTCTTTACTATTTAGTACACATTCGGTAGGCAGCAACGGCACCAATGTCAAATTTATTTCAAAATATTCAACAGCTTACCTGCATAGTTTTTCTGGAAATTTATAGTCAGGGTGTTTCAAGGATCGGCCGATCCCAACACGAGCGAGGTGTGGGTGGAGCTTAGCCGGGCATATGAAAAACTGGAATATCCATTGAATAGCCATTCTTTATGGGGCGTGTGTGAGCATTCCTAGCTTTACTACAGTCATAACCATTGTTTTGGTACTGGATAAGCCATCCAGTACCAAAACAATGGTTTTGACTCTTTAGTGATGGCCCATGATAGGAAACCACACGATTAGCACACGTTCCATCACTATGGTGTGTTGGCCAGGACAGAGGTGTGCTCACTAGTCTACATACACAGGGTTAGTAAATAGGAGCCGTCGCTACTGCCAGCTGGTCACTATATAAAGCTGACACTGCAGGTAGACGACCACTATAGGCAGCTGAAAGATAACTACGACTATGGTACATTTATGGCATTTACCCAAGGAGTATAAGTGTTTATCCGGCCGCGGGTCAACAGGGCCTCATCGCGATAGAAATGCTACATATATCTACAACGACGGTAACGGTCAAAATTTTTCAAGAAAGACTGAATTTTGATTAGGTGAATGTCTATTTACAGGACACGTCAGTGCCCAATGGACCTCTCCACTTTAGCTATACCCCGCCTATCTCAATCTAAGCTCCACCCATAACACGTCCGTGTAGGGATCGGCCGATCTCTGAACTCTCTGACAATCAATTTCCAGAAAGCTATACATGTAAGCTGTTGAATCTTTTGAAACTAATTTGACTGGGTGCAGTTGCTGCCTATGGCAGAAACAGCGCCCAATTATATTAATTTCAAAATATTCAACTGCATGTGTATTAAATAATAGAGACATACAATTCGTACAACGTCGGACTATTAAGAGTTATAGGCGGGCCAAATAGAAGCATATATGACGGAATTATTATGACGTCATCCTGCACGCCGCTTGACAGATTATGACGTCATATGATGTCAGGTGATAAATGGATACTCTGGAAAGGTGAATTGCAAGCCACAAGAAGACGGCCTGTGGACGGCGCATATCAAAACGTCTTTCTAGATGCTAGCAGTTAGCTCAGGGGTAAGGGGGTGGGGCCGAGTGGGGAGGAGGCTGGGGGTGGGTGGGTGGGAGGGGGTAGTAAGGTTGGGGGTGGGGAGCTAATTTGGCTTCACCGACTATACTGCCACACGCTGGATTCCACCAGATGGCCAGAGTCGCCTGTGTACGTATCTGCTGAGTCATCCGGGCAATTAAAATGGCTTTTCTTGTATGCACACAAGTGTAACGTTTCAGGGCGAAACCTGGCATACGTCTTCGGGAATGTCTATTTGCAGGCGAAGAGGACTATTTTTGAAATTTTACCACTGGAATGACTGGCCCGATAACCGAGCCAATCATTCCAGTGGTAAACTTTCAAAAATGGTCTTCTCATCCCCTGCAAATAGACATTCAGTAAGAAAATATTTTAACTCTTGGGAACAAATCTAGTCATTAAAGCGTTAAATACGCGTGCAGTGTTTCGACTCACATCTTGAGGATGCCCGAAGGCACATTTTAACGTGTAGTATGCCTATAAAGATTATTCTATTTTAAAAGAATATTGTTGAAATCTTAATCAGTCCAGGGACAGCGGAGATTTCATCGATTAGACGATTACATACAGATGACTGATCAAAATTGGACTAAATTCTCGAAGAGCAAGTGTAGCTCGCGGGGTAGTGTCGGGCCGTTCCGTGTAGTGTCGACTCGCCGCGTCGCATGTACACCACGAGTGATGACGTTGGCTAGCTCCCGGTCTCGGGGTTACGGATCCCGTGCGATACTGCCCTACGGGTAACAAAGACCGACGCCTAAGGCTGTTGGAACTCAATCGTTCCGGTGGGGCCGTGCGACCATTGTCGCGGACATTAAAAACAACAGTCTCATCCCAAGAGTTTGTGTCACTGGTATGTATGCCTGTCCATAGCAATTTCGTGATCTATGGACTTACAAGATTTGATTTGGTGACCAAACTAAAATAAGTCTATACAATAGTTTTACCTAAACAGACCGTCAAGTATGCTAGATAAAAATGAGCATACGAAAATTCAAGACATGGAGACAGCCTGATGAACTTTTAAATGCGGGACTCCCGGAGGCACCACACAGACTCGCAGGCCCGCAGTGGTATCCCCGTAAGGGAGGCTCCCGTACACGAGATCACTAATTAACTTAATAAAAGTTATTGTACCTCTAAACTAAAAAGGAAAGAAAGTTATCTTGTTGAAGTGGCGAAAGGTTATGTGCCTTACGCGGGCATTACTTCTGATGCTTTTTCTGGGTGAGAAGTAGTAGCCTCGCGCGGGCCTCCGTCACAGGAAAATGCTGCCACCGCTTAAAGTGGGAGAAGAGTATTGGCCAGAAAGGGCCCCCTCTCATATTCAACCAAAAATGCTATAAAGAAAAGACCATACCTAGAGAAATTATGATTATAATGTGGCGTACTGTTTTACGTGAAGACGTCACGACCAATTCCCGAGGGATTCCCACGCCACCGTCTTATGTAGTTTCAAGTATGCTGAATTAGTAGTTGCCGCTTTTATTTATGCGGGCCTTCTTCTATGCCAAAATTTAGTTTTTAAAGACAAGAACTAGTTTAGGCCGCAAATGGCGGATGTCCTATCTAGCTTTAGATACGGTTGTCATTGAGAACGGATGTCCTAAGACATCAATACTGGAGACAGCGTGCATGCATGTTATTTCGCAAGATATCCGAGCTGGGTGAGAATCCGAACATCTTGCTCCATAACCACATAAAACGTCACAGGACAAGGGTTACTTTTCACATAAGCAAATTTAGGCAAATGATCTACCGTTACGGTGGGGGTAAGAGAGACGAATACCCACCGTGAATGTCCTTTCCGTGAGGGCGTGGCAGATCCTAACATCTTGCCCAGACATTCTTACAGAATTCGGTGGGGATGCATATCTCTCCCGTCACCAGGTCCTATGGAACTAACCTTTTAACCTGATGTTAGGTTTAACGCAAGTTGCCCATTATGCACTGCGGTGCGGGGGAGACGTCCTAGAAGACGAAAAAGAAATTAATAATTATAATATGTTTTCGCAGTGCTTCCTACATTGGCAAAGATAACTACTAGGTATCCAAAGATACACGGGAAATGTACGTGACACCAGACCCTGGCCATCACCGCTCAGAACCCCCAATAGTTTCCAAGGGTCGGACCAGTCCATGGTGCGGATAGGGACATCCAACCAATTAAGAAGCCATAAGGCTTAGTGGAACATGAAGAGAGACAATAACTTATAAATGTGAGGCCCAATTTTACATAACCTTGCCAGAGTGCGGGGCTAGATTATCGCAACTACCGGAAAAGAGGCGTGCACTATGTGTCTCTTGACGAAGAAAGTGTCTCTAATCATATTAAACCTATCCTATTGAGCTAAATAGAAAGGCTTTTTAGTCGGCAGCATGCCGGGCTAAACAGAGTTATAGCATGGACAGTGACCTCAGTGAAAAATTGTTTGTGGTGGGAGGTGATGCATATATAAATGTTGCTGTATAGTGTTTCCTACATGCACTGCAGTCCTACGTTTTCTGCAAATAAACAAAACATAAGAACGAATGGCTGCTTGCCATATATAAACCTAATCAGTACGAGTAATACGGTGTGAAATGATTAGAAGAATATATAAAGTACAGGTTGGCAGACCTACTACGGTGCGGTTAGTAAAAACACCTTACAGTAAAATAAGAATAACTATAAACAGATAAAGAAATTATAGCTAGCGGTCCTAAGACCGTTACGGTTCCTTTTAGTCATCGGAACTGTTTACACAAATAAAGTATAATAATTACAAATGTAACCAACGGAATAATTAAGCTGTTAAGTATAGTTACTTGAATAAACGGTAGCCATTCTTAATGACGGGCTATCGTGTTACTGAAATTGATACGTCACCCTTGGTGTGACGTGAGTTGATGCGTTCTCCGGAAGCTGGAAAGTTCCCGCATGTCGGTTCCTGCAAACAGGATTCCCGCATACAGTCCAGGACGGGAGCGGATCGCACTCATGACGGTAACCACAATATAAGAATGTCTAACGAGCAGTCAGTAAGTGATGCGATAACATTACGGTTAGGAAGAAAGTTCTCGTACACCGATGGTATGGATGGAAGTTAAGAACAACCCGTTCATAAGCGGGGGTTGTTGAAGACGGATGAAGATACATAATTAAGATTACATTGCGGGTACGTCAGTTAGCTCTTAAGACGTGCCGGGCAAAGTTTACTTGCTGTGGTCATAAAAGTGTAAATAAACCTGCACGACATCTGGCTGGGGAGGTTGAATAAACACTTTTTGGCCGGCCGGCAGATCCGGCGAGTCATCCACCAAAGAACATCGCTGCCTCTACATCTGTAGAATCACATATTCAGGCCAGGAAAAGCACGTTTGTGTTCCGAGTTAGTTCTTGATTTAGTCCTGAACAATATTCAAAAGTTTCAAAAATGCTCCCGAGCAATCGGGAGATCCAAAATTGTTTTAGGTGCGGTGGGTTGGGTTGCTGCTGTCGACTACGGGAACGAAACTGACTGAGACTGAAGCGATATATGTAATACCTGTCTCGCTGATAGTAGCTGTAACAGATCCAACCTATTCGGCCGCTGGCCGAGGATGCTCTCGAGTTTTGGATTTTATCTCCTTTTATACAACTCGTGACGTCATAGGCGCAGGTTTCAACCAATCATCGGTCGAGCAATAGCCAATCAGAGCGCAGCTAAAAATGACGCAGTCGACTGTTCTAGAACATTCTAGAATTTCTGCGCACACGTGGTTACGACGTCACGGTAATATTTGGAGATAATCAAAGGGGTTTTCCGTGGATAACTCGGCCATTTCTTAACCGATTTTGAGATGGTTTACAGCTTTGGAAAGCCCGTCGAATTCTGGTCTTGACTGATGCCGGATTCCGCGAGAACAAGTAATTATAAAAGATTACATTGTACCTGCTCGGTACACTAAAAGTGCCATCTTATCTTGGTCGTGAAATACGCGCTCTGTCAAAGCAGTGGTAAGCGCGCACATGCGCACTACGCGCTTTAACGAACTTAGTAGTTTTTACGATGAATATCTCTCATAGGCTCATATACGCTTATAGCTCTACCCAGTGGGGGGGGGGGCGTGTTCATGGAACGAATCCTGGACGGGCGGCGCGTACCCAGCTGGCACGGCTGGCACGGCTGGCACCTGACCGGCATTTGATACGACACGATAGAAATTGTTCTTCTCTCGTATTTCCACAGCCCAGAGCAGATGCGCAGTGGTGAGCTCGTTGGGTAGGCAGTGCACCAAGTGCATTTGCACGGGGCCCTCAAATTGCTAGAGGCACCAAAAAGTGACACAAACATGTATGTTTTGTCTTAAATTTTGGGCTCCTGAATAACATTAAGCTGCATCCAGAGATGCCGCACCTATAATAGGCCTACAACTCATAAATCAGTCAACTTGTTTTTCCAAATGAAAACAAATTTGAACAAGATAACCTCAATGTTCTGTTGAATATTTTAAACATAATTGGATAGGAATCAATTTCTCCCAATCCAATACTTTTCAAAATACTTAATAGTATCTTTTTTATTTTGTGTTTGGAATATAATCAACTAATTTTTTAGCTGTACCGAAGAAGACTGATGTATCCAAATCCCACAGCACTCTGACCTCAGGACATTAACACACTTTCTCTGAACAGCATTGAAATACAGACTGTCGAATGTACTGCCGTGAATACGCCCTACGTGCATGCTTACGCTTCCAGAGCAGGAGGACAAATGACTATGTGCACGTGCAAACAGGTTGGTTTTGTTTGAGAACTCCTGGCTTGTGCAGACAATAGACTAAACTAATATGGCGTCCAATGGTTCCGACGATTATGGAGGCAGGGAATTGCATGCTGGGTAGCGTTGCACGCCGGGTAGCATTGCATGCTGGGTTAATTGAACAGGCATCTCATATCTCGTGCCACGTGTCTATATTTAATGGAACACGAGAGCTTTAAGATGACGTAAATATTGAATGGTGAACTCCACCATTTCGTCTCCTCTAGCGATGATGTCACGCAAGTGGCGATGCATTATAAGCTTTATTATTTAATAATCATCGTGTTGAATATTTTGAAACTAATTTGACTGGAAGTCGTTGCTGCCTAAGGTAGCATCAACTTCCAGTCAAATTAGTTTCAAAATATTCAACAGCTTACCTGTATGATGGCGTTTGTACTACGTTGCCAAACAATAGATGGCGCCTCTATGGCTGAGCGCATAACTCGAGGCAGACACGCTAGTCTTGTTCTTATTGCTTGAAAAGTAAATCATGACAGCCATCAATAAGCTGTAGAAATGTACCGACATTTAATAGTCCATGAGCTAAAGCTAGGTCAGAATCGTGACGTAGCACACCCAGTATTCGGAAGGTCTGACACTTGCTGTGGCTTGGGGGACATGTCCCACACATTTTAAGCCCTGTTGTACAAACAAATTGTGGTAGCACTAATTAGTTATCCTGATTTCTTTGCATATGGGGTCTAGGCTTTGGCTGTATCCACAGTGCACAACGATATAAGCATGATCGTGTCATAACTCAAAGTAATATCGTATTAGTTGTCACCATTCTGAATCGTATGGGTCATAGCGTTTCCTATGATGATATTGAGGTAGTTGACACTAGTATGGCGCTTGAAGTATTAGCTCAATCAACACGTATGAAGTTGTAATACCAACAAACATTGTTCCAAACTCGTTCGTTCAAGTAGCAGCTGATAACAATGATATACTTGAAGAATCCTTAGACGGTAAACAGACAACTCACTCAACGACAATGGTGATGTTCCAACGAATGCAATTTGGCCCAAGACCAGAGCGTGTCATACATGCTGAACACTCAGTCAGGAGAAGGGCTTTGACAGGACCAGGTACTGAAAACAGAATTCTTGATTGTGGGGTGTTTGGTAGAAGACCAGTTGTGACCGCGTTCATAGACACTGTCAAGAAGGATTGGTACCAATGTGATAGCTCAATCCAGGAACAGGCATTAGTCATGGATCTTGCATGGGCCATCGTTCGAATGTGTCCAATAAAATTGTTTGCGGTAGATCTTGTACCCATGATGACCACAGAAACACAAACAGTCCCTAGTTGGAGTGGATTTAATGCACTTGTATCATGTGCTAACGCACCTTTTACACAAATCGGTTACTGTCCAATGATTTCCGGATCACCAACTGAATTCAATACGGTGTATACGGTCATGAAACAAGTTCAAAGAAGGATGACAACACTAGGACAGAATGACTCGGTCATTACATTCGACTTGGCCATATATGTCAAGGCAAAGGAGATACAGTGGCGATATAAAGAAGAGTTTAGTGACACTGTGATCAGACTGGGGGATTCCACATTGCGCTAAACTACTTGGCTGTTATTGGAAAGATGTTTGATGACTCTGGCTTAGAAGATCTCCTCATAGAGGCCAACACAGATGGTAGCAGCACGCCTGCTGCTCTACTTAAAGGGAAGTCATATAATCGAGGAGTGAGGGCTCACAAATTGGTTCTGGAAGCGCTGCTGCGATTACAATTGCGGTCTTTTTCCAAATGGGTTCAACAAAATGGACAACATGAAGACCACATTACTCCAACAGATTTGGAGAGTCTGGATGAGAAAATTAAGATGTGCCGAAGCAGCATTGGCGACTTAAACGCACTGCAAGAAAATTTCAAAGAGGTGTGTATGTACGTGAATAAATTGCAACAGCTGTTCAAATCCTTTAAAGTTGAGTCAAGCTCGAAATCACACCTGTTCGCATTTTGGAACTCATATATTCATATGGTAGAGCTGCTGCTTGGATTCATAAGAGCTGAGAGAACTGGAGATTGGCAGGCACACCTATCTGCTACTGCTGCTATGGCGCCATATTTCTACGGCATGGACAGAACCAATTATGCAAGATGGCTACCAATATATCTTGCGGACATGAAGATGTTTCCAAGTACACATCCCCATGTACATGAACAATTCTTGAATGGAAATCATTCCGTAAGTCGCTCACACCATCCATTCAATCAAGTGTGGACAGATAATTATGGCCTTAGAGCAATCGATTAATTTGGATTCAAAAAAGCGAGGTGGTATTATTGGAATAACACAAAAGCCAGGAGCTCTGGAGAGGTGGTTTTTAACTAGCCACGAGAGGGCAGCCATAACAACGGTCACAAAGCAAATGTGTGGGTTATAAGATAGTCACATGTTTGGAGTACATAAGGAAATGGGGACTAATCGAATGAACAGGGATGAAACCGATGTGCAGAAGATACTTTCGATGTTCTCATCAGATATAATGACCAATCCCTTTAATATTGCGGAAAACGACGACAGCGAGTGTCTTCCGCTTGTAAACATTGCAACTGGCGTGGTATTGCCTAGTGAAATCGCCAAGAGACTTGTTTCCGCCCGTGACATTGGTAAGGAGATTATGGACAATTTTGTTCAGGAGCGGCTGGACACTAACACGAGAAGCTTTTAGGACACGTTGCCACACTTAAAACTTAAAACATTTGCCAGCCTAGCACAGAAGAAAAAACTCAAAACAAATGATGAAAAAATTCACAATGTGAGATCTGACCGCGAACTATTTGGTCGATTAATTATTGCCGCAAGGTCCAGAGATGTTGATTTAAAACTAGTGATGACGTATGAACTGTCTGCTGTTCCACTATCATTGTCACATACGGATGGGACTCTAAGAAAGAATGTGAGAAGTGTTTTGTTAAGTGAACTAGAAAAGGAAGTAAATGTTGATGGACGGCTTCCACCTGTTGACAAGACAGGCGCAACAGCTTTTGTAGTAGATGGCATGGCAATTGTGCAAATGGTTAAAACTGGAGGTACGTCTACATTTGGAGATTTGGCTGATAAATACTGGCACATCTTTACAGTTCCACTGAATCAAGAAGACTGCAACAGAGTAGATATAGTTTTTGACAGATATGATAGACTGGAATCTCTCAAAGCGGAACAGCAGCTAAAACGTGGGTCATCAACAGCATTGGAAGTACAGATTGCTGGAGAAAATACTCCCGTTCCAAAGCAATGGGCCAAGTACATCAGCAATCCAAGCAACAAAAGTAACCTGGTTGCATTTCTCAGCAAGCGGTGGCGTGATACAGGTCCAAATATGCTATCTGCCGACAATTGCGTCATTCTTGCTGGTGGCTTTAACGATGGAATGGATGTTGTTGTCATTTCAGCGAACAATTCGTCGTATTTGGAAGAACTTCGATCAGATCACGAGGAAGCAGATATGCGTATGATGTCGCACGCGCTACATGCTTCAAAAGACCACATGCGTGTTGTTATACAATCTCCTGATACAGACGTGGCCGTACTTAGTATATATACGTATCGTTCGCTTCACTGTTCTGAACTATGGTTCCGTACGGGCACAAAGGACAAATTGCGATACATACCAATACATACAGTTGCTCAAGTACTGGGCCCAGCTATCTGTCTGTCTTTGCCTGGGTTTCATTCTCTTACAGATTGTGATAGCACTAGTGCATTATTTGGAGTCGCTAAGAGAAAATCATTCAATCTCTTAAAGTCATCTGAATGTCATCAGCTTAGCTTAGCCCAACTCGCGAACATGTTGACTTATCACCGAATACTGCAATTCTATGTGAGAAATTTGTCTGTGAGTTGTATACCACCAGGGATGTGGGAAAGACAGCTGATGAAACCCGTTATTGGCTCTTTTGTCAAAAGAGACAAAGAAATGAAAATCTTCCACCTACATCGAATAGTCTAAGGCATCACACCGAAAGGGCCAATTTTCAAGCTCTTGTTTGGAGACGTTCATTGCAAGCTGTTCAGAATCTTCCATCTCCAAATGGACATGGCTGGAGTATAGTGGATGGTCTACTCAAGCCTGTTCTAATGTCAAAGGATCCTGCTCCATTTGGATTAATTGAACTCACATCATGTAGATGTCAAAAGTCTGCCTGCAAAAGAACAGATCTCTGTCGATGCAAGGCTAACAATCTACTCTGCACTGAAGCATGCCTTCGTATGGGAGGTGAAATGTGTGACAATGTTCAGCATACAATTGTCGAAGATGACTCTGACACGGATGAGTAACATTCTCTCATTTGCTCACGTGATAAATATGTCCTGCCAGCTTGTGTAGACATGCACTGCATGTCAGTTAAAAGTTTAATTATGAAAAATGTAGAAAACATGGGCATTGTTGTAGATAAGGTATTGCTAGTCACAAGAAGACCTAAGTGCCCCAATATGTACAAAGCAACATACGGGTGTCTTAAACGAGGTTGATTATGTATAAATCTGCGATATACGATCACTCCTTTCCATTTTGGTTAAGATTGTATTGATATAACATGCGCTTAAGTTTGTGAAAAATTTACCATTGTGAAAATTGTCTGAAAACTACATTCAACACCTATTGTAAATGGGCTTCTCACGGGTTAGTGATACCACAATTTTCTTGTACAACACGGCTCAGAATATACCCAAGACATCGGTCTAGCATAATATAGAGACAAACCTTCTGAATACTGGGTGTGCTACGAAACCATTCTTCTAGACCCCTTTTGAAAATTGGCTCCCGGACTATAACTACTAAAGCCTGAATATCTGTCCTTGATAGGATGATAAAAAGCTTAAAATTCCATGCATAGCGTATGAGTGACCTTTTAGATCATCTGCATAAATATAATGAGATGAGGTTAGTTATAGCATCATTAACACGTTCTCATCTACGTGGGAACATGTCCAGTGGCTGTTACATCCTCTAGATCTGCATCCCCAGAAACTGTCGGCATGACTGGTGTGCGTATTAAACCCCCTTGACTCATGTATGGTTAAGGGTATTCTGCGGCTGTGGTAGTAAAATCATCCTACAGCTGCAATCAGTCCTTCTTCGATTTTGCCCACTGTGTCTTGTCCTCAGCCAACATCCTTAGATTCCTCAGGTCCATTCTTGACCTGAGTGTACCGATTCCCGCTTTCTTGAGGTCACCTCGTAGCGCGCTTAGCAGCTGTGTGCAATGACGCCCTCTCCTGGCTCTGTATTTGCTGGCTCCGAGTAGGGCGAATTCCAAGGCTCCATGTGCTCTTGACTTAACAGCACATCAAATTGCTCAAAGGGCTTACTTATATCAATTAACCCGACAACGATCAACATTTCTCACGGAGCTCGAAGTCTTTGTTCAGGAATTGTTCATTTGTTGGCCAGGAGAAGAATGTCTTTGTATAAGAACATAATTTATCAGGCGGTGTTAGGCCGGCTTGACGAGGAAAGAGCTACAATAGCAGGCGATGTCTCCACCCCATCCCCACCACACGCCATCCATCCCGCCCCACACACTACATCCCAGCTGCACACCTTCAAGGAGGTGTTGATTGGCATGCCACATTATATGTGAATATGTTTTAGCATTCCAGTGATCAATTTTCAAATATAGTATGCTCTTGGACTGCAAATGATCATTCCCCACGCCTAACGAAGATGCTGTCTTTGGCCCATTTGAACATTAAAGAATGAGGTTATCACAAGACGCATTCATATTTTACAATCTCGCTAATAAATATCGTACCATGATATAAAAACAAGATACAATTTACTGCTGACTATTTTGAGCGTAATTTGATTGAAAGATTTTGCTGCCTAAAGCAGCAAAATCCAATTATGTTCAAATTATTAACAAGAACTTGCCCTGTAGGTGGGGCTTAGAATACACCTTCCGTATCATCTGCGTGTCGTACGAGGCGACTAAAGGAGGTAAGGGTGAGGTAACCCTGACAGAAACCTCGAGTGCTGAAGACGGAGGTATCAGGCGCATGGCGCACTCTAATAAACCATGGATCCACGCACTTAAACGCTTATGATCATGTCGATAGTCACTTACATGACTGGCGGTATGATCAGCGAACGAAAAGAAGAAGTTTAACAAGAACAGTTCTTAGCCTACATTGTGTTCAAACGTTACTAACTATTGTGTTTCCGCTTTTTTGGAAAGATTTTAACTTATTTATGAGCCATAACGTAAAATGCGACGTCTATTTTTACTTCGGAATTCTACATCAAATGATTATTGATAATATTCTAGCTTTGGAAGATCGACCACGTGCAGCAGTCTATCTAATACTCCACATCATCATATGCTCCATATAGTGCAGGTTACTGGGCCTGGTTTTGGCCCGCTAGCAGCCCTATAGCATGCGTTATCGGGAAGGAGCTACATAGCAGGCTTCCAAACAATGGCCAGACGGGGATTTAATGTTAGATAGCTAGTGTCTTTCACGGTAGGCCCATTCGGACCTTGCATGTAAATTACATAATATAAGAATGGTGGCCCATTGGTGCTAATGAAGTTATGTAACAGTCGCTCATTGTTGCCATGTTAATCATACAACCAGCATACAATTACTTATTAAAATGTGTATGTAATATTCTCGTATTTTCTTCGTATTTTCTTTATTACACTCAGGCCGTGACAACGGCATATGAGGATTATTTGTACATTGACAATGGCGGTAGAAATACAATATTATTATTATTATTATTATTATTATTATTATTATTATTATCATACCATCTCCGCCGCGCTGCCGACGAGGGCTACGCCAGTGGGATCGCTTACATAATAATGATAACAACAATAATCAATTTATTAACTATTTTGGGCCACTTGCCCCTGCAGTGTTTCAGGCAGTATTAAAGGAGAACTAACTTCATATAATAGTTGTTCAGCTGATCTAACACGTCATTCGTAAACTATACTATAATATTAAGCTTATTATCATGCCGCTAAAGAAAGCTATTCAGGCTTGAGTAGTTTAAACGTTGGTACATTTCCAAAGCCTATGGTGGCTGTTATGCCTTACTTTTAAACCAATCAGAAGGGAAAACTAGCGTAGCTGCCTTGGTCAATACGCTCAGTCATAGCGGTGTCACATAATTTGGCAATATGATATGAAAACAATCATACAAGTAAGCTGATGACTATTCTGAGACCAATTTTACCGGAAGCCGTTACTGCCATAGGCAATGACAACTTCCAATCAAATTATCCCCAAAATATTCACCAAGATGATTTGCATAATAAAGAATGTAATGCATTGGCACTTATATGACACCATACACTATCGCTTGAGTAAACAAAATCACGGTGCTCACTGTTCAATGTTTACACCATGTTACAAAGCAAATGATTGTGATACATGTACGGGAATGTAACAGGATGTGAATGATATGGAATCCATAAACTATAATCTATCGTACAATCTATCGCATTTGAGATGAGATTAGCATCGCTTTAACAATGATGACGATGGATACTTGGGGTGATAGATAACTCGGGTGTATGACTGGTTGAGAAGATGGATGAATTAGTCTAGCTGTTTAATTTGTTTGATGCTAACATGTATTTGGAGAGTTTGATAAGGAGCGGTTTATTGCATATTGCAAACAATCCTTTAGTTTTCTCGGTATTAGGGTTTTCTGTATAGAATCGTGGTATGAATTTCTGCCTTTGTCTATTGAATTTAGAGCATGAGAAAAGAAAATGCATCTCATCTTCTATGCAGTTGCATTCAGAACACAATCTTTCTGATCTGTCAATACCTAGCCATCTTTTGGATTCAATCGCTAGTTTGTGGTTAAGTGTTCGGAAATGACATAAGATAAGAGCTTCTCGGTACGGTAGGATTTTTAAATATTTCTCAAAAACTATATTCTCTTTGATCTGTTTATAGAATGGCAGACGTGACGATTGGTTTATGGTTGCTTTCCACTCAGCGGTATATTGTTGTTCGAGACTCTTTTTGTTTTGGTGATTACTTGTGCGGTGTTTATTTCCTCCCGGTAGAACAAGTCTGCCTGACCAGTTATTTCTAGAATGAATTTGATGGTTTTAATCCATTTGATTTCAATATTTCGTTCTCTTGAGAATTCTAATGCTAAGTAGTACAGTGTTGATGACAGTTTCCCATACCCAGCATTTACCAACCCCGCCCAGAATAGTTTGACATTAATTTGACTGTTGCTGCCTCAAGGTAGTCATCAGATTCCCGTCGTGATTATTGTGAATTTAAGTTACTGGTCGTCGTATTGCGTTACGTCGGTTACGTCTCTAGTGAGAACGCAGCCTTAGAGTATGTGCATGGACGTAATAAAACGAAATAAATCTTAATTTATGATAAGTTCATTTGACATAAATTAATACAATTTATTTAGTCGTGAAACGGATTGAGGTAATCACGACTCTAATTCAATTTCACAACTTAATATTTTGTATTAATTAATACGGTTTAAATGAGCGCGTGTTTATATTTGTTTCGTTTCATTACATCTAGGAACATACTCTAAACTTATAAAAGTATGCAATTTTAACAATATTATTTTCAAGCATCTAGTGTGAATACGCGCTGTTAACTGACTGCCTGCTGAAGTATTGCTGACTATATTTCCCTTGATGTTTACATCTGGATAAGCTGAATAGTTTGAAAATACGGCTAAGACCTCAAAGCTTAAAAATACATATTAAAAAATTCTTCAGTAGATCCAGAGTTAGTTAGTCAATTGAAATTATTGTCCGGTAGCTTGCCGCGGTGAGAAAGTTAAAGATTCCTGAATTTGACCGTGGTGCCGCCACACATCTGCCTGTTATCTATGCAGTCTGCACACCTTTCATATTTCGAACGATTTTAGACCAAATGATTTGCTACGTAAACGCTGGTATAATGATGGGAAGCAACAGATTGCATTTGTGTCCTATTTTGACATTTGCAAATAAAATGCGATTCTAGGGTGTTATTATGTACACCGGACTAAGGCCATGTTCATGTAAAGCGCCAATATCGAATTTGCGCCGTTGGTCAACGGCGCAGGGGACCAATATAAACTGTGATATCGACGCGTCCGTTGGCAAACGGCGCAGGGGACAAAAATCGAATTTTATATCGACGCAAGGCAGGATTATCTAATTTGCTATTGGCTGTATAAAAACAATCGACGACTGTGGAAACAAAAGTGTCGACATCATGTCGGTCTGCAAAACCATATTAATTATTTCCGTTCTAATACGGTTTCATGATGGGCGTTCGTCGTGTTCACGTGGGCCAATTTGTTTTAGATAAGTTAGTTATATATTGAGCTGGCCAGCCATTAATAAGGTTCGGTTAGAAACAGAAATGTGTGTACTTTGATATATTTCTTATCGGCCCAAATATAGCGATTTGGATATTGGCCCCTTGCGCCGTTGGCCAACGGATGCTCCGATATCGATTTGCCAAAAATTCACAAAATAATATTTATAAAAAAAAATCTAGTTAGGCTGAATATTTCAATCTTTTCTTGCTAAACATGGTGGAGATAGCTTCCCAAAGCTAATTGTGCACTGGCAACATTGGCAATGGACATACGAATTAAACGCAGGCTAATTGTAATTGTGTATCCGTCTGTTTGTCCGTGTGTTCAGATACTCGCCTGTGAAAATCCGATTCAGAAGGATAACTCTAGAATATCATCGTGGGTTCGCTTCAAATGTGTGATGTTAATATCTCAATGCCTTGCTTTGGATTGCATTCCATCAAAATACATTCACATTTGCGAGGGCTATTCCGTCTGAAATTGATTTTATAATGGTAGTTAGCGATCATACACTCTATTGCAAAAGGTTGGATGTACTATCAACGAAGAAAAACGTACGGTCCTCATGATTTGGTATTGCTGGATTGCGGAATGGATGCATATATCCACTCTTATTGTTCGCATTGGTGGTAGATGGTGTGGATTGGGTATAAGTGGGGGAGCGGTGGGGTCGGTGATTTCACATCATAATGAACCTTGCGTGCGTCTATAATTGGTACATGCCCTGGAATTGCTGGATTGAGAGATCTCGTAATGTAATCGGGTAGTAGTTGCAGATAGATAAGTTCATTCTGCTGACGGTGTCCGTTACTATACACATTACAAGAGATGAACGAGATCTCTGCAAATTCTGTACAATGCAATGGTCAGGATGAAACTATGTGCTTTCATTTCCTAGCTAGAACACCAAAGTTCAGAAGACATTACTGTGACACAGAATGATATAAACAAAGAAGAGTTACAGCAAATCTGGAACATATCAGAGCAAATCACTCTCAAGAATCACTACATACGCTACTCAATGTGCACAGTTCACTAATGGTGCCAGACTCTGGAGAGCTTTCAGTGACGTTCACGATGGAGCAATGCTCAGGGTTTGGGACGCTGTGCTACATGTGTAATTAGTTGCTCAATCGTATCAGATCATTCGGATACGCCAACTGGATCCTATACTTGGAATTTATTCACAGAATAATGCCCTTCATGCATGCTTATGGACACCATAACTATTCGAAGCATCTGTCATATTACTGGACTCACATGTTGGAGTTGCAGCGCATGAATATTTTGTGAACCGTTGATTTGCGGCTCAACTCATAGCATCCACACGTGTTGGTAAAGTAACTGTTTCAAAGCTATTAATAGGTGGATATTGTCACAGTATGTTGGAAGCAGCGTGGCTTATAAATGCCGTAAGATGGCTGATATTAATATCCATGAATGTATTTGCATTCACTATGGCCCAAGTCCTTCCCGAATGAAACAGAATGGGCATGATGCAGATCGAATTAATCGCACGTGCATGGAGTTGGGTTAACATTATTTTGCAACAGCACGTAGCATATTATATTGAGCTCTAGCTTCGCAATTCTAAACACAGCAACAAACACACTACCCTGTGCTGAAGAGATAGGTGAACAAGTGGTGACGTCGTTTGTTAACACGCGGATACACTCGGGAGAGGAAGACGGCTATGTCCCATATAAATAAGGCAGGACTTCATTCATTAATCAAACCACAAAAGCCAAAGTTACAATTCATAATCGCGATATGGCAGGGAAAGCTGATCGGTAACTATTTGTTCACATAGTTATAATTGGGCAAAAGTGAAAATTGAGCAAGAAAGATGTCATAAATGAGTCCATTTTCACCCTCATTGGCTCTTTACAAACGACTTGAAAGTCAGTTTTAGTTTATGCATTAGAGAAAGTACCCAAGCACAAACATCTGTGTGATCATCAATGCTATGGCCATGGCCCACAGTTTGACTCATATCCCAGAAATATGGGGCGGACTTGCTGCACAGCTGTTCTAAAATTGCTTAGTACCACATTACAAGTCAGAAGCCACATGAATAGATTTTGTAACTGATATTTACGAGTCAAATGCTATCAATGATGCAGCGCGTAGTCAGTGTACGAGTGATGTATGAATGATCAACATCAACATCGTTAGCAGAAAGCATAAGACACCATCAAATCAGTAAAGCGGGAAAGCATTGCTAGCTGTTCGAGAAAACAAAACAACCACAGTGGAGTGCCTGGCTAAGCAGTGGTCAACCACAAAGTGCGTTGCTACTCTATCATAAAAACAGCTCAATGTGACAACTCAAGAATTGTGTTTTGATGGCAACATTGTAAACGTAGTAAAGTGTGTGGAGATCGATTGTGCGTTCGGGAGGAGGCAGATAAACGAAGCATCTTCCATGTACAACATGCACTAACTCATGGAGGCAAGGGTATAAGAATAGTTTCACCGGATACTGATGCAGAGATGTTGTTAATAACATTTTGCTGAGAGTTGTTCTGTAGTTATCTATTTCAAATCAAGAACTGTGAATAGTCATGAACCATGTCTTTTTGATGTCTAATCCATACTCAATAATGACTAAAGCTATACTTGGTTTCCATTCGTTAACCTTAGTGGGGTGTGATACTGTTGAGGCATTTGTGAATCGATGAATGGTCAGACAATTCAACTTCTAATTAAATACCTGCAGTATGCCGAAGTCTTGGCACAGCCTGGCAAAGGCTTAGAGACAAGTTTGTGTGTGACATGTATGGTTAATAACAGGTCAATGGATAAGATATGAAATGTTGGCTAAGCAGCATTTATTAAGTCATCATTTGCTAGCAAACAAAGACGAGCTACATGACCAGCTGGAAATGGATCCTTATAAGACTGCCTTTGCATACGTTTGTAGGGGTGTGTGTGTGTGTGTGTGTGTGTGTGTGTGTGTGTGTGTGTGTGTGTGTGTGTGTGTGTGTGTGTGTGTGTGTGTGCCCGCGCGCGTTCGTGATTGCGTGCATGCATGCGCGCGTGCGGCCGGGCGGGCGAGCATGCGTGAGTGCGGGCGTGCGTGTGTGTTCGTGTGTGCGTATGTGTATCTGTGCGTGCGTGCGTAGGTGTGCAAATCCACTGATAAATAACTGATTAGAGGCTGGGTCTTAGATGTAATGCAGAGATCTATTTCCAGCTATGCCCCACCCATGTCTAGATCAGCTCCACCCACATTGTACGCGCGTTCGAATCGATTTTAAGACATCGAGCCATGTCTTCCCAACTTCAAGCAACCTATATTTGTAAGCTGTTGAAAATTCTGAAAATAATTCACCTTTGCACTTTATCCATCGATCATCTGACGTCATATGACATTCATAATTAATAACGTGATATGTATGATGGCGTCATAATCATTACATCATGAATGATTCGTTATAGCCCGTCTTTAGTGCGTGATGGTCCGACACGGTGTACAAAGTGTATGTCTTTAATATTTAATAAACATTTACTCGAATATTTTGAAACTAATTTGACTGAGCGCTGTTGCTGCTATAGCCACCAACAACACCCAGTCAAATTAGTTTCAAAATATTCAAGAGCATACATGTATATGTTTCTGGAACAATAGTTAGGGAGTTCAGAGATCGATTGATCTCAACACGGGCAAGGTGTGGGTGGAGCTTAGATAGAGATGGGCGGGGGATAGCTAACACTGGAAAGGTCCATTTGGTTGCCATCTGTTGCTGCCTATCGCGGCAGCAGGTTGTAGTCAAATTAGTATCAGAATATCCTGCATAATGTGTATTGAGTTGTGATTTTACCTAAGACATCAAATTCAGTCTGCTACTGTCAGACATTTTGCTCTTTACGTGCCAGCCTTACTGGATTCCTTCATCTGAATTGTGTTCGATTTCATAAATTTAAGGTTTGGAAGAGATTAACTAAACGTTAGCATGAATTTCGTAACATTTGCACACGGCACACGACTGGCTGTCTGTAAGGGCATTGATCGTGAGAAACAACAGATGAAGATATGGCTTAGGCTGCTAATAAAGGCCTCACTCCGCGCAGTAGACGACTACATTCGCCTTCTGCTCGAAGATAATAGACATCAGAATGTTGATGATATTTGTTATTGCTATCCTCTGTCTAAGTGGGGTAAGTAAGTGTTCAGTTATTATAAACATACCGCCAGATTTGTCAAACCACTTTCATGGCGAAGGGAACCAGAAACGGCCTCCTCAGTGGTGTTGGAAAATATTCATTTGCAGACCAAGAGAAGGTTAGTTTTGAAATTTTACCATTGAAATGCCTGTCTCGATAAACGAGCAAGTCATTCCAGTGGTAACATTTAAAAAAAAGAGTTTTCTTTTGGCCTGCAAATTGACATTAACAAGTTTGATTTGATTGACACAAGTAAGTCCTTAATCCTTTAATGGCTAAATCTGCTCAAGAAAATAAAATTATTTACTTATTGTATGCCCATTCGCGTACCAAGAAAGGATTCTGTTTGGAAAAGTTGCCACTCGAATGACTGACTCAGTTATCAAGCCAATCACTCCAGTAGTAACTTCTGAAAAGAGTAGTCTTCTCTTAGCATGCAAACGGGCATTCCTCAAGAATGTAGAGACTGGTTTTGGCCGGTATCGTCAGGAAATAAATATAGTGGTAAACGATCATCTTAAGAGGCACCAAGTGGCATTCATTGAAAGTAAGACGTCGATTAAGTTAATGGAGGATTCCAGTTGATCCATCATCCATAATCAATTTCTTTTTTAAGAAATGAGTGTGTACCTTATGAGTCAGGTGCGAAAGCACCAGTAACAAAACTCGGAGCCATAGAGGTGGTGCCTGGAAAAGCCACAGACTAGCGATCAAAAGTGTGTAAAAAAATTACACACCTAATGACTGACTACATGGGCTGCTCCTCTATTGCATCATACACCTGCATAACCATTATTCTAAAAGCCATGTCTTCCGACAATCTGCATATGCAATAAGAGAAATTATTTATTGAATTATTCATTTGATTCCACAACACACACAATCTCCCGATACACTTTAACAAAGGTTATCAAAAAAACCTAATTAAAACCCCTCACCATTATCCCTATACTATCCATTCAAAAATACAACTTAGGCTACCATAAATTCCAACTAAACTGTATCCCTGGTAATTTAGAATAAGTCTGGCTAGTAATCCCGGACATCACCATCACACGGACACCGAGGTGGCCGTCCTACACAGGTCAGGGGTCCACATTGGCATCCCCTGGATCAGACCTTACGCCGACTGCATATGGACGTACAATAGCATCATATGGCCTTTATTTTTATTTATTTATTTATTTCATTATTTTTAATTTTCTTTTAAATTCTCCACACAAGACTTAACATTTTAAAAAATACTCAATAATTAAATAACAAATAATTAAATAACAAACCTGTACTTTTCCCCCATACCCCATTTGAAAACCCACCAATCCCCAATTTTCATAATCTATACAATTCCCGATATATAAAAAACCCATCTATATATAACTCCTCAACCCGTTTCATTGCCAAGCCCCATCCCCAAAGACCCCGTTTTAGTGCCATGTAAATTCCCCCTCCCATATTTAGTCAATCTGTAAACCCACCCCGCTCATTAACCCCTTCATGAACACACTGACCAAAACAGCCATAGGCACCGAGAATGTACACCTGCAGACCCAGGGAAGGCTATCTCCGGAATTCCACAACCGAAATGGCCCGCTTAATAACTGAGCCAGTCATCCCAGTGGTAAAACCCCTAAGACAGCCCTCTCCCGGCCCACAAATGGACAACCAGCAAGAAGACACTTACCATCTCGGACCAAATTAATAAAAGAGGGCAATATCTTGTAGAAAATAATAAGTAATTAAAACACTGTATTTACAAAACTAATTGATGACAAATAAAAACGAAAGAAGATATATTTATGGGAGACAACTTAAGCAAACACAACATTTATACTTAAGCATAATCGTCTCCCCTACATTTTCATATTTAAAACGAAAATATATATACACAAATACCGATAAGCACGCACGCACGCACGCACGCACGCACGCACGCACACGCTTGCGCTCGTACGCACGCACGCACGCATATTACTAATTACTAATAAAACTTGTAAAACACAATTATGATCAATAGGGAACACTCTACCATGCATTAAAAAAAAATACTCAGGTGCATGAATTGTATGTCTTTTTATTAAGTAACTATTTTAACAAAACAATCCGTTAGCCATTCTGAAACTACTCTAAATGGGCACTGCTGCCGCCTGTCAGCGCCCAATCAAACCAGCACAAAAATGGTCAACGCGCCGCCCGCATAATTAGCCTTGTACGGAAATATCTGTGAATCAAGATTCATTCGATCACAAATGGAAAAATGTATGGCGGATCATAGCAATAATAAACGAGATAGCACAATAAATGGGCGGGGCATAACTAGCACACATATGCACGCACATGACAACAACAGTTCCACTCAATAACAAATATCCTTACATAACTAACTTTAAATATCATTAATTAAAACAATCCGCCACTCGAGTTTATGCTGTCATAATGAAATCACACCCATCAATGATGAGGTCACTATGTATGGTTACTGTATTCTGCGGCTGTAGTAGTAGTAGTAGTAGTAGTAGTAGTAGTAGTAGTAGTAGTAGTAGTAGTAGTAGTAGTAGTAGTAGAAACATCTTACACCTGCAATCAGTCCTTCTTCGCTTTTGCCCACTGTGTCTTGTCCTCAGCCCAAATCCTGAGCTTCCTCAGGCCCAATCTTGACTTGAGTGTACCTAATCCTGCTTTCTCGAGGTCGCCTCGTAGCGCGCTTAGCAGAGTAATGCAATGACGTCCTCTCCTGGCTCTGTATTTGCTGGCTCCGAGTAGGGCGAATTCCAAGGTTCTCTTTGCCGGTGTGTCTTCTGGCATCCTTAGCACATGGCCAAATATGGACCATCTTTGCTGGGCAACCTTTACAGATAGCGGCGACGTATTACCCATCTTGTATAGCGTATCGTTGGAAATTATACTGGCTGGCCATCGGCGTCCAGTGATGGTGCTTAGGCGTTTGTGGTGGCAGGCGTCGAGTTTGTCTAGAGCTGCCTTTGGAGCTGCCCAGCTTTTACAGTTATACATCATCAAGGATACACAGGTTGCATTGTATACACGTAGTCTTTTTACAAATGACATCTTTAATCAACGAATCCATAACTTCCAGAATGACTGGAAAGCTATGTTCCCCATGATTCAGCGTGCAGCAATATCAGCAGTACTGCGAAGGAGTGAGCCCAGGATTTTACTTTTCCTCCATGGTTCGCCACCACGGAGTGGATCGTCATTTTCTTTAGTTTCATTCTTTGTAAATATGTATATGTGGTTGAACTCTGTTTTGGATGTATTCATAAAGAGCTTCTCAATGTTTAGTTTGCTTGCAGCTATGGGGAGAAGTTCGTCAAAGGGTGTCTTTTCCTCATCTATAAAGTCCACATCGTCGGTATATTTCACCTCTAGCGCATGCCCAGTAGTGACAGCGGGGTGGGGGTGTGGGTGGGGGTGGGGGTTGTGGGGCGTGTCGTCTTGTGGAGTTATCCCGCACGGATTTCAATGCAGCAGCCAGGTAACAGGTGAAAAGCACAGGGGACAGAGCATCTCCCTGTGCCGAGCCGATTGATGTCTCAAACTCTACAGCCTTCACTGACTTGACTCGTACTCTCAGCTTGGTGTCTGCAAGCAATAGTCTCACTAGTCGTAGACCATCTTCATTGCAACTGGTCTGGCGTAGTACATCTAGGATATGTGCGCGCGTAATTGTGTCGAAGGCTCGTGGCATGTCAATGCCAATTTTGTGGAAGTCCTAGTGTTTGGACATGACTACCAACACAAGCATGAGTTGAGCCCATACAATCAACGTCTGCGCAGCTGCGTCCACGTTTGACGCCACTTTGACATGACCCGGTGAAGCCATCGATCTGTCTCAGATGCGGCATAGAGTAACATTGGATAGGATTTTCCGTATGCTGTTAACGAGCACAATGGGCCGCAGATTGGCTTGGGGTGGGGCGTGGGTGGGGGCAAGCGGATTCTTGGGCTTGGGTAGCGCGATACAGGTGCCTTGGCCTACAACGTCGATGGGGAGGCGGTGCACTAAAGGTGAATTGATTAGGTGCGTGATCGGTTTTGAGATAATTTCATTTGCTCACAATCTGCGGTCACTATCAATATTAGTTTAAGATCCATCATCTTGTAACATAACTAATATGTCAAGTCTACGAAGTGCATGTCTTTGATGTGTCAATTATCAACAAGTTAACTATTTGAAACTTATTTGACTGCTGCCATAGGTAGCAACACAAACCAATTAAGTCATGACTGATGTAGCTAAGTATGTCACGCTTAATTGACAAATTGTATGTCCTGTGAAACAAGAGTTTCCCCACAGACACCCGAACGATTTATTGAGGGCCCTGCCTGCTCCTTACAACGGAGATGCATGGACTCTCCCCACTCTAGGAATAATTTTTTCAAAACATGTTAAACACCTTTTGTGATAACTGCGCTTCTAAGTCCTCAAAATGCTACTTATATCAAATAGCCAATTAATGATCAGAATGTTTTAAGAAAATTGTCTTTATAATATTCAAAGTAAATAATATCTTTTGAAAAGGTATCACGAGAATGACACGATCGACTTTGTGTATTATTTAATTAACCATTTAATGGTCAGGATTTATGAAGTATGTTGATATTTCTCCTCGCTAAATGTGCGGTTGCATGGCCAGAGTAGACTATTTTAAGGAATTTGCAATTCACCTTTCCAGAGTACCCACCCATCATATGACGTCATAATGAACTGCGTGATGTGTACAATGACATCATAATGAATGACGTCATGAATGACGTCCATACGTACGTCACGAACGTATATTTGAAGACGGTCCATGCGTTGTTGTACAAATTGTTTGCTTTTACTATTTAATAAATATTATGTTGAATATTTTGAGAGTGATTTGACTGGGCGCTGTTGCTGCCATAGGCAGCGACAGCACCCAGTCAAATTGGTTGCAAAATATTCAACAGCTTCCCTGCATAGTTTTCAGGAAATTGATAGCTAGGGAATTTGGGTATCTATCAAACCAGATCGCGGTGTGGGTGGAGCTTAGCTAGTGATGGGCGGGGCATAGCTAAAAATGGTAAGGTTCATTGGAATGATTGGCCTGAGCTACTAACTGCAGTGGACAGTTTTCAGAAATAGTATTCTCTCCGGCTGCAAATGGGCATTCCTCAAGACAGCGACTGTAGCCTGGAAGGTTTGAGGCAATGCGTCGGTCTTTAGGATGAAATCGGGATATCGAGTGGTTGGCGGCGGCGGCCTATGCGTGGTAGTCGTGGCGGCTGGCATTAGCATGGTTGTGGTCGTTGTCGTGGTGACCGTTGCTGCTGGCAGAAGGGAGAGTGTCAACAGATCTCACGAGACCCGCTGTGCGCCTCTTGCGTCCAAATGGAACACTCTCCCGACAAATGTCTGCAGAAATGAAAGGGCTGATGCATATATGGATCCACGTGTAAGAACGGAGCCGAGCCATATCTGCACGTTGAACTCGGTCATAGAAGCTGAGTTGTCGGGACATGCCATTGTCGTTAAACGGTGGTTTACTTGGACGAGCGAGTGAAAACATGATGATGGAGTGACAGTAGTAACATTTTATATACACTTCGGGGTGACAACGGATTGCGGAGGCTGATGTTGTTACACCCGCAGTCTGCGTGCATTTCTAGATGTCCCGCTCATGATCTGGCGAGCTCGTTGGGTGTTTGCAACAGTCGGCTGTCTAACTATTTAGAGCGGTCTGCTACTTGGCTGTATTTGCAGGTTCGACTGTCTGATTATTTAGAGTGGTAAGCTGCTTGGCTGTTTTGTAGCCGTCATCTGTCTGAAATTTTAACCTCCCTATAGCATTTTGGAGGTAGTGGGAGCTGATGGCAACACATTCTCCTGCGTTCTGAGAGTTTTTATTTTCAGTTTGATTTGTTCTCCCAAAATAGGCTAATCGGGATTCAACCAGAGTCAGCCCTCTTAGGTTTGTATATTGGAACTGGAAGTTGCTTGTAGTTTGATAAGCTGAGCAGATTATTGGCTTATCAAGCAAATAGAGCAGAAGCAAAGAGTCTCGCAGAATTGACGACCTAAATCGCAATGCATTCCTTGGCTGTAACCGCGATACTGTAAGTGCCAACTTTCTCGGGAAACTAAGTCATCAATTACTGCGGGCTGACATCCGTGCACGGAGGCAACTCTGATTATGTCTAACCTTCTTCAAACAAGAAATTGTGCGCGACATCCTCGGACGACGCGAACTCCCAGGAGCTACCATAGCTATGCGGAATGTACGTGGCCTGAGTGCAATATCAAAGAGGCAAACCTTATGTGCAGACTGTGAACAATATAACATCAATAGTACATGCATTCAAGAGACGAAAGTAGCTAAGCACTCAGAGAAGCAACTACAGACAGTTTATAAGCTAATGCTCTAGGTGCAAAAACAGTCCACCGACCGGGGTTTAGGCTTCGTAATCGGACCAAGGGTCTTGGACCATGTCATTAGTTTTGGATACGTCAGTGATTGCGTTGCATTCATCGACATGGCGAAACCACACCACCACTAAGTGTTACATTGTCAACGCATATGGCCCAAATTACCGAAAAAGTCAAAGCGAATCAACCAATATTAGAGTTCTTCTATGTTGAACTAAGCTCCGCCATTACAATTCCAGCTAGATGGCAACTGTTCGTGTGTGGAAATTTCAACTCCAAGCTGGGTAAACTCGGAATTGCGGACAAAAGTCCAGGGGTTAGCTCATGCATGGGGTCGTATGGACAGGGCACACACACAAGCAATGGAGATGCACTGGTGGCATTCCTTCGCGCCAATGGACTATTTGCTACAAATACCATTTCAAACACGCATGCCATTACCAGACAACATAGACCAGACACATTGCTGATCGAAAAGCTGAAAAAGGTGCTAAGGCTAAAACAGCTGTTATCAACCAAATGGACTTCATACTATGTAAGACAGAAGCAAAACCCCTACTTCTATTCCGACGATAAGCCAGTTATTACACGCCTTCAGATGAAGGATCTCAACCTAATATACAAACGCCAAATCTGGCAAGAGGGTAGAGTCACCCACATCCTAACCGAGCTCATCAGCGACACTGACCCTCAAATGTCATACAAAAAGGCCCTCGGGGAGCAGATAGCTAACATTGACATCGGCTCTGATCCAAACGGAGCCCTAACCAATATACTGAAATCTATGGAATTATCAGCTACCAGCAACATAGGTGTTCTTAAAAACAGCCGAACTAGGTATACTGACGACCCTCTACTAGTAAAACTGTCTGCAGAGCAGAACGCATTACAGCTGTGCATCTATCAAAGTGAAGTGAAAACTGGATCAAACTACGCCAGGAGGACAATAGCATTCTGCACCATATTAGCAAACACTTAAAAGATCTTGTTAATCAGCACGCAGACTCTCTAGCAGATGAAATCACTGCCACGGATGACTGTCACACAATGTATCGGGCAGCCCAAGACCTGCGAGTTACTGACTACATGCCACCACTCACTGTACACCGCTCTGAAGAACACTTTATCGGGACTGACCAGGGACAATCCTATCCAATGTTACTCGATGCCGCATCGGGGACAAGATCGATGACTTCACCGGATCATGTCAAAGTGGCTTCTGCAGGTGTGCAGACATTGTATGGGCTCAATGCATGCTTGTGTTGGTAGTAATCTCCAAACACTGGAATTTTCACAAAATGGGCATTGACATGTCACAAGCCTTCGACACAATTAAACGCTCGAAGATCCTAGATGTACTATGCCAGGATAGTTACAATGAAAATGAGCTACGACTAGTGGGGCTGCTGCTTGCAAACATTAAGCTGAGAGTACGAGTCAAGTCAGTGAAGCTGTATAGTTTGAGACATCAATCGGCTCTCCATAGGGAGATGGTCTATCTCTGGTGCTTTTCACCTGTTATCTTGTTGCTGCATTACAATCCGTGCTGGAAAGTTCCACAAGACCATACATCCACTGTCGATATTAGGTATGCTGTTAGAGATGGAATATGCCGACGATGGTGTCTTCATAGACGAGGGAATGAAACCCATTGACGAGGTTCTCCCAATAGCTGCAAGCAAACTAAAAATTGAGAATCCCTTTCTGAATGAATCCAAAAACAGAGTTCAGCCACATATATCTATCTACAAGCCGTGAAACTAAAGAAGATGACGATAAACTTCGTGACCGCGAACCATGGAGGAAAAGTAAAATCCTGGGCTCGCTGCTTTGCACGACGGCTGACATTGATGTACGCTGCGTCGTGGGGAGCATAGCTTCCCAGTCCTTCTCCATGCCTGCCACCGCACATACCTACACACCATCACTGGGCACTGATGGCTAGACAGCATAATTGCCAACGATGCACTATACAAGATGTGTAATACGTCACAGCTGTCTGTAAAAGTCGCCCAGCAAAGATGGTCCATGTTTGGCCATTTACCAAGGATGTCAGAAGTGACACCAGCACAGGAAGCCCTGGAATTCGCCCTACTAGGAGCCAGCAAATACAAAGCCAGGAGAGGACGTCATTGCATAAATCTGGTAAGTGTGCTACGAGATGACCTCTAGACAGCAGGACTCGTTACACTCAATTCAATAATGGACCGGAATAAGCTAAGGATTTCGGCTGAGGACAATACACATCGGGCAAAAGCGAAGAAGGACGGATTGCAGCTGTAGGATGTGTCTACTACTACAGCCGCAGAATACAGCAATCATACATCATACAACCGCGATGCAGGATGCAGTCTTCGTACTGAATTCGAATTTATTGGTTTGATTGGTGTCTATCGAGTCCTGATTCTAGGTCCTCTTCTGGCTATATCTAGGCTGGCTTATATTTCACCCTGTTATTGGCAACTTACACCATTTTTTCACACTGGTACCGATTTATGCTCCAGGGTGGAGAGAGGCAACGAGGAGTGGAGGAGATTGCCTATGTTTCCACCAATTGCCCGTCAGCCAGCTGATCGCCTGAGAGTCTATCGGGATTTGAACCCTGCCCGGCTGATTACCAGTCGACCACGCAAACACCACGGCCAAACGTCTACCATTAGGCAGGCATCGTATATACTCGCAGGAGGGGGTCACGTGACTTCTCTCTTACCTCGAATCATTTTCCTTGTTCATCTCGGCTGAATGCGCCAGCGTTCGTTTTACCAGCCCCTTGCGTCCTGACCAGGCCTTCAGCGTTGAGTGCTGAAGAGGGAATGTTGATATCTCCATTGACGAGTGAGAAATAACAAAAGATAGATTCAGTATAGTGAATGAACCTTTCCAATTTTAGCTATCTCCTCCCAACACTAGCTAATCTCCACTCACACCACGCTCGTGTTGGGACCGAGCGATCGCTGATCCCCCTGCCTATCAGTTTCCAGAAAACTATACAGGTAAGCTGTTGCATATTTTGAAACTAATTTGACAGCGGGCTGTTGTTGCGCATGGCAGCAACAGCGCCCAGTCAAATTAGTTTCAAAATATTCACCAGCATGTTTATTAAATAACAAAAACACACAATTCGTACAACGTGTGTGACTATTAAGCGCTAAGACGCGCTATATCGAGTCATTCATGACGGCATGGACATGACGTCATCCTAAACGGCACACGTTTGATTATGACGGCATGATACGCCATATGATCGATAGATACAATGGAAAGGTCCATTAGCCGAGCAAGGCCGAAATATCTTCTAGATGCTAAATGCGCAAAGCCAACGTGTCATTCTAATGCGTGCTGCATGAGAGATATAACATTCACTTCTGTGATGCTGACACGCACGCTCCCAGCCCGCCTCTTTCTTGATGACTTTGGTAACGGTGATAGTGAACAGAATCCTGCCATACTGTGTGCGTATGTTGATACCTGACTCTTTACCAACCAGTGAGGTGTCATCATCTGTCGTTGGCCAAGCGTGTTGTATAGAGAAGGTTTCAGGCCCGCACAGTCCGATTACACTGCTAATATATTGTATGCATATCCTGTTTACCTAATACGATGCAGTGAAGGCTTACAATGCAATATAATAATGATGAATAGAGACCACGCGTGATAGTCCCACTAGATCACCGGGTTCTATGCATGATTAATGTGGCACACAATGATGGGTGGTGTAGTGGATATCGACATCAGACGGATGGATCTTCATGACTGCGCTGTAATGACGTTATCCAGTACGCAGCGGGAAGTGATCCTCTATGGTGGTGATTTAGCGAAGTTGTGAGCAAGCAAGATGGGCATTCCTCGCGTACCCACCACCAGAAAAAAATAATTCTTTAAAAAATGGATTATCACAAAGGTCTCCTACTGTATGTTCAGATATTAATATTAACAGACGGTTGTCTGCGAAACTATCATGATTTTGCTCAGTTTCTCCAGGAAAAGTGTTGTCTAAATTTATAAAATCGATATGCCAGCAAGCCAGATTCAAATATATTGATAAGCTATTAAGTCGAAAGCATGGGCAGTTGAATATCAACATCAATGCCACCCAACGCAAACCAGTGGCTGAATTCAAGTATCAGGGAAGCAACTTCACAGAAGACGGAAGGAATGGCAGGGAGATTGAGACCAGAACGCACATATCGTTAACATACAATTGTTCCTATCGAGGCAAAAGCGCAGCTCATAAACACCAGCTTTTTACCTACCATACATAGCAATATCATGCATAAGCTCTAAGCATACACCTTACAAGAAGGAACAGAACCAATCCTCCATCACATAGAAGAACGGGGGAGGGGGGGGGGGGGGCTGGTGGTTCAGACACTTGAACAAAATCGATACAAACCAACCAGCATTCAGAGCATACAGCATGCGCTTCTCAGGAGTCAAGGTAAACGCAAAATCAAGCAAAAGATGTACTGATCCCATCTGCAATATTGAAACAATTATGATTTCATTATTTGCAATGGGAACACATTCTGTTTACTAGGAAATGCTAAGTGTGTCGATAATACGCCTACAGTGTATCCAGAATGCTATCAAACCAAACACGACAACACACATAATTCAAGTTGCTTTCTAAGTGGGTCAATCTTCTAGTAGGCAATAGATTATATACGTTGAGGTAATTCTGTCCACGATTTCTCTTCTTCTTCTTCTTCTTCTTCTTTTCCTTCGCTGATCATACCGCCAGTCGTGTAAGAGACTATCGACATGCTCATAAGCGTTAAGTGCATGGATCCGTGGTTTATTAGAGTGCGCCGTGCGGCCTGGAACATCCGTCTTCAGCACTCGAGGTTTTTGTCAGGTTTACCTCACCCTTACCTCCTTTAGTCGCCTCTTACGACACGCAGAGGATACGGAAGGTGTATTCTAAGCCCCACCCACAGGGCACATGATTTCTCCGTTATTGTACATTATATTATCATCCAAGATGCAATGCTTCACTATCATGATTTCTAAACCGTGCGCGAGAAAATATAGTGGCACATGCAATATCTTATATTATTATTGTTTTATAATATTTTGAATTGATATTTAAAGGTTTCCAAGGCTACTATTAGAATGTATCATACGGCTTAATTTTAGAACATTTTAACATGTAATAACATAACATCAGAAAGCGGCATTGTTAACTCACTGCTGCTAAGAGACAAGTGCACAATAATATATTTCTCAAGACCTACGTCACTTGGGCATTAGCGGGCACTTATTACGCTAGTGTGATGTAGCATTATATATTATGATTGGTTAATGAATGGGATACAAACTTGCTTATGTG
>CM067375.1:27734170-27849170 GCA_034401795.1 Chaetoderma sp. LZ-2023a | reverse complement strand
ACATGTTAGCTGTTGAATATTATGAAAATTCGACAGAAATGGTAACGGCATACAATTCGTACAATGTGCCGGACTATTAAGCTTTCAACACGGACTAAATCTAATCATACATGCGGTAATGCATTATGACGTCATGCTACACGGCACCTAGTTGTTTGTGATGTCGTAGGATGGATGGATAAACTGGAAACATCCATTGCTAGAAAGCATACGCTCACAAGACAGAAAGAACGTGTTTCATCATATGAAATATGTTTTCTATATCTTCCACACCGTATGTGCATTTGTGTATGCAATAACATTGGTATGTGTTTTGTTTTATAAGCCACCTAGATGAGCTTATGCAATCGCAATTTATCTTTCTCTATGTCTGTCCTCTGCCGTCTATTTGTCAGAGCATATACACGCAAATTGTGTCCGTCTGTATGTCGTCTGTCTCAGTCTGTCGTCTGCCATTCGCCGTCTGTTTGTCCATAATTGTAGTATGTTTCGACACATATGGAAGATATATTCTGCTAGGCAATATCAATTGGGAATATGAATATAAAGTTCCCGCGCCTTCAAATAGCACAGTTATGGCGCTTGCTATATGATCAAGGTGTTAACACATATGTGAAAAATACGTTTGCGGCATGTTTTGTAATTTATCAATGGGATACAACCAAATTAAAGAGATCTGCTCTGTTAGGCAACATCTGTTTGAGCTACAAATATGAAGTGGCCACGCCTTTGAATAACGGAGTTATGACCCTTTTTAGTCACAGTCACGGAGCCCATGGGGTTTTGGCACGTTGCCTCAATTATTGATAGATTCAAACTAAATTGTGTTGATATGTTCGCTCATGCAATATATATTTGAACTACAAAGATGAAGACGCCATACCGTTAACCTACCTTTTATTTGCCCTAAAATATAACCTTTCTTGCGCCAAAATGCTAAAACACACAAGTATGGTGGCAAGCCATTTGTAGGCTATCCATAAATGAACAACCATATCGCTTAATCATAGATGCGATCGTCTAGCATTTTTATTGCGCTAAAGATATCGTCATGATTTATCAGTGTCTGCCTCACCCCCACCACCTGCCGAGTGAACAGCCATTGTTGCACCATCAGTCATTATTTCTCAAGGCATTCATTGATTCCAAAACACGGCTAGGATTCATGGAGACGCGATGGAGTAATTCTGCGTATAAAACTGCAAGAAATGATCAATGATCTTACAACTGAGCCAGAGAAATTGTATGTCTACCATCATCTCGGTTGACTGTAGGAAGTGTTATTGAAGGATGCTAGAACAATAGACATTCCTACTGACTTTTACTAACAATGGAATAGAAAATGTCTTGTGCATGTACACACGGCTGTGCATTGATCAAACTTGCATTGTAATCTACTTATTGATTTAGAAAATCGTACGTCTTTCCATTGAAATAAATGAAGGCAACCCATCCAACCATGACGCCTCAGTCTTTCAATGGAGGAGTCCAGTTTTCGCAATGCCACGCCCATCTCAAGCTATGGGCTACCCACGCGTTACCCGTGTTGGGGTCGATCTCAATTTCTAGAAGATTATATAGGGAAACTGTTGAATATTTTGAAACTAATTTCACTGGGTACTGTTGCTGCCTGTGTTAGTTTCATAGATTATTGTTTCAAAATATTCATCAGAATCTGTATTAAATAGTAAACACATACACTTATAACAACTTGGCTGTCTAGTAAGTGCTTATGAATGAGTATTTGCTTCATTCATGACGTAGTCACATGATTGAATCAGAAACTGAACGCCTCTATTCCAAGGCCAGCATGTATAATGATCTATATTATGATGCTTTTTTAAATACGTGGAGCCATTTCTAGCTATGTCCCGCTCATTTCTAGCTATACCCCACCCATGTCTAGCTATGGTCCTCCAACAATCGCACATTGGAGCCGATCCTAACTATACAATCGCCACCGTAGTCTGTTACTTCATATGGCATATGGCAGCAACATCTCCCAGTCAATATAGTTTCAACATGTCCAATAGAATGTTTATTAAAGTCCAAACACATAATAGCGATATACAATGCATACACTTCGTGCCGAACTGTTCATGTTTCGTAACCGTGCTATACGACATTTTAAATAGTGACGGCTGCTAACATGCGACGTACCGTATTTGACTATGGCAGATCGGATCCGTCTATTGGAATCTGGAAGTCATATTCGATTCAGTATAATCAACAAACCATTCCCTATGATACGTTTTGATTTATTCGTTTTTCTAATCCAGCAGTAGACGTCCATGGGGAACTTGCTCTAAAAAACCGGAACATTTCAGCTCTATTCTGGCTTGCACGTGCAGCACATAAGCGGCTTCTTAACCAGTGGAGGTAGCGCTGATTCCTGGTGGATCGCCTGTAGCGAGATTATATTGTGTTGGAAATGATCTTTGTTCGTAGCCAATATTATATTTTGTTTGCTCGTATCTCGGTTTCCATCTGGCGATAATGAACTAGGCTTTGCATAGCGCTTGATTCACATACGTAGGCGCGAATCTAGGCATTGCATGCCTGCTGGTATCGCAACCGTAAAAGTAAAATCAGCTGCATTGTAAAGGACTGTATCAATAGCGGATTCCATATATAGCTATGTCTCGCCCATAGAGGATGCCAGTGTATCCATCAATCATATGCTGTCATACCCAACTATGCTACATGTATGATGACGCATAATCAATTACGTCATGAATGGCGTTGCTATGTTCGTCAGTAGCGCTTAATTACGACTAATCGTTTTGGCATTACTTGTCTGTGTTTACTTTTTAATAAACATGTTGTTGAATATTTTGAAATATACAGCCAGGAAGTTCAGGGATCTATGGATACCAAACATGGACAAATTGTGGGTGGAGCTTACCTAAAGATGGACGGGGAACAGCTAAAACTGGATTCCTCAATTTCTAACTAAGTTCCACCCCCATTTATGCGTGTTTGAATCGATTTTAACCTTTGATAAATGAATTCCCGGGATCTAAATTCCAAGGTAATTCCTGTACAGCAACAAGTTCCAGTCAAATTAGTTTCAACATATTCAACACAATGTGCATTATATTGTAATTTTTATCAAAGGCGTAGCATTCGTACATTTCTTCATAAACGTTTTGATAATCGCAACATAGCTACGTTCCTTTGATTTTGACGTCAGCTAAACTGTGACGTATTTGATTATTTCGTCATATAGGCTACTTGACATATCACATTCCTCGATGCAATGTATGAATCCGGTTTTAGCTATGACCTCCCATTCCGAGCTAGGCCCCACCCACGCTTGCTTTGCCTGCGTTGGGATCGAGAAATCCATGAATTCATTAATTTTACCTTCAAGGAAATTGTACAGGTAAGCTGGTGAATATTTTGAGACTCGTGTGAATGGGTCCGGCTGTTGCATATGACAGCCACAGTCCCCAGTCCAGTTAGTTTCGATATATTAAAAACATATGTTATAATAAGTAGGGCATGTAGACACTTCGTGCATATGACGGAATATTAAGGCTTTAAATATGGCGTCAGCGTACTTTATTCAGATCAATCTTTTCCTTGGATAATGGCGTGTTCGGTAAATAACCACGTTAATGACCCGAAAAGGAGAAGCAGTGTATGTTTGCAAGCTGCTTCCAAATAGCAATTAGCGCCTCAAATCAAATCTGTTGGCAACATAAATCCCATTATTGAAGAGCATACAAGTTACACAGACGGTTGTCTATAATGGGAACTTACTGCTGGCGTAACGATGTAGAGGTCCGTTAACACTTGTTTGTGGTCGCGAGGCTCCCATTCATATATAACTACAGTCCTGTGCCCCACAAAACCTTTATCCATGGCATTCAGCGACGCTATGACCCAGCCACCAACCCACCCAGCCACCCACCACCCAGCCACCCACCCTCCTACCAATCATCCCTTCCACCCACTCACCACACCCACCCACACACCAATCCATCGCTCCGTCCATCTCTCCCTTCCTCCCTCCCTCCGTCCCTCCCTTTGTCCCTCCCTCCGTCCCTCCCTCCGTCCCTCCCTCCGTCCCTCCCTTCTCCCTCCCGCCCTGCCTCCCTCCATCCATCCATCCATCCATCCATCCATCCATCCATCCATCCATCCATCCATCCATCCATCCACCCACCCATCCACCCATCCACCCATCCATCCATCCATCCATCCATCCATCCATCCATCCAGCCACCCATCCATCCATCCATCCATCCATCCATCCATCCATCCACCCACCCACCCACCCACCCATCTTGATCCCAAGTAATGCAAGATTGTCAAATTGTGTATGACCAAATGAGTATTAGCCCCTGTCACCGATATTCAATATGGTAATATCAGTAGTGAGTCTGTATGCAATCTGTGTGTACCTAGCGACATGGATTTGAATTAATTGTTTGATATGCTAAGTAAATTCCACTCAATGACAAACGTCCAATGGACGATAAATCACGCAAGTAATCTCAAAACAGACAAAGACAAGCATCTGTGGAGTGGTAACTAATACGCAAACACATAGATTAAATCAGTTAAATACAATGTCTGGTATTTTTATTTCATAAGCCACACTAGTCTATCCTTACATTCCAATTTCAAGTGAAATGTCAAGAGTCAATATGGAGGGCGGGGAATGAACAAGTGGCTACCAATACATATCCGAGATATGGAGATTCTACCAGTATTCAAATTCAAAGCGCTTGAAAAATATGGTTACAGAGTTATCCACAAATACACAAATATCGTCCATTCACCGTCTGTCATACGAGGCATGCAAACTCTTATTCGGTGTATTGTATAGTCAATCAAACACTGTTGCAGTCGTAAACCCTCTATGGTAAAACCAAGTGACACCATCTTACCTGTATCAACACTTCCTAGATATTCGGCAGACCCTAGGTCCAACCATCTATACAGTGTACGCGAGCATGCAAATTGCCTGTATTAAGCCGTAAAATACCACGACCTGTGTTTCGTGGCCTTCTTGATAACGTATTCTGAACTAAACTCGTATATAACGAACACTGCTTTGAACATTAAAATACTGTAACAAACGGCGATTACATGCTTAATGCAATTCATTGGCACGATCAGTATTCTAATAAAGCGATATTATTTGACGCCTGATAGAAGGTGTTTCTTAGACGCAGGCTTGCTTATATGAACGTATTTGGATCAATGGTGGAAAGATGAACAGATAGAATCTGATGACATGTAAGTGAATCTATCCTCGTAGATGACACCATTTCAGACGTGCAAGATTACGTTTGTTTAAATCGAAAATCATGATTATATTTTAATCGGGAATTTATATGATTATATGATCGGGAATAATTTCTGCTGCATAAAATGGTTCAATTCCAATCATTTAACTACATTTTCAAGCGATCGGTCGCGAAAATTGGCATTTTGCTCAGTGACTGTATGTCCAAGAACAAGACAACTAAAGAAAATTTCCAAAAATACTGCTCTCAATCCCTTGATGACTCGTAATAAGGACGCTGAGTCACCTCTCGTTAATTTTGAATGTGTTTGAGACTAGCTTTCATTACTTTCCCCGCAACTTCCCCATCACTAGTTGGTGGTCGTTGTCTAGGCCACTCTTGTCAGTTATTGTAGCGTCAGCAAGTCGCAAATGTTTAGCATTAGCTAAATTGTAGTCGAAGATACGTGTAGCATAACACTGATTATAGGAATGAATGCGTTAATGCATCATTTTACCAAAACTCAATAATTCAGTCGGAGTGGCCATTTTTACTTACGGCATTTTAATCTCCACCCACGCATTGCCCGTGTTGGGATCGATCGATCAATCCATGGACTCATTAAAGCTCAATTTCCATAAAACTATACCGGTGAGCTATTGAATATATTGAAAGTAATTTGACTTGGGGGGGGGGGGCACCCAAGATTCGAAGGGCGTTAACTCTTGAAAATGGGCACACTCCGCCACCAGCAGATAAGTACAAAAGGAATTGACAGTCCTGCCACGGGGTTGGTGTGGTGGGGGTTGGGTGGTTGGGGTGGGGGAGGGCACGTGTCCCGAGTGCCCCTGGATCCGCCACTGCACATGGCTAAATACCGAGCACATTTCTCTCTGGCCGTCACGTTCATAGACGTATATCTGTGTCGGTCGGATGATCAGTCTATCTGTTAGTCTGTCTGACTCTCATGTGTTTATATTTCTCTCAAAGCCCCTGCCCAACCAAAAGATGGAACTATAGCAAACTCGAGACATTGATGCTATATTAAATTACAGACTAACATACCATTTTCTACGTGATGTAACAGTGAATAGAAATTGCATTCCGTCTAATGTGATTACTGTATGGATTGCCATTAACCACGAGTTAATCCATTACCAGTCAGCTGGGACAAGGCAGTAAATCGTGTTCACAGAAATTAATTCTCAAACTGTCAATGGAACTTTATATGAAGAAGCCCAGTTGTAGTGCTTTCCTAAGATATTTTCTCTGGTTTTAGTGCACACATACTATTTGAAAGTCAGTCGGTCAGATATCTCGGGATGTTGATCAGTCTGTCCGTTCGTCAGTCTGTCTCTCACATGCTTATATTTCTCTCAAATCCCCTGTCCACTCAAAGACGGAACTATTGCAAATTACGCTTCGTTTTAGGCATTGATGCCATATTAAATTGCATAGACTGAAATGTATTCCCAACTATTAATGGAAATGTATTTTTCAAATCGGTTCGCCGATGCTCTTGAAAAAGCCGAATAAATTGGTAAAAAACTTCAAAATTACAGTTTGGTTCTACCGATGGCTGGAGAAGTGTACTCCAAAATGTATCTCTGCTGGCACGTATGGCCAATTGGAAAATACGGTCACAGCACTATGTCAATGCCAGTAATTTGGAGATAATATGAAAATAAATGAAAACATAAACAGCATGGCAAATTTACAGCAAACCATTTGTGATCAAATTACGCCTCGTTGCACGAAATAATGGACTGTCGTAATGGAAAATGGCGTAATGCACATTTCCGCTTTTAGCTATGTCCCGCCCATCTCTAGCTTAGCTCCACCAACACCTCGCTCGTGTTGTGATCGACCGATCTCTGAACTCAATGACTATCAATTTTCAGAAAACTATACTTGCAAGCTGTTAAATATGTTGAAACTAAATTGACTGGGTGCTGTTGCTGTCTATGGCGCCCAGTAAAATTAGTTTCAAAATAGTCAACAGAATGTTCAGTAAATATTAAAGGCATGCGATTCGTACAACGTGTCGGACTATTAAGCATTAAAGCCAGACTAAATCAAGTCATTCATGCCATAATCAATTATAACGCCATCCTACACGCCACTTAGTTGATTATGCAGTCAGATGATGGATGGATAAACCGGAAAGGGTAATTATACCCAATGATGTGACAATGTTGCTTTTGGTTCATCTGATAACAATGGCTGTAGTGACACATAAGGCAATGAATCGATAGCGGAGACAGCGCCATCGTTGAAGAGTATAGACATCTGACAAGCTTCTAAAGGACAGACCCTCCTGGGACTTATGCCTGGCGTACAGCTGTTCAACTAGTCACCACCTAGTTCCAGACAAGTCTCAAAGCAGTTGTATATGAGCGTACATATAGCGACCATGTGTCCAACTTGACACGTCAATAAATTGTAAGCTGGCGTACATTTAGCGACTTTCGAGATATACTTCGGGTAACTGACTACATTCCACCAGCGGAATCTACCTATCTTGGCCGGAACATGATATATAATTATATACGCTTTATGGTGACAGTTCGCGAAACTATGGACCGTAATTCACAACGCAAGAGGAAAGCATTGGCTGTAGCATGCGCAGTGTTACTTCAACAGGCATCACGTCGGAAGAAAAAGAAGCGCATATGGGTTAAAAGCTGGATAAAACGTCGATATCAGAAAGAAGCATATTCCAAGCTTATCAGCGAGCTTCGACTAGACGACTCGACATTATTCTATGATCTGTTGAGAATGGAACCAGAATCATTTAACATCTTGGTGATGAAGCTAGCACCTATTAGGCAAAGGCAGAACACCGTTGGCAGTAAAAGAACGGGCATCGTTTGACTCCAACATCTATATGCACTTTACTGATCATAGAAATCGTCCACAGTAACGTCTACATAAATTATTCTACCCGTTACCCTGTCATGGTTAGACGCATTCAAGTACCATGGACTAATTCACTCAACGGGTGTGGTCTCATCAGCCAGAGGTTCGAATCTTACCTATGTGTGATGATGCCCAAAATGTCGAAAAGGGTCGTAAAGAGGACGAATCTATGGTGTGTAAAATAAATAATTAGAAAGATGTTTAGAAAAGAAAATGAAGGCGACATTGCACTCGCCTCCATCCGTCCGTTGGTCTGTCTGTCCACCTATCCCATCTGAAACAGTTTGGGGAATTCAATAATATTTGGTATCAGTACCCGTATGATTGTGGACTGCAGGATTAGTAGGCTCGGAGTCAAAATGATACCACCTCCCTCAACTGGTAGCCGTTCGGCGATCCGTGGCCCCCCCCCCACCGTCCTCTCAATCCCTGGGGCATAGGGTTGTTGAGACATGTGGTTGGTGTATGCCTCTAGATGGAGATGGGAGCTATGCCCCCACGGATTGAGAGGGCGGTGGGGGCCACCACGGACCGCCGAACGGCTGCCAGTTGAGGGAGGTAGTATCATTTTGACTCCGACACTACTACTAGACAAAATGATACCTCCTCCCTCAACTGGCAGCCGTTAGGCGATCCGTGGCCCCCACCACCCTCTCAATCCCTGGGGCATAGGAATTTGAGACAGGTGATCGTGGTTGGTGTATGGCTCTAGATCGTGTTCTCCCGGACATGGAAGGCTGTGGCGAATATAAGACTACCGTGCGGACCCCACTGTCCGGGAGAACCTCCTCAGGATACCGGCCAGTGGCCGGCCTCTCGCTATTCTGACCGGTCCTGAGGAGATTTTTCTATCTGTGGGTTTTTTTTATATTTATATTTTTATTTTTGTAACCTGTCCTACCTATCTTTTGATCCTATCCTACCTATCCTAACTATCTCTTTTGTACCTATCCTACCTATCCTACCTATCTTACCTTGTTGCTATTCCAGCCGGCTGGCGGTGCTTTGACCCTGCAGACCTAGTTTTACCTAGTCTTTTGAACGGGTTTTAACCCCAGTCTGCAGCCTGGGACCGCTATGCAATTCGACGACTCTGCGGCTCTATTGATAGACCTACCGCGACACCGTTAAGATCTCGAGTCTTTGTAACTTTATCTCTGAGCATGAGTTGTGAAATCGCTGTTACGCGTTATCTCGACAAGCTCTAAAGTGAGTCGAGCCTGATAGTGCAGCAACACAGCAACACACATAACTTATCAGCTTTATTTATTACCGCCTACATGGCCGAGATAGTTAATGCGCTGTATTATACACTTTTAAAATCCCAGGTTCAAATCTCGTTATGTGTTATTAGCAAATGATAAAATCACAGGTTCAAATCTCGTTATGTGTTATTAGCAAAGGTAAAAAAATGTCTACAATTACTCTTTACCCGTAAGACATCACGTCAAGACCAGCTCGCACAATCATTGACTGACCACATAAAACCCATGATTGCTGACCACAGACCCTCGACTGGGCCAAAGTCAAGAATAGTAGCCGCTATGCGTTAACACCTAATTAGACACAGCCTCCATAATGGTATACCGGCGATCATAAATTACGTGTGAACGCACAACCATACATTACGTGTACTCAACTATGTGTAATGGCTCATCTACAAACAATGTTACACACAATGGACTGGCCTGAAGAGCTATAGTCATGCATGCATGATGTAGGCTGTGCGGTGCGACGAGAAAAAGTACTCGGGCACATTGCGTGATATGGGCAACTATGCAGATCAAAATCTTGAGAAATGGAGAAGCTCAGGGATCCCAACATTCCGCTCATCATTTCTACTAACATGCCTTACGTGTCGCGGACGTTATCCTATGTCTGTGATAGCGATGGGCAAACTCTACACGTATATGAATTATTTAGAAACGTGAAGTGGATGCTGCAATCGAGTTGGAACAAGAGTGGGAACAAGAAATGCAGTGATCCCTCGCCCACTAACCTCTCAATGCGCGCACTACTCCCACGTATCACATCAGCTCGACCACATCTCACACAAACACATAGTCTCCGTCGGTATCACATCGACACGACGGACCACACACATGTTTTTCCAGGTACTGATCGCCTTGTAGTCACCACACATAATAGGGTCAACGCCTATTTAGAGACAGGCCTCCACAGTGATATACACCATGATTACTGTTGCACAGCTTCGCGCAATTGCACAGCAATTCGGTTTTAGAGTAGCCTCTAAGACCAAGAATGCCGACCTGCTCCATATGCCGACGAGTGGCAGAGGTGACTCTCCCAAGCAATGAAGACGGGAACGTTTCCAGCGCTTACCAAAGATGATCTTTGGAATCCCCACCAGAAAGCGCAGTGGATCCGTCAGCGTCGTCAGTTGGACGAGGAGGTGACTGCTAGCTTGTGAGCCAAGACTGCAGCGAGGCAGATGGCAGACCATCCACCGGAGTGCTTACCTCCACTACGCAGGACCACTAGGCGAGTGATGACGGGCCGAGGTCTGAACCGTTAGCCCGGAGCATGAGACGAGAAGGTGAACACAGCATCTCGGCGAAAGAGAGACAGAGGATCGAGGACGCTGGTCAGTACACTGGACATTTCTTCAGAGGTCTAGAAGGAGACCTCACAGGCCAGATCATGCAAAAGACCCAGCAGACTGTCCAGAACGCATTCTACCTCCGCTAAACTCATACCTATCGCATCCGTCACATCTAAGACGGTAGGGTGATTCTCTTCCACAAGAATGCTCCAGGGAGCCCGTGGCTGAACACGATAGGAGCAGCTCAGGACTGGGTGGCAGCAAGAGAGCAAGCCCGCCTCGACACAGACAATATCGATCGACCCAACACCAAGTGGGCTTTTGTTCGATCAATCAACGTTGAGGTCAGGGCTGTCATCGACCACCAACCTCTGCTTGGGACAGACCCCCTCCAAGACTGGCTACGACAGAAGAAGAGTATGACTGCCATCGACACCTACAGGGGAAACATGTGTCTGGAAATGTCTAGCAGTCCACCGAGGAGCGAGAGCTGATAGAAGTACAGTTCCTGCACGAGAGCTTGCCACACAGTTCTACGGCAAGACAGTGACAGTACCTGATATCCGCAAGACCTCGCTGGAGCAGCTGGACAAGGTAGAGTTCTTCGCCAAGATCGGGATTCCCATGTATGAAACAACCAAAGAGGGCACCAGACACTTGATCAGGCAAGCGGCTCACTACCATGACACCATGCCCATCAGAGTGGTTGACCACCACACCTTCTACATCAAGAACATCTCCAAGCTGGCGCATACGCTAGTCTACAGTCACTGTCAGCAGAGATTTACAAAGGCGTGCAATCTTCAACGCAATGCTGATCACTGTACAGGTGGCAAAACAACAATCGTGTGTCCTGGCGAGAAGTTTGAGGCGCCACAGTCTGCGTATGAGAAAGCCTTCTATCCACCCAACCATCCAGTTCAGTGGCTACTCGTTGGATCAAGTATGAGTCGAGAACAGAGGCGTACACATACACCATGCAGAGTGTTGGCACGATGGCGAGCGCTGGATCGAGGGTGCTCCCATAGATGGTGATGATCCGACAACCAACACCGTTTACCAGTTCCATGGCTGTTACTGGCATGGGTGTCCACAACACCAGCGAGGCGAGGATGCCGAACAAAGACACAGCAAGACAGTCCTGAGAGAGGAGAAGCGGAGGGCATCTGGATGCAGGCTTGCGGTACAGTGGGAGTGCTGTATAAAACCCTGTCCATGCGTCCCTAAACGAGTTCGGACTGTCCCATACCCATACGTCATTGTTTACGACTTCGAAGCACTCCTAGATGGTATCAAGACGCATCCTACGGAGACTCTCATGATCGTGAGTACTCACACACCTATCTCTGTGTCAGTTGGCTGCTCCTTAGATGGCGACACGAGTGAGCCCACTCACCTCTGCAATCCTGACGCCAAAGAACCGATCAGAGTGTTCATGCTGGTGCTCCAATGGCGAGCATATCTAATCCGGACAAGGGCTAGGGCACAGTACACACGACATACCTGGACAAGCTCCCAAATCGACAGCAGCGACTGATCAATGAGTGGTGTGACCAAGTGCCTGTACTGGGGTTCAACTCTTGGCGGTATGATCTGAACCTCATCAAGAAGTACTTTGTCGATGAGCTTACTGACAGTATACGTACAGTGAAAGTCGCCAAGAAGGCTAGTCAGACCATGTTCATCATAACATATCATAGCTACGGTTTCTCGCTGTGCTGAACTACCTCGGCCAAGGAGTCTCGTACGAGGTATGGGTCAAAGCCTACGGGTGTACACATGAGAAGCTCAACTATCCAGGTCTTCCTGACTACTCAGCATGGACATCTAAGCTCAAGGGTGGCTACCTTTTGACGCGACCAGAGTGGGAACAGTGTAACCAGACATTCAGCGAGCATGGAATGCGGACATTCGCTGACTGACTGCGATAGTACAACAACCTGGACGTCAGTCCATTCATCGAAGCCCTAGAGCGGATGCTACACAGTTCTACACAGAACGAGAAATAGACATCCTCAAAGACGTGGTGTCTCTCCCAGGTGTATCACTTGGAACCACTCAGCACATGCTGGATGTTAGCGCCTATTCACCAGGCAAGGAAGGCCACGAGATGCTGAAGGGTGCTGTTGTTGGAGGTCCCAGCATCATGTTCACCAGATACTACGAGGCCGGTGTGGCTCGAATCCGCCAGAGTGAGCATGTCTGCCAACGTCTACTCGGCTATGATGCAAAGGCTTTGTACCTGTCAACGATGGTCAAAGAGATGCCATGTTGTAAAGAGACAGTGCGCCATAGGTCCGGTGCTAGTGGTGTAGCTAGCTTTAAGGAGGCTGTCCTAGCAGTCAGCTGGTTTGGGCTTGCTGAGGTGGATATAGATGTCCCCAAGGCTCTGTGGGAAAAGTTCAAGGAAATGCCTCCTCTCTTCTATAACCGCGAGATTCCGGTAGAGGCAATCTCTTCTTAGATGCTGGCATATCTAGGGCGAACAGGGAGGAAGCGTCCCACCACCCAGAAGCTGGCCGGTGCCCTCTCTGGCAAGAAGCGGCTGCTGTATGCACCGACCTTCAAGTGGTATATAACCCATGGCCTGGAGATTACTGCTGTATACCGCACCATAGACTATGAGGCCAAGCTCCCATTCGAGTGGTTCGTGGAGTGGTTCGTGGAGAATGTTACGGAGGCCTGCCTCTCGGAAGATGTAGATAAGAGCAAAGCACTCTTGGCAGATCTCTTCAAACTCCTCGGCACCGATGCCTAGGGGAGGCTCTTCGAGGCGCTAGAACGTCCGAGCTACACTAGCTTCACGACGGATGACCGCGTGGTAGTCAGGGCCCTGTGTAGTGCATGGTTTGATGATCACGTGGAGATCGGTGAGTCATACGAGCTCCAACGTCGCTTGCCGCGATTCGCTATTCGAAGGCCCTTCCAGGTGGGAATAACCATTTATGAGCTCACGAAGCTGCGAATGCTGGAGTTCTACTAGGACTTCCTCGATCGCTAGCCTACGGAGCTCGTGACAGCTTTGAGTACCTGCACATGGACACTGACTCCGCGTATATAGCTATAGCAGGCGCCAACCTCGACGACGTCATTCGCCCTGAGATTCCACCAGAGTACCAGGCTCATAAGCGGGACTGGCTAACTTGGGACAAATGGTCTGGATGGACTCCGGGACTGTTCAAGCTCGACTTCGAAGGCTCTCATGGCATTGCTCTCTGCTCCAAATGCTGCTACTTGGAGAGCACAGCTGCATGTAAGTGCTTGGCTAAGGGAATGTCAAAGCAACAGAATGTGGTCTCTTGGCAGAGGTTCTACAGCGCCCTACATGGTGGGATGGACGGAGCTAAAGACCGCGGCCTACGCATGCGCAACCAGGTATGGTGACGTATGCACAGGAAAAACTTGGAGTCTCCTCTTACTATGATAAACACCATGTGCCGCCAGATGGTGTCCATACCGAGCCCATCGAGTATCGTGTTAGCACCCTAGATGGTGGTAGCTGTGTGTCTGCAGGGACTAGCTAAAGCTCTTCTACAACAAATGGTCGCCTAGGCACTCAGTGCTGGCGTGCCAGGTAGCACAGTGTATGCCGCCCCTCCGCCTCCACATACCTGTCAAGCCTGTGAACATCTATCGACCAGTTATGATCTGTTGCACGCCGTCGACCACCGTCCAGCTCACCAGGCGCATACAGGTACCGAACCAGAGCATCAGGTGGTAGGCACTCCTCTCCCTTGTTCACTACTCTAGTGCTGTGACTGGCAACAGCAGGGTGTCTGATAGCCTCTACCGGCTTCTTCCCGATTAGTCTAGTAACCTTGGCATTGGATCTCTCCACCACAACAGGCATCCCTCTCACCCATACTCTACAATGTTCACTCGGCGCAGCCATTTCATGGGCGTATTGGTGTGGGAACAGTCTCTCTGCCAGTGTCTGATTCCACCGCTCAATGATAGCCTGGGCACGGTGATGCCCTACCTCGCCTCGCCTAACTGCCACACTGTGTTTCCGCATCAGGGCTGCAGTTTCACCTCTGAACTCCTTACCCTCATCCACCTGCAACGATTCCGGCAACTGGAGGGGATTTTCCGAAGCCTCGTAGACACCCTGGAATGCCTGGCACACCTGGCCAGCTGACTTGTCTGTGAACGGTACTGCAGCCTTGTACCTGCTGGCGACATCGACGATGGTGAGGGCATACTCGTAGGTCTGACCAACTGAGTCATGTGGGAGGAATAGAACATCTACCTGCTGAACTCTGTTCGCTTCAGTTTCATCGAAATGGGCATGCCTGATGTGCCGTGGACGAGGTCTGTGTATCTGCCACATCGCCTGGCAACTGAGCCACTGGCTAACTGTCTCAAATGTGAAGTTGTGGCCCTTGCGACGTGCAGCCTCGAGTAGTTGAGGGGGCTCATGGTAATATCCACCAGGCTGATAGTAGAGTTCCTCAAGAAAGACGGCTGATAAACTCCTGGATTTCATCACTGACGTCCACTCCCGTCCTGTCACGCACAGCCTGGGTGAACTCTAAACAGATGAACAGACGGCCGTCATTCATTCGACCATCACTAAAAACCTCCTCAAACACCTTCGTACACTGGCGTCTAATCTCTGCTGGATCCTCAATGAACTGTAGTTTATCGAACAACCTTGGAAGTTAAGGGACTTGGCCAGGTCGTACAGAGATGCCGTCCTTATATAGTATGGCTTAAAGGTTCGGCGGCCCAGATGGCCGTGAGCACTGTGGCAACATACGGTATTCAAGGTCCTGTGACTCCGAAGAACGTACATACTCCTAAGGCGATGGCTGGTATGGCTTCAGAAATCTTCTCCACACCATGGAGATCATTTTTGGCGATCTTGCAGACCTTCTCGCCAGCCTTCATTGTGAACGGAGCGATCAGAGCCCCAACTGCTGCCAGCGGACCGATAGAACCTTTTACATAAGTGCGATAGATTCCTTTCGCTCTGTGTACTAGCTTGTGGGATTCAGTCTCTACATTATCATACTCACCACTGACATCGTAGTCTGCATCATAATCCTCCTTATAATAGTCCTCCTCATAGTCCTCGTTATCTATATCCTCGACTGGATCTTCATCGATCTGCGGATCCGTCGCTGGGGACCGTTATATAGTAGCTTTAAACTGTAGTCTATAGTATGGCATCCACAATCTTGAATGCGGGCGGTTTGCCTTAGCGAACTGGGGACTCAGCTTCGCCGACAAGATGGCGGCAGAGGTCGAGCATGAGCGTCACAACCAGGCGATGGAGAAGCTGTATAAGGAGAAGTTTGAGTACAGCAAAGCACTTGAGCATATGCATCAGAGGGGGGCATGCCGACGACAACTCCGAGCTCAGGCCAACCAGAGCATGAAAGAGGCAGATGAGTCTCGATGAGTACTACGAGGCTGTAAAAATATCTGAGCCAATGCTCGACTGTGAAGCATCGACAGGTCAGAAGACAGCAGAGCTTATAGTAGTGGTGGCAGCTGCAGCTGTGAAGACAGGAGTCATGCTCTATGCACGCTCAAGCTGAATACATGATGTGTTCGACATGCAAACCTTAGTATAGCCAAAGTAAAGTACCGTCACACCTAATGAGCGATTCCCAGCTATGGGTTTTCCAATGTTGAAGCTGAGCTGGTTGCCATGATTAGGTGGGATGTCCTTGCCCCCCCGAGGTGGTGATGGCCCTCAAGTGCCGACTCAAGGTCGTCGCTTCCACTGGTTAGTCACAGAAACGCATATGACTTAGTTCTCTGTCTGTAGAGTTGGCAATCAGCCAGCTCGCATACCTCACCAAGACCATTGGTCCCAGCAACCACAAGCTTGAAGTCGTCTAGCGTATCCACCTGCTGGATGACTCCTCCTTTCTGAACCAGGACTGCAACAGCGACACAGTCCAATACCCCACGATGCAATGTCAGCTCTACCAGTTGGTTAGCTGTGGCTTGGACCTGCTGGTGTTCTCGCTCCACATGCACAATCCGCTGTTTGGAACCCGTTTGCTTCAGCTCCTGGTCATTCACGCCAAGCCAGACATGAAGTCTTGGAGCATTCATCATCACATCTGCGAGCCGCTCAGTGTACAGCCGGAGGAACAGCCAATCCTGCATGGCAGCTGGATTCACGTGTGTGTTCTCGAGGAGGGTTGAGAGTGGACCTGCCACAGGCATCTCGACGCCTACCTGTAGTACGAATTCCGTGAACCCATCATTGCACCCCACAGCGTAGCACCCCTTTCCCTTCGCATAGAAGGTTGGTCCATGAGCCAGCGGACCTAGGACTCGGTACTCATCGTTCACATAGGTGGTATCCACGGTGCTGTTGCTCTGCACGATTTCCCACCTATTCAGAACCTGTGGGAGCTCTACCGTCCATTCTGTTGTGCTCTGAACCGTGAACTTGAGTCTCATGCGATTGATCTCGTGGATCTGTGCCGAGATTGCAAAGTCGATTTACTTCCCAGCAGTGGACAACAGGTTCTCATCGTTTATACTGGGTCAAATGACCATCAGATGGTCCTTCCGAGGATCAGTGTGGTGCGATGTCACGGGTTCAATGGCCCGATCTGGATGATGCACATACTGCAGCATGTTTAAGGTCTGGGTATATAGAGGTTTTAAATGGCTGCCATGTTCAGTAAAGTTCTCCAGCAGATTGTCTGTAGGCAGCAGGACAAGTCAGCAGGACAGTCAACACGACAGCCTCGGCGTGCATTGTCCCACTGTGACAGGGTCCGAGGACTGCTTCGTGACATCAACATTATCCACGAGCGAGCCAAGGTCACACCTCCATCTGATGCAGAGATACTGGCCACCATAGAGGAAGGAACACCAGCTCGTAGTACAAAAGAACTCATGACTCCGATACTCTACCAGAAGTTTGACAGCACCCATGGCAGGGCAGCCAACCTACTTGTGGCCCAAACCAACAGTCCTGTTATTCTAGCTCTCCAAAGGGCGAGGATCGAACCCAAAGATCTACTAATGGTCGTGAAGTGGGCTGCCGTAGTTAGCCTCCATAGTCAGGAAGAGCGAGATATACTGGAGCAAATAACTACTTCAGGGAGGTGGTCAGTGCCACTGTAGTGGAGAGCCACGACACCAGTCATGCAGAAGGTACTCAGGAGGGTTCACTGTTTGCCTCAAGGAAGGGCTCACTGTTTGCGACAAGGAGGCTGTTGAGCACATCTTCAACGAAGAGGGTGCAGAAGATTGGCCCATAATCCGCCAACATTTCTTAAATTCCCAGATAACTGCCAGGACTACCTCATCAAATCCACATGCAAGCATGATGCTAGTCACGCATGGATAAAGTGGATCTTCCATGAGAAGTTCCAGAAGATGAGAGCCCTAGACACTGATCCTCAGTGGGTAGAGTTTATGCGATAGACTTCTGACGAAACTGACGAAGTTCCTCAATCTTCTGATGAAGTTCCTCAAGCATCTGAGGATGGTCCTTAAGCATCTGACAGAAGTAGCGGAGACGGCGGACGAAGTTCCTAAGCCTTCAGGTGAATGAAAAAACAGTTGCAGCTCCTGCGACAGTCTGTCAGCGATGACACGCAGAGCAGGCTGGTTTCCTGGCTGGAACCAGATTGTAGGTGAAGGTCTGCGCCTTTTCCAGAGATGGCTTGAAGTGTGACAGCTCACCTGTGTCCTTGTTGCTGAAGATGAAGCGGTACAGATCAGCTGCCCTCTGTACACCTGCGATAAAGTCCTCTTTGGTCTCCTTGAGGGTCAGGCTGTCGTATATGGTCTCGAGCAGGGCATGTCCACACTTGGAGTTGAAGTATAGCAACCGGCCATTGTGGCGGATGTCTGGTGAGATGTCATGGGTGTAATTCTGAAAGAGGATGAATACAGTTATCCTTGTGCGCCGGATATACCTGGTGATGTTGCGAGGTAGGTGACTGTCTTCTTGTCCATTACAGGGTCATCGATAACTAGAACAAGTGGTTCTGTCAGTCGGGCTGCCAGCAACTTCTCCATCAGTGCTTGCAGGTTCTGTGTCTTGGTGATTGGGCCATTGTACCATTGATCATTACTGTCAACCGCCTCAGCGGCGAAGTCAGACACCAGAAGGATGTATTGAGAGTGTAGATCTTCGACCAGGAGAGACCGTAGCAAGACGTTTTTCCCGTTTCCTGACAGGGCAATGATCAGCCCAACCTGGCCAGCATTGGCCGGCCTACTGTCGAATGGTACAGGCATGCATGCGGAGGATGGTTAGCACTTGGTCGGCGGTAGCCTCGTCTATATCTGGGAGACCAAACGGCAGTACTTCCTGCATCAGCTCTTTCGCCTGCAGAGCAGGGAATCCTGCACCTCTGGCGGATATGAAGGATGCGATGGAGGCGTCAAGCATGAAATCCCAGCAGCAGCTGAGAAGATAGCGTGGAGGGCCTGTGTCAGCACCCACAGTATCTAGTACATCCAGTATCTGTATGATACATGCACGGGAAGCCATGACTATCCTGTGGTCTTAAACGGCAAACCAAAGAACCCTGACTTCTTCACCTCTGGTAGCTGGAGGCTGGTGGTAGCACCTTTTTTGCCATCGATAGTGATATTGCTCAGACCGATGGTGCCTAACTTGAGATTCTCTCCATCCTGTTGGAATGAGCTTCGAGATTTCAGGAGATCCTTAACCAGGTCCTGTGCGAAGGACTCAGCCATAACCTTAATGGCCCCAGCCTCATCGACGCTGAGCATACCTCGCATCGTCGCACTCTCCTTGATGCCCATCCTCTTATATACAGTCTTTGCCTTGTTAATGGTCATACTGTATTAGTGTTCCCGATGAGATCTCGGGCTGGGATGGTACCTCGGATCTCCCGCGGGTCTCCCTTCTCATCGAGGTCTAGGAAGGAGAAAGGGGCAACAGTGTCCTCTGAACCAAGGCGTGCCTCGCCCAAGTGAGCAAGATCGCCTAGCACTTTGCTTTCTAGGTCTCTGAGTGACAGAGTCATAGCGCTATATACAGACGGCTTAAACCTCCTACTAGCCCTAGAACCGCAGCCTCCATTAGTGTTGTAGGTTCACCAATGAGCTTGGCGGCGGCAATGTGGGAGGCACCACTGATGGCGATCTTTGGGATGGGCTGAGTTATTCCGAGACAGTGCTCGGCCGCCCCACTAATCACTGTAGCAAGGACAGCCTCAGCAAAGGCCCCAGCAAAGGCCTCAGCAATAACCTTGATGACTCCAGCCTCATCGTCGGAGCCATCCGCATCGTCGAAGCCATCCTCATAGTCGAAGTCTAGGAAGGAGATAGGGGCAACAGTGTACTGTGAACCGAGGCGTTCCTCAGCAAAGGCCTCAGCAAAGGCCTCTGCGATAACCTTGATGACTCCAGCTTCATCGTCAGCGCCCTCCTCATCGTCGAAGCCATCCTCGTCGTCGACGTCTAGGAAGGAGATAGGGGCAACAGTGCCCTCTGAACCGAGGCGTTCCTCGCCCAAGTGAGCAAGATCGCCTAGGTCTGTGAGTGTCAGAGGCATAGTGCTATATACAGACGGCTTAAACCTACTAGTCATACCGCAGTGAAATAGTTGGGCATAGGAGGACCACGTAGTCGGCCAAGGGAATAAGTAGCAGTGCTCAGGGTACTGGCCCTCTCTGCAGGGGCACGCCTTGTGGGCGGTCCACCATTCCAGGGCATTGGCAATACTCAGTCCGCGTGCTCGACTATGGGCTACACACTGCCTCCCGGTATGCCATGCCTCAAATGCTGCAGGGGTCTCGTGATCCATCTCTCACTATTCAGAGGTTTTAAACGTAGGCGACGATGATCTCAGCCATTGCACTCGTTGCTAGCCCTAGAACCCGACCTCCATTAGTATAATACGTTCACCCATGGCCATGGCGGCGGCAGTGTAGGAGGCACCACTGATGGCGATCTTTGGGATGGGGTGAGTTATTCCGAGACAGTGCTCGGCCACCCCACCCACCACTGTAGTGAGGACAGCTGCAGTGGCGGCCGGAAGAACGTCATTTCCACCTGTACTATGATGTCGTCCGGAGCGAGTTGAAAAACTTCACCATGACTACATGTGTGGCTTGGTTCGCAGCAGGTTCTCCACCTTCTGATGACTCGCCTGGCTCTCGGGCAGTTGCTTCACGATCTGTACCATTGACGTCATTGTTTAAGCACTGAGTATATAACGCGGTTAAACGTCTGCGTCCCCTGTCGAGAGAGCTAATAAGATCTTCCCAGTCTGCATCTGCCAGGTGTCTGGGTTGTTACTCAGGTATATTCATCTCTCTATTGAGACATCTTAAACATGTCCGGACTCACGCTATGTGAGAAGTACTATGATGTCGTTCGGAGGGAGTTGAAAAACTGCAAGAAGAAGACACCAGATGAGCTCGCTGGGCTCTCCGGTGCTGAGCTGACAGAGGAGCTGACAGCTGTGAAGCTCTATCTATGATTTGATTAGGGACAGATCTGCTTCCTCGAATACCTTATCATGGGTGGGAGTATCGTCGAGCAGGTCCTGCGAGTTAAAGGTTTCTACAAGGATCGGGAGTATCTGTCAGATGTGTTCCAGCAGTTGCAGACCACCATGGCCTTACCTGACTCAGAGATGAACAAGGCTCTGCAATACTACATGCTGGAAAAAGGATGCGCTGCGGAACCATCCAGCTCTTAGATGTGTGCGTTGCCAGCGTGTATAGGGACTGTAGGGCATGACAAGCTGGTTCAGTGTTATACCGTGGTCCCCACAACTACTTAGAGAGTCAGGGTGGGCTTATAACTGATTTGCTAGCGGTAGAGTAGGCTGATCCTGAGCACCATGATAGCTAGGCCTGACAATCACACGTAGAGCTGCCATGGGAAGCTGTTTCGTGTCGACTGGCTGCAGTGTCGGGTCGGAATGCCTTTATGTGGAGCTGGCATGGGAAGCGTCGTGTCGTCTGGCTGCAGTGTCAGGGTCGGGATGACTGAATGTGCTGCCATGCCCGTACTATGCGTAGGTGCCTTGATATCAGTGTTGAAGCTGAAGTGGAGACTGGGAGAACTCCGCTCGACTATCATGTTGCTATAGGACTTGGACGTCCTCGATGTTCACGATCATGTTGCTCGGAATCAACCGTAGGTGTGGTAAAATAGCCAAGTCAAGTTTGCGACGGGCCTTCTGCAACTCCTGCTGGAACTTAGCAATACGACTACTGGGGTCTGCCACGATGAGCATATCCTCAACGAGACTGCTGAACATGGCCTGGACCTCTGCTCCGCTGACACCATCTATGGAATGCTGCAGCTTGGTCTGTGCTGTAAGGAGGCAGTAGCACAGTTCTTCCATGGACTGGTTGATCCGAACGATCCCTGCTGGTGTGAGGACTGAGGTGGTGTGTGAGACAAAGTACTTCTACACATATGGATAGTCCTGCCACAAACCGGTGATGTGCATAATTTGCACCAGAGCTCCAGGGTCGGCATCTGGATCGAACGAGAATGTTGCTGTCTTCCAAAGGCCTACTCATCAGGGTGTTTGAGTAGTCACGTCTCAGGTCACCGTAAATAACCCCTAGACCGATGTTGTCACCACCATGCCACCGATAGTCTGGGTGAGTGCTGAACTCTCTCTTTGTAGTCTGCTGGCCGCTGAGACGCTATGACTGTTGAGTTGTGGGTCGAAGTCGTTTGTATCAGGGAGGCTTGCACCCAGCTCATGGAGGATTCGTTGCACTGTGAAGTATACATGGAATCTGAGACAGCTGGCGATGAGCACAGCTTCAGGAGTACCAGAATAGGAGTGAAGCAGAGCGGACCTTACTCCACATCCTGCCGTGGCACACCACGCGGCAAAGTTCAGCTGCTGATTCCAGTATGAGAGGCTTAGAGCAGCCATCCAAGTATGAGCTTGCTTCGCATCATTGATGGTGATGGGGGGTTGGTCAGCGGTCATGGGTTGACGGAGAAGCTTGTTCGGGACCGTCCATCCACCCTGATGGAGAACGGTGTTAGCTCTGGTATATCAGACAACAGACCTTTCAGGCCAGTCAAGGGTGTACCTAGGAGGGGAGTTTGGCTATGGATGACTGTCATGAGGTTCAGTGGGAAGGCCATCTATACTGGTGTTCTTAAAGCTGCCGTACAGGCAGTACACTATTCGTAGTCATCTCTACTCCAGAGACCATTGAGGCGACCTCGCCGTAACATCTTGTTTTTAGCTCCTCCATATCATATCAACCCGCCCGCTGGAGCCTTTGAAGTATTGCTGTCGTACGTTAGGTTTCTCCATGCGGTACAGGGCTTAGATCTTCAATATATGGTGGTAATCTTCAAGAGCTTTGCTGACAGACTCGTCGATAGTCCGTAGCATACTCTGTGCCGGTGCCACGTACTTAGCATGCTTCTCCAACCTCCTTTTGATCTGCTGCTGCCCCACCATCAAACCAATGACCAAGACAGTGGTAGCTAGTGTCACGCCACTCAGCGGGATGGCGACGATGGCACCCACCCCTGTAGCGAGATGGGCCACAGCTGCCACACCAGCACTGGCTCCAATCACACCCACACCACTGGTTGTACGTGCGAGGATGTTGTAGGCTGTCTTATATCGCCTGCGCGTTCTGCTATACTGTTTTGCCTCATGGACGAGATTCTGCCTGATGGCATATATCTGCTGGAGTCACCAGCCATGTATGGTATCGCCGTCGTCAGCAGTCAGGGAGGGGTATAGTTCTAGTTGCTTCCGCCACTCTGATTTTGCCATAGTATACCTAGAGATTAAACCTTCATCCACCTGCAGAATCTGCTCATGAGTCATAGAAGGGTTCATTTTGGAGAGCCTGGCGAACCGTGCCAGCTTTTTAGTGTCGAGGCAGACGTCTCTTAGAAAGTGGCCATCCAGCACTATGTCGGTTACCAGTAGCTTTCAGAGACCAGACACCTGGAACTTCACATTATCACCAAGATAGTAGGTCCACCGCTGGAAGGCGTTCTTGGTCTTATAGGCTAGCGGTTTTGGTCAAACCTCGGGAAAAAATTCCAATGTTATTGAATCTTTCGAATTTGTGTTCACATATGACCATAGTATTACAGACAAAAAGTCGCAGCTGATAACCTTTGGGGAAAATTTGCTATGCCAAATTGAATTTTTTTCCAAATGTTTGCCCTTTCACATATTGTAATCACACACTAGACGAAACCAAATTAAGATTTCTCAGGATATTTTATGGTTACATTGCTGGAATTTGCTCTGGATGTTGGAAATAAAATATTCTAACTGACTTTCAACCAAGTAGTCGACATAGCAAAATCCAATATGGCTGCTGGTACATGAATAAATCAGAATTTCCCATAATATAAGACATGCTCCAGGCAGTTTAATAAATGAACCCAAATGAATATAACATACTAAACTAAAATGTATCACTCGTACCAATCATTAAAGAGCTGTCTATTATCTCTATGCTTTAATTTGTAACCCATTCTTCAACATCGTCATCTTCAGCTTCACAGCTGTCAGTGTGTGGCCTATTATAGCAGCTCTCGCCATGACAACCTCCACATGCTGCAACGCATTTTAACCCAGATTTGTGGCATGAGCATTGATTTGTTGCACATTGTTTTTTATTACTGACTTTACATTTGCAACGAATGGATTTTAAGACACTTTCTGGTGCAGCACCTAAATCAGTCATCACCGGTCACATACCATCTTTCTTCAGCTTCCAGGCCCAATTGCAAGGATTGAGACAGTTGTTTTTTAGTTCAGCCCATTGCTTCATTTGCATGTGGACTCGAAGGCTGTGATAATACGCTGCTCTCTCAGTTGGAGGTAATCTTTCAGGCTCAATTTTATTACAACGTGCAACCATTGCTTGATACCGTGTATGTCTTAAGGAGGTTAGTGTGTCATGGTCTTTACCACCGTAAAGTCTGCAGAAGATAGACACGCCTACAGCACCAATATCATCAGTGTTTGTCTCGCCAATCAGTGCACGGGATAGATGCAGCAACCTATTACATTTAACTAATGGCTTCATTAGATGCGTTTTTCCTTGTCCAAATGTGGATGAAGTCATATCACAACCACTCCACGCGTGTACAAACAGTATAATATTACGTAAAACCGGATCTATTACCTGGTGTGTTTCTCGAATGCTGTACAATTCAACACTTTTATTCGACGCAATAACCTTTTTCACTTTTATCAAGAATATGTCAGCCATTTGTGTTTCCCAGTGATGAATCAACATAATGAAGATATCCATATCTTCAGCAACAAGGATTACTGGCTGGCCATTCGGCGAAAAGTTTAGAGCAGTTGATCCAACCAAAGTATCTGGATCGCCATCACTGCACTTAATTATGTGTCCTTTAGATTGTAGCAGCCAAGCAAGGAGTTCTAAGAACTGTGTCTTATTTCTCACGTTTGAGAGAAATGCCTGCTGATTCTTGCGACATTTGGAGTTTTCATTGAGAGTGATATCTGCAGATCGTGTTCCAGACCTCCTCAAATGCTCGTGATACTTGGTAGATGGCCCTTCGTACCCATCAAAAACAACACAACACATCCCAAACTTATTTCTAAGATATGTTTCATACGGTTCTACCACTTCTCGATATGTGGCAATCTTTTGCCATCTAATACGGTGCAGGAGCCATCCGCCATCTATAACTGGCATACTGTCTTTGGTAATAGCATTAGCTTGGTTACTTAGGTTGGTAAGATCTTTTTTAATCTCTCTAGCTAATTCTGCCTTATCTGGCTTTTAATACCATAGACTTCTGCCCCATTAGCCAATTATTTCATTTTCTCATGGATATCAGTAACAGTCAGTGTTTCAGTCTCACCCTCCTCATCCAGCCAGTCGCAAACAGCCTCAAAGCAACCCTGCTTCCCTAAATCAGCTGGTCGACTGACTGTCACATTCTTAGCATATGCGAAGCAAAAGAAATCTCTATAACATTTGCTATGATATTGTGCTTCTGCAGCTACTAAGTCTATGCAATCATTTACTCTTGTTTTAGCATCATATGCCCATAGGTCGTCACGATTGTTACATTGCTGTAAAACTGATTCTCTGAATCCAAGTAGTGTAACCTGTGACATAGGGTTCTCTTGTTGGATGTTTCCGGTCAATGGTCGCGGCTTTTCCACATAGAAAACAATCAGCTGCCCAGTCAAATGGCTCAACACTTGAACGTAATCTTTTGAATGTTGATCCACCCCCATTATCATCATCGGTTCTAGTTCTTCGCAGGTCTGTATATTCAGCCCTACCCCTTTTATTTTATGTACATAAACATTTCCAATTGGGGAGGTTAGAGACCTTTCCAAAAGTAGTTATGTAATTCATCATCACCTCGAGGACGACTTATGGGCAAAAGAGTCTCAAGTCATTTTTTGATCACATTTTGCTTATCTCCATCCAAAGGGTTGCGACAGATAACGCAATTTCCCTCAGATAAATTTTGCGGAAATGGCAGGGTCACGTTTTCATTTGGCTCATTAATTGTTGTGTTTCTTAATAACCTCTGAATAATTTCAGTAATAGTATGTGCTAAATGCACGTGTTTCTGTTTAAAAAAACTATATGAAATAATTCTGTGTCGAGAAATACAATGTAAAAGCAAAAGTAGTTTTACAATGTACTTTCTCGAATGTTTTCTAATATTACCCCGGTCCATTTATTATCATAAATCACCATATTCGGACGTCAGGATTGAACCAATATTAATTATTAACAAACCATGGCATACTCTGATAAATTTTATTTGCAAATTGCGTTGATATGATGGAGAAATTAGGCATATTGTAATTGTAGGGGCTGACATTGGGAACTATATGTTGATTTAGTGCATGTTTGTATGGTCATAACAAAATTTCCCGCGCTGTCTTCAAAATAACTCAACTATTGTGTAATGCTGAGCTATAACATTATATCTTTAAGAACTGTGACAATTTTCAGCTCTGTAATTATAAAAGAAGTGGCGAAAAACTGATTTTACGTTCATCTATCATATAATTACAGTTTGTAAGAATACAAAAGTAGATCAAATTCAAAGTGCTGTCAAAAAGTTTCCCCAGAAGGTATAACTTGCGACTTTTTTCTGTAATACTAGGGATATGTGGGAATATAATTCCGCAAGTTTTGATAACATTATAATTTTTCCCCAGGTCGACCAAAAACTGGCCCATCCCACTAGCCTATTACACTGCTGCTCCATCTCCTATTTCCACTGTATGACATGGCTCATCCTCGTCTGTGAAGATATCTGGATCATCGTCGTATGTGGTGCTTCCTGGGATACCATCATCCACATGATGCACACTATCTACAGGGCTTCCTGAAATACCTGGCTCATCGTCGTATGTGAATACATCTGGCTCATCGTCGTCTGTCAAGACTCCCGCGTCCCGCTTACTCTCCTCCAGGAGGGCCTGCCAGTATCGGGAACCTTCACTGTTCCTTCGCCTCCGTGCCTTGCTGGCAGCCTGTTGATACCAGCTCTCCTACGGTAGTCACTCTCCTTCTTGTTGGCAGATCTGTTGCTGTACGAGCATCTGTGCATTTAAGGCCTTTGGGAAACCTTCTATCGGGTTCATCATATCGGCAAAGGTCAGATATTCCAGGTGTGATATCATGTTGTTGTCAGGTCAAGGAGTAATAAAAGTGTAAACCCGAAATGGGCGTCCGATATCCCATCCGTGCTAGCATATATGTTAATGGAGGGGCTGTCAAACAGGTGATTTACAGGTGTGAACAGGCTAGGACTTATAGCTTTCCATAGGTTGCTGTTGGCACCTGGGAGATACTCTATCACGTCCCAGCCGACTTCTACCAGTGGGCTGCTGTCTGCACTGCCCGGAGGCTGATTTAGCACATCAGCATGTATGTATGTTGTGCTCCGCTGGGGAACCTCGAAGAGGACCCATTTTACATGGTACTGTACCACCTGTCTCCCCTCTAGAGAGGGTGAGATTACGTTCTTACCACCGGAGAGCAGCAGTCGGACAATCGGTATGGATATATCTCCCATTTAAACTCTTCCATGGTGTGCTATGGAACCAATATTTGCTCACTCAATTGGTCTGGCTGACTTGGCAGATGTGTACACAGTTGATGCTGCCAAGGTAGAAGAAAGCGATAGCAAGTCATTCGCCCTACAGTACGAAGCAAACTCAAAGACATTCTCCCTCCACCCCATTGGTTGTGATGGGGTGGAGCTGCTCACAGACCTCCATTGGTTGTGATGGGGTGGAGCTGTTCATAGACATCAAGGATGTGTTGAAGGAATGCCTGGGTCGCAACATAGATGGCCACAAGATCGTGTTTCGGTACGATTACCCGAAGGGAAAGTACATCCTCGTGCCGTTGATTGAGGTCTCGGATACAGAGGTGGCAGACATCGACACCCTAAATGACGACCTCGGCTTTCATCTGGTAAAATCCTATTCGAGCAATGCCACGCCGATGACACATGATGGTCTGCTATTGACCCTGGCAAAAAACCTGCAGTTCATGTTTGAGAAGGATGAAGTGTGGTACCGCGCTGGACCTGGTGGTGACTGCCAAACATGGTTGCCACTATATAGGCCTCCCGCAGTCATTGACATAGAGGTTATCCCCTCTCCACTGTTGTGAAAAGGGATGGAACAGTTCGAAAGCTCTACAATCGGGGATCCTCCTTCCTCACCTACATAGGTGAATGTGTCTCCCTGACGAGGGTAGGGCACCGGATCGGGGTTACAGGTGGAAAGCCCCTGCTGCGTCGTCCATTCGATGAACCAGAAGAAGTTGTTAACCTCCAGGAGGGCATCCTATAGGTAGATGGTGTGTCACATGTCTCCAAAGCCAAGGGTGCTGTTAAACTGCTTCAGCTAGTTGGCCTTACCATCCCGCAAACGACTCATATAGTCCTAGAGCTACGTTTCTTAGCTGGCAGCAGAGTGAAGCAGCTAGCCCCTGCCCCTGAGGGGATGAAGATCACTATCGATCCGGATGGAACAAGGCTCGATCTGGCACAGATATTTCTCGAGGGGTTCACTCTATTCAGCTTAACTCTTCATATATAGCCATGATTCTCATCATACTGCTCGTCCTGGCGTCTATAGCAGTGGTACAGGGCACTGAGACTGCCATGATATTGGATGCCAAGTGGGCTCACTTCCGGGATGACCGCCAGTACAATACTTGGGTCGACCCATTGCGGAGAAACATTTACGACCGCTTTCAACCACGTGAAGAGATCGAGTCTGTCTGCCACTTCTATGGTGTGGAGAGGGTAGGACGTGGTTGTCTGCTGGAGACACCTGCTCAGCACCAGATTCTCTGCGTAACATGTGAACATGTCAGAGTCTTCCGTGGTGCAAATGCTAAGCACTTTAGCATCCTACCAGGTTAGCTTTGACATGGTAGATGGAAGACACTATAGGGGGTCCCATCATGGCGAAGCAACTCTGGCAGAGACTACGTGTTTGTCTGAGCTTACACAGTCCCATCTCCATCTAGAGGCCTACACAAACCACGATCACATGTCTCAAATTCCTATTCCCAGGGCTTGAGAGGGCGGTGGGGGCCACGGATGCTGAACGGCTGCCAATTGAGGGTGGTGGTATCATTTTGACTAGTTGTAGGGTCGGAGTCAAAATGATACCACCTCCCTCAACTGGCAGCCGTTCGGCGATCCGTGGTGGCCCCCACCGCCTTCTCAATCCCTGGGGGAACAGCTCCCATCTCCATCTAGAGGCATACACCAACGACATGTTTCAACAACCCTATGCCCCAGGGATTGAGTGGGCGGTGGGGGCCATGGATCGCCGAACGGCATCCAGTTGAGGGAGGTGGTGTCATTTTAACTCTGACCTTACTACTGCAGGACGCCATTTTCATTAGGTTCCAACCCTGGCTTGTGGGTGGGTTCAGGAAGGATTTAGAGGGGGAAAGAGTTAAAATTTGGCGGAATTCAACCAAATTTGATATGTTGGTTACCCAGATGATTGCACATTGTGAAGCGCTGTCTCGGCCAATAGGTGGGGTTTGGCTTGGGAAGGCGGAGGTGCAGAAATTGGTGATTTGACATGGAGTGCCATTGACTGCTCATTCTAGTTATGATTACAATCTTCATCATAACCAGATACCTCATAATTGGATGATGATATCCTGTTCCTTAAATACTGATTCAGAAACTGGATCCTGTCGCCCTGTCTGTATATATTTTATTGAATGGCAAACCATTCCATTTCCATGTGTTAAAAGACATTTACCACATGCATATGCTAAGATAGTCAATAATATTTTATAATACTATTTCTTAATACGGTTAATCCTGTTACAAATACCGCCTCTATTAATAATCTACCTGATTTAATAGACCACCTCATCCAATTACCAAAGCAAACTATGCCACACATTTGAACATATATTGTCGGAAGACACTGGTTTTTTGTCCAAGTGTATCATGATGAATATTTGGCTCGTCACGATGAATTCCTACAAAATATGTCTATGGAAGATGCTCCTGTTGGCTAGTTAAAATTAATAAAGATAAAGTTAACCTGATGTCTGTATCCGACAAAAGCGTACGACCAAATCGTCTCATTTGATTGGTTATTAAATAAACAACTCGGTATAACTCGCAACTGACCAGCGTGGACATAACGACTGGGTCGGCGACTGGTAGCCAACTAGTCGTTAACATTAAACATGTTTAATCTGAACAACTAGTTGGTGACTAGTCTTTTTCCAGCGTACATTAAACGACACAATCCCTTGAACTCAGTACAACTCCTTACAACTACATACAACTAGTCGCCGCCGACTAGTTGAGTCCTTATATGTACGGCAGGCATTAAGCGATGCCAATTCGGGCTACGCATATTAAGTAGGTCACGCCTTCAAATAACCCAGCTGCTAAATGTTCAAAATGTTAACGCATATGTGGAAACTACGTTTCGTAATTTAACGATGGGTTAAACTAAAATTTGGGATATCTGTTCTGTTATGCAACATCAGTCTGTTTGAGCTACACATATGAAATGGTCACGTTTTAAATAACAGAGTTATGGCCCTTACTATGTGTTCACATTATCGGACCCCATGGGGAAAATATGTTTTGGCACGTTTCGTTAATTGTTGATTGATTCAAATAAAATTTCTCAGATATGTGTGTTCAGGCAATATCTATTTGAAGTATAACAATGAAGTGGCAACATCTTTAAACTACACCAAAGAACGCTCCCCACCCGCCTATGTTCACTGCTTTAGTCATTATTTATGTATATTTAAGCTGGCGCAGCGTATATTGTCACTCAAATTTGCTACCTTACAGCTTGGTGTTTTCTTCCATAGGACGAGTCTGGCATTCGCAAGTGAAACATGTCAAACATACTTACATATGTAGCTGCTTGATTGCTAAATAAAGTATAATTCTGTACATTTATATTATTTGGAGTTTATATCATATTATAATCACGTCAACCCATTATGACTAACCATGCACCAAACCATATTTAATCAGGCCCATTGACTTTTGTTTAATGGAGGAGATATTGCAATCGTCTCCATCCGCCCATCCACCCATGCGCACGTATATCCAACTGTTTGTCAAGGTATCCCTCCACCCATTACTCCATCTGTCCATGCGACTATCTCTGAAACGTTTTGGTGAAATTCAATCATATATGTGATCTGAGATAACTATCTGCTTGGGGACTGTACGACAACATTTTGATTAGAAACCACCTCCAGAATGTTAAGGGGCATGGTGGAGTGGGAGGGTCAGGGAGTCAAAGTGGGCGAAATGCAACGAGATTTGGTATGTTAGTTACCAATATGATTGCGGGATTGTGATAGAATGCTTATATTACAGTACACGCATGCGCGCACACCACCTTCGGGTTAGGGTTTGGGTGGTGATACGGATAGTCAAATTTTGCGAAAGCGTGAGGATTTGGGATGGCGTGACAAATAGGCTACGTATTCTAGTCTTTCTTTTTGTTCCAGAAATGATTCACGGATGCAAGTTTTTCATGTCCATTTTTTTCTTACACAAAAATAGTAGTGAGCTGAAGCCATTTATCGGGTAGCAATAAATGAATAACCATATAGCTTAATCATGGATTGGATAGTCTAGCTTTTTTATTACGCTAAAGATATCGTCATAATTTATTATTGTCTGCATTTTCCCACCGAGTGAACAGCAATTGTTGCACCATCAGTCATTATATCTCAAGGCCGTCATTGATTCTAACACGCGGCAAGACGCGATGTAATAATTCTACTTACAGAACTGCAAGACATGATCGATGGTCTTACAACTGAGCCAGAGAAATTCATGTTTGCCACGATCTTGGTTGACTTTGAGAAGTTATATCGAAGTTAGAACAATAAGGATTCCTGCCAATTTTTACTAAGCCTGGCATAGGATTTATCTTATGTACACACGGCTGTGCAGAGACACAACGTACAGTGTGTATCACTGTATTGATTTAGAAAATCCTATTTATACGTTTCTCCGTTGAGAAAATTGAAGGCAGCCCATCCAACCATGGCAGCCCAGTCTTTCATTGGAGGAATCCAGTTTTAGCTATTCCACGCCCAGCTCTAGCTAACTTTCTCACCACCTGTGACAATGCGTTAGAAACTGAAAGTGAACTAGAGCTGAGTCACAGAGCAACAACGGATGATTCCAGTTTTAGATAAGCCCTGCCCATCTCCAGCTAAGCTCCACCCACGGGTTGCCCGTGTTGGGATCGATCCATGAGCTCCCTTAATCTCAATTTCCAGAAAAAGTGGAAAGATACTGTATTGAATATTTGGAAACTCGTTTGAATAGGTATTGTTGCTGCTTATGAGAGCAACAGAGCCCAGTCCAATTACTTTCGAAATATTCAACAGAATGTTATATTAAGTAGCAGAAGCAAACACTTCGCGTACATGGCGGACGATTACGCGTTCATGTCGTACAGAGATACGCTATTCATTTCGGATTTTGATTGTGATGTAAGAGTACTTGTGACGTAGTTGATTATGGCGTCATATAATTGGCAGATCCGATCCCTCCATTCAATTGAAAGATGTTTTCCTGGTTGCGTGAATGTGATAGTGAAAGCACAATGGTCACCTTATTCAGATTAATCTTTTCCTTGGAGAATGGTCTGTTCGGTAAATACCTACGTTAATGACCTGAAAAGGGGAAGCAGTGTATCTTTGTAAGCTGCTGTTAAAATGTCGATTAGCGCCTCAAATCACCTCTGCCATCATCTTCAATCACATTATTGAAGAATATACGAGCTGCAGACGACGCTGTCTAGAATGGGAACTTATTGCTGGGATAACGATGCAGCGGTGGTCGCGAGGCCACCATTCATATATAAATACCGTTTTGTAACCACGAAAACCATAATACATGGCATCAAATGGCGGTATAACAGAACCACCCACCAACCGCCACCCACCACACCCACCCACACACCCATTCATACATCCATCTATTTACACATGTGTCATTGTGCCCTTTTCTCGTTTTTCAAGACAGTTTGACTCCAGAATTTGATCACTAGACATACATTTTGTGCGACAAGTGATGCAAGTGTGTCAACTTTTATAACGGGAAAGAGTATTAGGCCCTATCAGTAATTCATTGTGGCAATATAAGTTGCGAATCGATATGTATTTTGTGTGGCCCTAGCAACATGGATTTGAATTAATTGTTTGATATGACAAGAAAAGATAATGACGTGTCGAAAAAAGTCAGTTCAATGAAAAACGAGCAATGGACAAGAAATCATGCAAGTCATCGCAAAACAGACCAAGATAAACATCCGCGGAGTGGGACATAATAGCCACACTAATAGATTAATGGAGTGCATTACAGCGTCTGGTTTTGTATTCCACAAGGCACGCTAGTCTGCTCTGCTATTTAGTCTCGTCGTAGGGCCTAGTTTTGGTGGTGCAACCTTGACAAAATTCCCACATAAGGTTTGTTGGTGTCATTCGACGCATAACGTCACCCAGAGGCGCATATTAAAATCCCCATCCATCCCTTCTGGGCGGCATTTTTGCACACGGATTTACGGGTAAGGCCTATTTTCGTTTTTTTACTATGAAATACAATGGGATATAGATAGCATAAAATGGGTATCTTTAGTTATTCTCTTGTCAAACCGAATGTTCAATGCACAGGATTGTCCATCGTCTGACAGAAAAGAAGTTTGCAGTCAATTTATGGGGTTTTAAAGTTATCCTAAAGAGATAATATTAGGAAAGATTTATGAAAATGTATTGGCGATCATTCTCTGTGGAAACACTTTATTTTGATATTTGTAGCTAGTATTATTTAGGAGTCTATTGTTCCCGCTCTATTGCAACGGTTAGTAGGCCTCAAATGTGAGCAAAGCTACATCGACAGCGCGTAGTAAGTTTAAAGAAGTTCGATTCTAATTGTGTATTTTCTAGCATAGGGCTTTATATTTTTATAACAGCAGCGCCTTTCCTTCGTGAAACAATCAGCAGCAAATGCAAGCGTCCCTGGCTAACGTTTTGAAAAAGAGTTGACTGAAAATTACTGTTCAGACAACTTTCAATCAGACTGTTCTCAAAATGATCAGTATGACACTCAACGAGACTGTCAGTGAAGAGCTACAACAGAGGATGGATGGAAAATCTATAAGTGTCACAGCCATGAAGAGGTATTAGATGTTACGGGCATCAAGATAAATAAACACACTGCCAATTGATCCATCGGTTGTGTTCATGTGATGCCCAATACTAGAACAAAGAGCGGACGAAGCTATTCTTCCTTACTTTGGATACGAAATGACCACAGTCCCCACATCCTTTTACAAAGATGTATTAATATGAACCGGCCAGGACAATACATGACGCTCTGACACACATCGTCTGCGATCTATGATGGATAGCTGCTACACTACATAAGTCGTCACAAATATCAACATATGCCCAGGTGCTTGAACAGTACAGTTCTATGTTGGACCATGAGACGGTCGATGGTAAAATGGCAATATCTATTATTGTGCAGTGTTGCAGATACGGCCAAGGCTCATGCTGACCAGGAGGCATTCCTCTTGAATAAACGAATCAAGACTAAGCTAAATAGTCTTCTGCCAGGTCATCAATCGTTTTGCCATGCCACGAAACTATGTAAGGGATACGCAGAGACACTGGTAGTAACAATGACAATGTGCAATGCTAGTGGTGGTCATCCAGCCATAGTTGTTACTGAGGACAAAGACATCGTTACGATGTTGCTGGCTCACTGGTATGATAGATTGCCATTTTCTTGAAGGATAACGCGAAACGATCGAAACAAGGGAAACTATACAGACTCAAAGAAGTTGCTGGTGTAGTACAGGAAGCGTATCTTGATAATTCATGCCGGGAGTTCTTGGGGCACGTTCGGCCACGGCAAGATAAATACTCTGAAGGTCATAGCTAAGTCCAAAGAGGTACAGGGCATGTCTGACACAGTTGAACGTTTTGAAAATTTCGAGGACGAAGTTGGTATTGCGGAACTTAGCCTATTCCGTTGTCTGCATGGTATCACTGGGGAAGTACGCTCTTACTTCTCTGACATATGCCCGATACATGCAGATGGTTGTGGATGGGAGTAAGATAGAGCCACAGTAACAGCCACCAACTGAGCGCCCAGCTTATTTCCACAACCGATGGATTCACCTCCACATTGTCAGATGGCTAACTCTTAGCAACGATGAACTCGACCACAATGCTTGGGGATGGAAAAGGGAAAATTGGTCTTTGTCCAATAATGACGGGTTTTGATGCTGAACCATCGAAACTGCTCAACATCAGTGGCTACAAATGGAAAGCAACAACAACGAATCAGTGTCGACAAGCAATGCTAATGCAACACAACGGATTGAAATGCGTGATGGCATATGCAATTATACATGGTGCCGAGGTAAGATATGCAGCAACATCGATCATATGATGAATATTTGATGAAGAAACTGCCGGTTTTGGACTTATAATAACATGCCCTCGCAATGGACCGACCTCAAAGGGTACCGTGTGTTGATGAACCTCTTCAGGCTATCCTCCGTGATGAACTTGTTTGTATTTTCCTTCACATCTATTCATCTCAGTTGCTGAGTGGCAATGGTTAGACTTTTAAATAATGCTAATGATCTGCCATTTTATCACACTTGTCAGCAGTTATACGATATGTAGAAGAGTCTTCATTCCTTTTTGCCATCGGTGATGTCGGGAATTAGGTCTAGTACAGCCCGTGACACACCTATCTGGTCTGAGTAATTATTTCAGGTTGTTGACCATTATGTTGTTTCGATAATAACAGACCCCGCCGTTTTTCAATACCCCACCATCTTATCATATTTCACACAAGATGTAAAAAAGTGGTCCTCAAGTTCAAACCCCTGTAACAGATCCCGCCCAAAATGGATCAATGGGGATTGTTAGTATGTGATTCTGAGTAAAGTTACGCGTCGGATGACACCAACAGAAGCTTATGTTAGAATGTTGGCTAGGGTCACCCCTCAACGGCTAAGCTAATTCTACTTTCAAGTGAAATGTCAACAGTCAATATGGGTTGTGCAGAACGGACCAGTGGCTACCAATATATATATATATCCGAGATATGGAGATTCTACAATCATTCCTCTTGAAAGCGCTTGAAACCCGTGTTTACATAGTTATCCTAAATCCACAAATATCGTACATTCATAGTGGCATACGAGGCGAGCGAATTGGTATTCACTTTATTGTTTAATCAATCAAACACTGTCGCAGTTGTCAAACCTCTATTGTAGAACGAAGAGACATATGTGTATAACAACTTCGGCAAACCGTAGGTCTGAAAATCTGTGATTTGTACGCGAGCGTCCAGATAAGCTGTATTAAGCGGCCACCTGTGTTTTCTGACCATTTGTATAGCGCATTCTGAAATAAACCGTTTTATAACGAACAATGCTTGGGACATTAACATGTTGTCACGACACAACACGTAGATGCTTAATGAAACGCAGTGGCATGATCACCAAACTAAAAGAGCTATCATATGTTGGCATCCGATAGCAGGTGCCCGGTATATGCAGTTTGCGTATAGAAATGTGTTTGGGTCAATGGCGTAAAGATGAACAGACAGAATCTATTTAATTATATGTGAATCTATTCTCGCAGATGATGACATTTACATAGAGTAGAGTTTCAATGTCTTCTTTATTACCATGTTGCTAGATTTAAAACAGGCGGAAACGATAAACAGTATTTCCAAAAATGCTGGTTCTAGGCTCACGATGATTCATAATAAGAACAATGAGTTACCTCTCTGGGATGTCGAATGTATATGAGTCTAAGTTCCGTTACCGTCTCGACAATTTCCTCAGCACTACTGGGTGGCCGCTGGCTATGCCACTCTGGTCAGTTATTGCGGAGTCAGCAAGTCGCAGGTATATATTACTTGCTAAAATGTAGTCTAAAGCCATGTTCTCACTAGAGGCCTAAACAGGAATAACGTCATACTGAGACAATTAGCGGAGTAGCCAATTTTGCAACAGTATGATACTGAGAAGGGGCACGCCAGTGTTTAGAAAACAACAAGGAATACGTATTTATACTGATGTTGGTAAATGACCATGCGCAATGTTTGAAACAATGTCTTGATAATGGATCAACTTCTTGCCATCCAGTCATTATGTTGGCCTCTGTGTGAAAATAGGATCACTGTAGTGCAATAATACAGCTACCGAGTGCCATCACCGTCTGCTGTCATCAACATTTATTATCAGGGGATTCATTGCTGACGAAGATGTAGCACAGAATAAATAGATGCGTGTCGTTCTGACTTCATTTAGTAATAGTGACATTAGTCGCAGGCATATTGTCTGAATTCAGAAAATCGGGACATAGTTCTTTTCCAATGCTATTTTAAGCGTAAGACAACTCTAATAGTCAATAACTTATGAATGAATTAGCATACATTTGCTACGATTGTTAATAGAGTCGATATACTTACCCATCGCATATGTCAATGAGTTAGAAATTGAATGTGAAGTAGAGCTGAGTTAGAGAGCAACGCCGGATACATCTAGGTTTAGTTATGCAACACCCATGCCTAGCTGAACTCCACCCACGCGTTGCCAGCATTGTGATCAATCGATCCATGCACTCATTGACTCTCAATTTCCAGAAAACTATACAGGTAATCTATTGAATATTTTGAAACTATTTTGATAGCGTGACGTTGCTGCCTATGGCGGGAGCAACGCCCAGTCAAAATAGTTTCAAAATATTCAACAGAATGTGTATTAAATAGTAAAGACATACAATTCGTGCGACTTGACAGATTATTCCAGATTTGTGAGGTACTATTTTAGTCCAGGCAAACTAACACAACTTTGACCACACCTACCACTAATTGCAACAGAAATGAAACCACGTATACTCTGTGCAGTAGGGTCCCCTAAGTAATATATTAAACAAATCTTATTAAACCTTTTGCGCGGAACATGTTGAATTCCAGATGGTTGTCAATATGGCCGCTAATCGAGTATAACATGGCATATATCTCGAGAACGCTTCATATTAGATCACATAAATGTCTTCCGCGTCGATAGACACATGCACACAATCTACCGAAAAAAATGTAGTCTTCTCCACCCCTGCCCACTCTATGGCATCACACCACAGCAGTTGACACTGATGTTCGATGTTTGCAAACCATTTCTACGTTCACCAACCACTAATTACAGCAGTAATGAAACCCCTTTATTTTGTGTATTTCAGTCTTAGAAATGATGCATAAAAATCAAATAAATCGTTTGAGTTGTCTATGTTGAATTTAAGATGGCTGCTAAAATGGCTGCTAATCCAGTATAATATGGCATGTATCTCGAGCATGGTTAAGTTTAGACCACAGAAATGTAATACGAGTAAATAGTAACATGCCCTCGAAGTGAAGGATGTGGCGCATTCAAAGAACAAATCGCAGAAAATGCGTCATAAGTAAGAACCTTGTGAGATCTATTACTGCCTGACAATAATGTTAATTGCAATCTAAAGTTGTCCTGCATCACATGTAAAGCAAAGATATGGTGGTCCGTTTAGCTAAACATTGGTACATAATTACCTCAATTTAGCACATGCTATCTCTTTCAGCACAGTACAATTCAACTTAGCTCTAACATTGCAACACGATGTAGTCACACACACTCTCAACATGGTCAAATACCGAGCACATTCCTCTCTGGCGGTCACGATCATAGATATATATCAGTCTTTCGGTCGGATTCTTGGCCTGCTGATCAGTCTGTCTATTAGTCTTCCTGTGCCCAAATTTCTCTCAAAGCCCCTGCCCACCCAAAGACTGAACTATAGCAAATTACGCTTCTTACTCGAGACATCGATGCTATATTAAATTACAGACTGAAAGACCATTTTCTACGTGATGTAACAGTGAATAGAAATTGCATTCCGTCTAATGTGATTACTGTATCGATTGCCATTAACCATGTGTTAATCCATTACCAGTCAGTTGGGACAAGGCAGTAAATCGTTCTCACAGAAATCAATTCCAAAGCTGTCAATGGAAATGTACTTTTGATATCGGTTCGCCGATGCTCTTGGAAGAGCCAAATACATCGGTGAAAAAATTTCAAATTACAGTTTACATCCGCCCATGGCTGGGCATGTGCACTCCAAGATGTATCGCTCCCGGCATGTGTTGTCAATAGAAATATACGGCCACAGCACCATGTCAATGTCAGTAATTCGGAGGTAATATGAAAATAAATGAAGACATAAATAGCATGGGAAATTTACAGCAGAAAATGTGTGTTCCCATCACATCTCGTTTGACAAACTAGTGGAGTGTCGCAATAGAAAATGACGTAATGGACAACTTCAAGAAAAAAATCCCTAAAAAGCTTCATAATTGCTAACGGAAATCTAAAGCATTAAATTGATCGAAAAAACCCCACAATTTTGCTTATTAATATCTGCACATATTAAGTCGTTTAATGAAGCACATGTCAATGTGTCTCCAATATTCACATGCAGCGTAGCTAATGTGTCTCTTAGGTGCTAAATATGGCCCATATTGCAAGTCTAGGCATTCACACGCCTAGATATATACACCTGTGCAAAAGTTAAGCACCAGCAAAAACAATAGAACGTAGAAACATGATGGTACAACTAGGCTGCCATACTTTTTGTCCCCGCGTTAGCTGACATAATTCCAAGTACGAAATGCACATGCATGCATGACTTCACGCCGCTTGATGTCCGTGCGTGGCGGGAAACAGCACACGTGTTCAGTTATGTAAAAGTCCAGTTTGAGGTGTAGAACATTACATACAGATTTAGGCGACAAGATTAGGAATTTTGTGTTCATGACCGTGGTTTATTTGTACAGAGAGAATTATCTCTTGATTGTGAACCGCTATGGCAAGACGAAGGTTAAGTGATCGTGTGAAATGGCAAATCATAGGCATGCATACCACTGGTATGTCATGCAGAGAGATTGGCAGACAGCTGAACATTAACCATACTGTAATCAGTCGTTTGATTGCAAAACATGGGCAAACTAACGAGGTGAAGGACAGGCCTAGATCTGGAAGACCGAAGAAGACTACTGCCCGTGATGATCGAGCCCTAGTACGCCTTGTTAGGAGATCTCCATTCACCAACAGCAGAGTGCTCAGCCAGCAATGGGAAACGCGCAATAGAGTGTCAATGTCTACCGTCAAAAGGAGACTGTATGCTGCTGAGGTGGTGCAACGAAAGAAGACAATGGAACATGAGATCCTGGAGACGGGTACACTGGTCCGATGAAAGTCGGTTCCTGCTTCATGCCACAGATGGTCGAACTCGTGTATGGAGGTCCAGACGCACGGCGTACGACCAACGTAACATCATGGAAGAAGTTCCATTTGGTGGAGGTTCCGTTATGATATGGGGGTGCATCTCATTTGATTGTAAGCTGGATCTGTTGACTGTACCTGGAACACTAAATGGACAAAGATATCAAGATTCCATACTGGATAGAGTTGTGGTCCCTCATTTTGTAAATCATGCACCTGGAACCCACCCTTTATACATGGATGACAACGCCGGACCACATCGTGCTAGAGCTGTGCATGAATACCTCCGCCAGAATGCCATCGAAACCCTACCATGGCCAGCAAGGAGCCCTGACATGAACCCTATTGAGCATATCTGGGACATTCTGGGAAACATGGTGAGAAGGAGGGATCCTCCTGTGCAGAACCTACAGGAATTAACAGACACACTCCATCTTGAATGGCAACGAATACCACAATGGCGTATCAGTCGGTTGGTGACCAGCATGAGACGTCGTTCGTGTCCAGGCCGTCATCCAGGCACAAGGTGGATATACCCGGTATTAATAATGACAGTCTCAAACTCGTGCACAGATGTTAAACTTCGTTTTCAGACACCATTAATGACAATCTAGCCACGTGTGTCAACTGTAGGGCAATAGTTGTCAGTTGTGTCAACGTAACCATATTCAGGCCTCGTTTTCAAGTTCAAACAAAAACATACAGTGTTTCCCCACCATCATAATCAGCATTCCTCTAGTTGCATTATTACCTCTTGCACTAAGATGGATGGGTACATAAATGTTTATGCTATTGCTTTCTTCATAGCACATGAATATACCCTCGCATGTGCGTAAAAATAGGGCGGTGCTTAACTTTTGCACAGGTGTATATGTCGATCTGTCTGTTACGTGTTTAGATTTTTGACAATGCCACCAAAGACAGAATGATAGTCCATCCATTTTCTTACACGCGTCAATTGTATTAGATTAAATTAGGATGAAAAATACCACTGTTTATGCGACGTAATAGTGCGCACAATTTCTAAATGTGATTTTGCAGTATTGATTGTAATTAACCGTGGCTTAATCACGAGTCAGCTGGGACAAGGTGGGAAAATCGTGGTCACAGAAATTAAGATAGATACGGTTAAGAGAAATGTATTATTGAAAACGTTGAACCTATAAAACTGGATCTTGAAAGAGCCAGATTTATTAGCGGTGAAAAGGATCAAGATTATTTCCCCCTCCCCACACGCCCACCCCACCCCCACCCCACCCACACAACTCATGTAGATACCCTAGTAATCCTAGAGTTATCTGCCCTGGGATGTTTGTGGCGATTAGAGAAGAACGGGCGCAGCAATCCATGCCAACCTCTCCAGTTTTAGCTTTTCCCCGCCCATCTATAGTTAAACTCAACCCATACCTCGCTCGTGTGGTGATCGTTCTATCCCTGAACTCGTTGACTATCAATTTCCAGAAAGCTATCCAGGTAAGCTGTTAAATATGTTGAAATTTATTTGACTTGGTGCGTCCAGTCGAATTAGTTTTAAAACATTCAACATAATGTTTATTAAATGGTAGGGACATCATGTCGGACTATTAGGTGTTAAAGACGGACTAAATCTAGTCATTCATGTATTGAATACGTATAACGTTATTCTACACGTCGCTTAGTTCATTATTCCATCATATGACGTCATATGATGGATGGATAATGTAGACAGATCGATTGGGAGATAATATGAAAATAAATGAAGACATAAATAGCATTGCAATAATAGAGAAACAATTTGTGGTCACATTACGCCTCGTTAGAGAGGCTAATGGGCTGTCTTAATGAAAAAGACACTGCGGGTTCGTCTTAATGCAGGAGCGTAATGATGCATAATTCTATGAAAGGATACTGGAGACAGTGCCATGGCTGGGTACCAAACTCGTCTGATATGCTTCTAAATGGCCGGGACTTAAACCTTGCGTGTAGCCCTTTCAGCGACAAATCCCTGGAAAAATGTAGTTTCTTATGATATAAAAGCTATTCTGTTGAATATTTTGGAATTAATTTGATTGGAGGTTATGAATAATTATCTGAGATAGATTTGTTTATTGAATTCGAGGCACCCTTCACTTCGATTCAATTTTACCCCTTGCATATGCTGTGCTGGATACTTAAATGAGGTGCATTACACCCGAGCAGTCACTGACACGAAAAAACATATAGGTGCCCTTTGTGAGCTCAGTCTGGTGAGAGATCGAATAGAAGAATTCAGACTCTCAGTTAATCATATGACGTCATAATCACCCACGCCATGAAGAGGTTTATGCCACAAATCCGTCTCACAAGCCACAATCATAATTAACAGAAATAGTATGTCCGTCAAATTGTACGAGTTGTATGTATTTACTATTTAATACACATTTAATACACATTCTGTTGAATATTTTGAAGATACTTTGACTGGGCAGCAACAGCACCCAGTCAGATAGTGTCTGAATCGATTAATTCCAACATCAGCAGCGCGTGGGTGGGGTTTGGTTAGGGATGGGTGGGGCATAGCTAAAACTGGATTCATCAGTTGCTGCTCTCTGACTCAGCTCTAGTTCACTTTAAATTTCTCATATATGGGAAATTCATTGGTGAAAGCGTAAGCTTAAGTATGCTGTCCCATATGATTACTATATTTGTATTGCTATATTCGCATGCTTAATACGAGTACGCAACTCTTACTAGAATTAAACTTTCAATTTCTTCTAACTACTTAAGCTGTACAAGAGAACTCGGATAAGTTAGCATATCAATATTCTAATATTTATCAGGTATAAATTCGTTTCCATACATTTTGATCAATAAGTGATCGAGTCATCTTCCGTTTCTATTTAATGTATTTACTTATTTATGCCAAAGTTTATGTTCGACATTTTCTATGGGGTCGAATGGACAACTATGAGGGCCCATACCATGTACTCCTTCGTGACTCTACCATCAACTTACGAAACAGTAGCGCACCTTAATATAGGTTTCTGTATTATCCGTCAACACATATGAGGTCAAAATCAACTATGCGACGTGTAGGATGACGTCATACATCAAGTAAGTCATGAATGGCGTGCTTAAGTTCATCACAAACGCCTAATTGATGGCGGACTAAGCATTGTTGTGTGATTTGTGTGTCTTTAACAGTTAATAAACATTCTGTTGAATATTCTGAAATTAATTTGACTGGGCGCTGTTGCTGAAATTGGCAGCAACAGTGCTCATTCAAATTGATTACAAAATAGTCAACAGCTTACCTGTATAGTTTTCTGGAAATTGATAGGCAGGGAGTTCAGCGATCAATTGCTCCCAACATGAAAGTGGTGTGGGTGGAGTTTAGCTAAAACGGGGCGTGACGTATCTAAATACGGATTCCTCCATGCTGCCATTCATATTGTGATTCGGCTAGATGGATCCAATGTATCAATCAAGACCCTAGTTAGAAACGTATCTACCTTTATTATAAATAGTATTTTATCTGCCAGTATTCCAATTTCCAATTTGCATTAGTATGTTGTCATCTTCATGGCACTACTATTATCTGGGAACAAAGCTCTGATTATATTAATAGCGCCATACTCAAGACTGAACTGACTATAACCCAACGGAATGATTCGATTATGAGGTATTTAAGGAACAAAACATTAAACATTTAGGACATACAAGAGTAATTGGATTTCATAAATCACTATGTGCCATGCTGTTCTATTCAGCACATGTCTATGGCTGTGCACTTGCTTATGTGGGTGTGAGGGTGAGGGCGTATGTGTGCGTGCATGCCTGTGTGCGTCGTTGCTATAAGTCAAAGCACAAGTAATGATAATCGGATTACACATGATAGTCAGTAGCCTGGATGATGGTTTATATTACAAATTCGTGTAATCGGATTTCAACTCCAGAGCTTGAAGCTATTTGCCCACGGTATTTACAATTTGTTTGAGTGAAATAATTATATCCAAGTGCTACGTGTCCCTGCGTGCGTGCGTGCGCGCCTGCGTGCGTGCGTGGTCGCGTATATACGCGCGCACACGCACGCACGCACGCACGCACGCACGCGCGCGAGTGCGTACGTGCGTACGTGCGTGCGCGCGTGCGTGAGTGCGTGCGCGTTATTTGCATAATGATGTAAAAATACATGTTATTTGCTTTGACGTCAAAGATGGTCTCTGTTTGTGACAATGTACATGGTCCCAAAAGATGGATGTTGTATTCAGCCTCAGTCACGTATAATCATCTTCACATAATATATACGTTTGAAAGTAAAGTAGTCAATAATGTCCCAGAATTTTGACGTTAAATAGGGAGAAAAGGTGTTCAATGAGTCCGTTGTTTATAATAGGATGTTTATCAACTACTTCATGTACTAGACTAATGATGGTCTCGTTACACAGAGAAATACATCTGCAGCGTTTGTAACCTTTTGACTTAATCCATAAACCTGAGGCAGAAACTGCTAGGCCGTACACAATTTATTTCGTTGGTCTTTATTTCCACGTTATCTTGCTGAATGGGGAAACATTGTTACGTTATCAATCAATTCTTTGCTATACTCACATTCTATCCTCCATCCTCCTAGAAATTGTGGATACACGACAGCGTAATTTGTGTGAGGAAATCTAATAAATGATCAACGTTCGTCGATGTAGCAGATGGCATGAACTGATGTTTCCAAAGATCCCGATTGACTTCCAATTTCATGAAAAGCAGAGTAACAGGGAAATTGTAACAATAAGTGTCAGATATTATAATCGTAAATTGCTTATAGATTTACATCTGAGTAGTTTGATAATGGAAACCCAAACGGAATTTGCATTATTATCCTTATACAATTCACCTTTCTAGAGTATCCATCCATCAATATAACGTCATTTGACGTCATAATCAGCTAAGCGGCGTGTGCGATGACGGCATGATCATTACGTCATAAATGATTCTATTTGAACTGTCTTAATCTCTTAGTAGTCCGACACGTTGTACGAATGGTATTTCTACCATTCAATAAACATGCTGGTGAATATTTTGAAACTAATTTGCGTGGACGATTTTGCTGCCATAGGCAGCAACAGAGCCCAGTCAAATTAGTTCCAAAACATTCAACACCTTACCTGTATAGCTTTTCCGAAATTGATAGTCAGAGAGTTCAGAGATAGATTACTCCCAACACGTGCGAGATGTGGGTGGAGCTTAGCTAGAGTTTGTCGGGCCATAGCTAAAAATAGATAAGTCCATTGATTAATCTCTATTGCTTTGATCACGTGTAACATCACACGCTATGCTTGTCAATAAATGGAGCCATTTCTAGCTATGCCACGCGCATTTCTAGCTAAGCTGCGCCTATACTATAGGCATGTTGGGGTGGATTTATCTACTTTGAATCCTGAATTCCCAGAATCCCAAGTTCATGGTAACTATACAGCTAACCCGGTGAATAATCACAATTGGTGGAGAATAGTCCTTCGTGAAGAACACAGTCGCATTAGTTTCAAAATATTCAACAAAATGTTTATCAAATTTTAAACTCATCAAAGCCATACAGTTCGTACACGTGACTGATTATTCTAGCTTCATAGCGGAATATTCTCCACCAATTCTGATTGTGACGTCAGCCTACATATTCCGTCATGAAGGTTCCTGAATTGTATATCTTGATGAATCTATAATTTATAAATATGCATAGACAACAATAGCTTGATATCAGTTAAATTTGTTTCAAAATATTCACCTACTTCACTGCCCGCTTGCAATTTAAATTTTGGGAATTTCTGCTTAACTGTTTCAAATCGATTCAGGCTCCTGTACAAAGAGGGTGTATCATAGCTGGAACTGAACTGGCAAAGCTTAAAATTGGCTGTGCGTAGCTCGAGATGGGCGGGGCAAAGCTGGAAATAGGTCTCCATTCTAATTCAGCTATGTCTGATGCACATCAGAAGTTGTAAAATCCTTATACTTCCAGCAGTCAAACATGTTGTATGTTAATCAATTTAAACATGAAATACCAGAATCGGATTCATGCTATTAAAAACTAGGAAGACACCTACAATATATAGATATAACAGCGTGCAATATTCTTAAGGATAAAAAGGTTTTAAAAAGTTTAAACAGTTTTTCCCAAGAAATTTGTACAATAAATATGAATGTTACAAATACTATTTTATGTATTGTAAAAATTAGCCCTACAACTTCAATATTTGAATTACAGCTAGATCATTTTCAAAATTCTCAACAGTTTCAGAATTTTCAACAGCCTGAATATGTCCTTTCCATATCTACATTTTCTAAATAATATAGCCCAGATCTTTATATACTCACACAGGCGTTATACTTACTACACTTAATGCCACAATAAGATTTATTCTTAATGCTTATTGAAGTAACCCTAGAGACACTGGGCTGATATATTTCTTCAGATCTGTATGTAGAATATTTTGAAATTAATATGACTGGTAGCCATTATTGCCTTAGGCAGCAATGGTTTCCAATCACATTAATTCGAAAATTTTCAACAGAGCGCGCAATTTTCCTAAGGAAATAAAAGCTGAAAGCAAATACATATCAACACATGGCCACATAACGCACATATATGTATGCCTGCGCACACGCACGCGCAGACGTCGGCACACATACACGCACACACACCACACGAACGCACACACGCACGCACGCACGCACGCACGCACGCACGCACGCACGCACGCACGCACGCACGCACGCACGCACGCACGCACGCACGCACGCACGCACGCACGCACGCACGCACGCACGCACGCACGCACGCACGCACGCACGCACGCACGCACGCACGCACGCACGCACGCACGCACGCACGCACGCACGCACGCACGCACGCACGCACGCACGCACGCACGCACGCACGCACGCACGCACGCACGCACGCATCAATAAGTAGACTGACTTGTGAAAACGATTCTTTATTTCCGAGTATCCTGTAATGTTATTAAGCTGCAAATGCATAATAGAACAGTGTGTAGCATGGTGATTTGTGAAAGTCAATTAGTCTCGCTTCTCCTGAGATGTCGTTAGCATAATGCTTTCTTCCATAAATACTTCAGTATTGATTCCTTCAGCTGCTTATAGACAGCTACATTTTGAGTTTGATGTTTGTAATGGAATATGGCTTTTTATCAGGGGATAATCGGAGTGTCATAAAGATAACTTCATTATCCTACAAATAGATCACAGGCAGGTATAATAATAGTTATAATGGAGGCATATACTTTTTTATTCCAGTTGTATATGGTTGGCAGCAATCAGGTAGTCCATGAGCCATACTCTAAATCATCCTCGTGGGGCATCCTGAAGGACTAAGCAAACTGCAGCTAATAACTTTGTCAAAAACATAGGGTTTTTGGAGTTAGATTTACATACAACGGGCGGTTCTCTAGAAGTATAAAACACCTGCATACCAAATCCAGCAGAGCCATGCTCGGCTTATTATCAAGAGCAAGATCACTTCATCAACCCACTGATGTCCGATTAGATCTTTTCCAAACAAATGTGCTGCCATATTCCAGATTCTGCAATGCGGATGTGAAATATGGGAGGCGAAAACGTGGACATGCAGAAAATTACATAAACGGTTCTGTAAAATAATACTATGGGTAAAACACACAACACATTCCGCGATGATCTATGGTGACCCTGGACAATATCCCCTCCGCTTAAAAATAAATATAAAGATGGTCTGTTTCTGGGGGAAAGTGGTTAACGGCAAAGCATCGAAATCTCCGTCAAGTTATACAAATTACTTCTCCACCTAGATAAAGAACGTGCGTTCACCTGGCCTTGGATTCTACATATTAAAAGAACACCTAGATGACGCTGTCTTATCTAACCTATAGCTAAGCCAAACTTTGTAATATAGATTGGCTAAATGCTACCGTAAAGTAAAGACTTTGTGACTAGTATCTTCAAACCTGGAGGGGGGAATTTTCCGGAGTAGCCTATGCATTTCATATAGAATTTTTAAAGACGATCAAAAACTAGAACATTGTCTTACCTCTCTCCCGGTAACATGATGGAAGCTACCATGTAAATTGAGAACTAGTAACCATAAACTGCCGAAAGAACAGGGAAGAAGTGACGGGATCCTACCGATGCATTGAAGACTCTGTACAATATGCCAAGGTGGTGTCATGGATGGACTCAGGCAGGATGTTTTAAAGTTCACCGTAAGTTTAAAACTATGACGTTTATGGGATTGCCTCTCATGGACTACATGGCGCCCGCTGCGGGGTCATGGATGTCTCAGTCAGGATGTCCTAAAGTTCACCTTAAGTCTAAAATTATGATGTTTATGGGATTGCCTCTCATAGACCACATGGCGTCCGCTATCGACTAGCATGACTAGAGGAGTGTTGGTGCTATCCACGTTGGATAACCAGAACCAGAACAGTAGAAGATGGCTATCGGATAGATAGTTCATGAACTTGCAGCAGCACTCCCCGCGGCCTAGAAATAATAAAATAATAAAAATACTAATATTGATAATAACAATACGGTTAACGATGACGAAAAACATGATCATAGCAATTTTATTAACCATACTTATAATAGAGTATTAATTATTTATTATAATTATTTTACATAGCTTCTCTATAACACTAGTATTTTCATGAGAATAAACTTGATTGGTTGGTGGATGCTAGTTCAATCAATCGCAATGGCTTGCCGGTAAGGTTATACATTATACCATATTGACAGTTGAGATTAACTTATATCTTAACAATGAAGTGGTTTAATTCGAGAACAGCTCAATCAAAGACTCGATCAACTGCTCTTAAGTTGTCACGTATTTGAGACATTTGCTAATTACTGAATATTCATTTTTTATGTTTTAATATTTAATATTCCGTCCATGTAAAGTCACTTTTTTGGAAATGTATCACGGGTGTGACTGCCACTGATACATGAGTCATTACAGGTATCCAATGTGACGCCAGCCTACGTGTGACGTAATCAATCATGGTGTAAATATACTTGAGTGACAGAGTGGGTGCATTCATAGCACACAGACAGTAGAGCTGCCATAGCGTCCAATCTTAACAACTAGCTCTATTGATTTTAAACGTGTTCATCCAATCGCAAAGCTTTATCAGTAAGGTCTACAATATACTGGCAAGCTAAATTGAACATATTTAAACACCTATTATTATTATTTTGCAAATGCTTACTAGAATAGCGTGGAGAATGGTTATATGTGAAAGTCAATTACTCTGCTCTTGGGATGTTGTTAGATTCATGGTTTGTTCCATAAATACGTCAGCATTGATTCTTTCAGCTGCTTATAGCCAGTTGCATTTTGAGTACGACGCCGTTACCGGAATATTGATTTTATCATCAGATAATAGTAGTGGCATACAGATAACTCCCATTATCCTACAAATAACAGAATTAGATTACTGATAAATATGATAATAGTTATAATGGAGGCATATAAATTTGTTATTTCAGATTTATGTGAATGACGGAAATCAGCTAGTCCATGCGCCATATTCTAAATTATCTTGGTGGGACATCTTGAAGGACTAAGCAAACTGCCGCTAATAATTTTGTCAAACACATATTTGTTTCTTTATTCTAAACAGTATCTGTATATGTATCTAATTATTAGATGCAAAAAAGTTATTAAGACGTCTTAGGGTAGAATTACAAGCAGGCTCTTAGAGGTTGAACATATCAAATGCTCTAATCACCAGAGTGTAGTTGCAAAACACGTAAAGAAAAGGCAAGTAGTCGAATTGTAGCATGACAAATCAGCTATTGTGGCCGATAATGCAAATAAGATTAACGGCCAATCCTTTTAATAAAACAACCATAAGTGATCAACTCATTTGTTTGCACAACATGGTAGTGAGATTAGTGATTCTCATGTGAAAAGCCACAAACATAAGAGTAATATTAACGTCGCTATAGTTTGATCCATGCAGCCTATCGCTATTACAAGCACATGAGCACAGTTACATGACAAAAAATCACAGTAAAATAAGTGCTCTGTCTAGCAAAGGGATGTTTAATAACTTATCTCGAGCGCTTGTAATATTGAGTGAGATATTAGAGTGCATATTTCATTTAAATCACTTTATGATATGTTAATTTATTTGTTTCCCAATAATTTGCTTTGAAATATGGCATCAATCATGCTTTTCTGTCTGCCTCTTTAACCATGTAATAGGCACAATTGGCCACACATATTGAGAGTGCTGTTAATTTACAAGCCATGAGAATTGTCTTTTTGGAAATCTGGCTCTGGAATGTTGGGCACTGCACAATACATCTTGGAAAGCGTGATCATTAAGCGAAGGCTAAGATGCCATGCATTGTAATACATAACTATTGAGACAAAGTGAAGCTAATATGATGGTTCCGTATTAACAAATTAACGCTAATGTAGATTCAAAGAATGCAATGGATTGCTAGTAAGGTCTCTTATACAATAAACACTTAGGTGAAATTGCACACAGTCAGTAGCGCTGATACATTGCCCTATCGTAGTCTGAGATGGTCTGCTGATTTTGTGCGGGTTCTATCAATCACAAGGGCTTGTCAGTAAGGGCTGCAATATACTATCAAGCTAAATTCAAACAGTAGTGTTTACGTATTGTTCTATCTTAAGAATGAAGACTTTTAATTTGACAACAGTTCAATCAAATAACTCATCAACCTATCTTAATTTGTCACTCAATTTTAGACATTTTCTAATTAGTGAATATTTATTTACAGCTCAGGTCAAGTTTCTTTTTGGAAATGTATCACTGGAATGTCTGCCACTGACTGGTGTTGGCGGGATTGGCGATTAGAATGCCAACCGATCGCATATGATGTCAAGTTTGTTCATATACAACCATTAAACATAAACTCTCAAACGAACTGTTACATATAGACAGTAGTCTGCACATATTGTCATATCTCAATTAACTAATGCTGTAGATTTCAGATTGCAGTCAATCAATCCGTATACCTCCATTTACACCGGTCAACCTCGTGGCAAACGATCACGCCATTGCTGCTGATGAAACTGGCCTGGTGAAAAGATAGAACACAGTTTAAATATAAGTAAAGGTAGTATATGGAAAGATAAATTGACGTGCACATTTAGTGGTCAAATCATAATCAAATGAAGCCGTGTTTTATTTTAGAATATCGGAAATCTATATGTTAAAATAGACGAGTACCCTTTTACAGGGTATGTAGTTACATAAAATGAATAATTTAAATCAAATGCAATAGGAGTTGTGTGCAATGACGGACGGTACGGTGTGCTATATTTTCAAGCATAATCTCGAGGTCTAAGTCCCCGCGATATTCTTTCATTGGGAAACTTGTCAAACTGATGTCTATGCCCTTGAGCCATGAGACAGTCTACAGTATTCAGACATTGCATTCATATGAACCAGAAACAGCAGTCCGCTGCAATTTGTTAGAATTATCCCATTTTCCATTAAGACAGTCCATTAGTTTCTCTAACGAGGCGTAATGCGAACACAAATTGTTTCTTCTAATATTGCAATTCTACTTGTCTTCATTTCTTTTCATATTACCTCCGAATTACTGACAATGCTGTAGACTTTTGTGGCAATACATCGCAAATGGACAGATAAGCCAGCGGAGATAACTCTATGATTGCTAGGGTCCAGACATGCGTGGAAGAAAATGTAATTTTGAAACTTTTCACAGATACGACTGGCTCTATTAAGAGCAAGTCTTATCAGTGGAATGGCTTAAAGAAATACTCTTTCCTTGCCAATTTTTAAACTAATTTCTGTGAACACGATTTACTGCCTTGCCCCAACTAACATGTGATGGATTAAGCCACTGATAAATGGTGGTCCATACTCTAGTTAAATTATAATTAAATCTTTTGAAATGTCTGTGTATTATTATATCTCGTAGGCAAAGATAGTTCACCCAATGTAAATTAATTTAATCTTATCGCCGAGAGTAAGAGGCATCGTGCACTAGAGTTGGAACTTGGACGGCATTGACGGAAATCTAAGTATTATAGCAGACATACCAACTGGCAGACTGACATATATCTAGCAGCATGGCATGTGGGCAATATTTAGCAATGTGTGGACACATTAACTACGTTGCAAATGCATATGTTGTTCAGCCATAAAACTATCTATGTTACCCCTTCATTGCATTATGTTATCTGTTTATTACATTTACTGCAAGCAGATGCAACACACCCAAAATGCGTTAGATAAAGAATGGTTTGTGTCAATGCGGATTAGTTAAAGAAGAATCCAGTTTCTCAGCAAATCATACATGACATGTAGGCTGACGCAGGGGCGGATTCAGGAATTTTAGATGGAAAGCGTAATTGAGAATAGTCTGAGATGGGCTGTCTTTCTTCATAATGGGGTGAGGGTGCATTTGGGGTTCCTCCATTGAAAATACTGAAAATTAGATTCTCTGAGAAGCCTTCTCCTGTACTCTGAGTGGCAAAAGTTATTTTATATTTCTTTCGAAAATGTATTAATATCATAGAGAATCCTGTCATCTCCTAGAACATTGGGAAATTTGGATGCTCCCAGAAGCCATGTACTAGATTTCTGTAGGTAAATGGATCTTCAGGTAGCTTTGAATGTATTAATTTTTACCCATTTTCATGTAAAAATATATTTACATTGCATTATCATATGTGAGAAGATGCAGAAATGTATGCCTATATGTAACTGCGAGCTATAAATTGGGGTCCTCACCACATAGCCATCAGGTGCTAAATCTCTGTTTATGACACACATTTTGCCCAAGAACTGGTCACGGTTTGGCCCTTCTTTAGTGTCACCAAAATAATTCTTAACCTTGGGAAGTGGGAAGGGAGCCAAAGTAATATAGGTGCACTATGCAAATCGATCCCATATCTGTAGTGTGCTGGTATTTGTCTCACATCATCCGATAATGGATATACTGCAGCATAGAAATCATGATCACTCAGAACGTTGGAACATATTGACTTTTCCTCATGAAACTCCATGTTTCTCCTCATTGCATGTCTTTTGGAAATATATGCATGTTATAAGCCAGGACAATTTTTTAGATATAGATATTGCCATACAAATACTGCAGAATTAAGCAATTTGTTGTACCATCAATTAATATGCTACTCCATCCCCATTAGAATCCACCACATGGCTGACATCATAATCAGTTACGTCATGATGCAATATAGTCCATCACAAATGCTTACTAGTCCTACAAGTTGTACGAATTGTCTTTTTGTACTAGTTGATGGCCATACTGTTGAATATTTTGAAACTAATTTGATTGGGTATTTTTGCTAACTGACTGGCTGACCGGCCCACTGAACGACACACCAACAGACCCATTAACCCAGAGAATTACCGCCCCCCCCACGGCTGACTGACTGAGTGATTGACATTCTGCCCGACTGACTGACCAACCGACTGACTGACCGTCCAAACAAACGAACTAATGACCAAGCAACTAAGTGAGTAACCTGCTAACCGAGCAACTGTCTAACATATTAACTGATAAATGGACTAAATACATTGGAAGTTTACTGAGCTGCTAGGAGTAGAGGTGGGATGATAGGGTCGCTTCAAACGAAAGCCTAAATATTTTCACACCTATTTACACCAAGGATTTCCACACCTACGTTTTGTGTTCGGCTTTCCTTTGGAGAGACCCAATCTCCCATGCTCTGATTGGATGTTAGATGTAGACGTAGCATGCTGGATGTAGAAGGTGGCCATAAGCCATAATCGGTTTGAGTAATATCTAACTGATTGTCCTATCTCTAATGGTATGCACAGCTAAAAGTCATATATATGGTTAGAAATATGATGTTGAATATTTTGAAAATATGTCGACTGGTTAACAATCTTCTTTTGCAAAATTAAGTGTGCTTACTTATTTGCGATGGAATCACATGGTATGATTTAGCATATGTCTCGAGGACTAGCAACCATGTTTCTTCCCTAGAAATGTAAGTGTTCTGTCTTCAATGATATTTTGTTTACTTATGTCCATCAGTTATACGCATACATCATGGAACAGTTAATCACATGCAGCTGATGCAGCTATCTTCAATTTTCTGTTTTATATTGCTACGTGTGTATGTATGTATGTATAGATTTATATAGCTCCCTTTCCAGACTTAGCTGCTCAAATGCGCTTCACAATGATGACATATATGCTCTTCTAAATAAATGTGTTTTAAGTAAGGATTTAAAAGGTTCAATTGTGTTACAGTCCCTGATTTCTGATGGAAGACTGTTCCATATTTTAGGCCCTGCCTTAGAAAAGGCATGCTCTCTGGCAGATGGGTTGGAAGGCGGTATAATGCATAGAAGGTGGCCACTGAGTGATCTAGGTTGTCCTGCGTACAATTAATGATTGTAGATACGATGGTGCCAGGTCGTGTAGACATCTAAGCATTAGTAGAGCAACCTTGTAGCAGATGCGTTCTTTGATAGGCAGCCAGTGCAGTTCCCGTAGGACAGGTGTAATGTGTTCATATGATTTGGTGCATGTGATGAATCTAGCTGCTGTATTTTGGGCTCTATGTAGGCGGCTTAGCTGTGATGATGGTATGCCTGTCAACAAGGAGTTACAACGTATATTTCTCTATGTTAGAAATCTAGCCAAATTCCATGGTCATCCTCAGAATCAGTTCAATAGAAGAATCCATATCTTGCCATGCCCCGCCAATTTCAAGCTAAGCTCTGCCCAGTTGGTACATGTGTTGAAACAAACGTATATACATTGACGACTGAATTACCAAAATCTGCATTTCAAGGCAAATATATGGGAAAGCACTTGAATAATTTAAAAGGAATTTGACTTGGACTAAGACAGCGACAGCTTCCAGTTAAATTAGTTTCAAAATAGGTAACAAAATCTGTAATCAATTGTAAATTCATCAAAGACATACAGTTTATTCACTGGACATACTTTTTTAGTTTCATGCTGGAGGTAGCATATGTCATCATGATTGTGACGTCATGCTGCATGTGACATAATTGATTAGGTCATCACATACTCGAGTGACACATCTGGTCCTTCTATTACATATATCAAATCATTGCCGCACATGGCCCTGTATTGAGAATTGCGTAGTAATAGGCGATTCAGTCTGCCACTCAAGTATCTGAAGTATTAATCGAAATATGTCACTTGTTATCTGACCTCACAATCAATATGGCGTAGGCCCAAAACAAAACGTGGCAAGGGTACAACATAAACCATCTGAATTACATATCTTTGGAGAAGATACAATTTAATAAACATTATGTGGCTATCATGAATCTAATGTGACTAGGCAGTGGTTGCTGCTTTATGCTGTTAGAAAGAAAATCGGGATTCTGCAAATTCAGGGCTCACAGTGTTAACCCTTAATAGCTAATGAATAAGTTAAGAATATTAAAATATTTGCATATTGAATATCTATCAGCATGCTAAGAGAAAAATGTTTTTGGAAATGTTCCACTCGAACGACTGGCCCGGTTACTGAGCCACTCATTCTAGTCGTAGATCTCCAAAAATTGTCTTCTTTTGGCTTGCAAATGAACATTTAATATGAAAATTTTGATATACCGAGCCAGTCATTCCAGTGGTACATTTTAAAAGATAGTCTTTGCTTGGTAAGCCAATGGGCATTCCTCAAGACTACTGCCGTGGCTGGTTTTGGCAGTCTTCATCACGAATGTGTTACAGTCGAGGCAGACACTGGAGACACATCGCCAGATCAGAAAGACGGATATCGTCCGAAATAGTTGGTCATTCCCAATAATCTGATTATGTTAAGGAAATATGTCAATAATTACATCGACTGTCAAAGATGCCAACGTTTGATCTGCATTTTTAATAACGTCGAATGGACGTCTATGAATCGTCATGCTCTGTAATTCTTCGTGAATATCAGCTTGAGAAAGAGTTGTGCATGTATATATAAGCTTATCCTAGCTGACTTTGATATTGTGATGATTCGAATAGAGGGATTTGATCTGTCACCCAAGACCCTAGTTAGAAAATTATCTACCTTCCTTATAGATTGTGTCTTTTCTGCCATTATTCCAATTTCCAATTTATATAATTACGTATTTATCTTTATGGCACTACTATTATCTGGTAACAAAGATCTGATTCCATTAATATCGCCATATTCAAAATTGAACTGACTATACCCAGCTGAATGATTCGATTCTCAAGTATTTATAGAACAAAGCATTAATCTAATGGCATCTCGGAGTAATTGTCCTTCAGAAATCAATGTTTGCCATTCTGTTGCATTCAGCAATCGCAATGTGATGTCTGTTTCTGCACACGTGCATGTGTGAGAGTGAGGGTGTATGAGTGTGTGGATGTCTGCACCTGAGCATGTATGCGGATGCGGATGTGTGTGCGTGCGCGTGTGTGTGTGTGCATTGTGTGTGCGTGCGTGCGTGCGTGCGTGCGTGCGTGCGTGCGTGCGTGCGTGCGTGCGTGCGTGCGTGCGTGCGTGCGTGCGTGCGTGCGTGCGTGCGTGCGTGCGTGCGTGCGTGCGTGCGTGCGTGCGTGCGTGCGTGCGTGCGTGCGTGCGTCTGTATGTGTATGTGTGTGTGTGTGTGTGTGTGCGCGTGCGTGTGTGTGTGTGTCTGTGCGTGCGTGCGTGCGTGCGTGCGTGCGTGCGTGCGTGCGTGCGTGCGTGCGTGCGTACGTGCGTGGGTGCGTGCGTGCGTGCGTGCGTGCGTGCGTGCGTGCGTGCGTGCGTGCGTGCGTGCGTGCGTGCGTGCGTCTGCATGTGTATGTGTGTGTGTGTGTGCGCGTGCGTGTGTGTGTGTGTGAGTGTGTGTGTGTGTGAGTGCGTGTGCGTGTGCGTGTGCGTGTGCGTGCGTGTATGCGTGCGTGTATGCGTGCGTACGTGCGTGCGTGTGTGTGGGCGTGTGTGCATGCCCATTCCTTGCATAATGATAAAAAGTACATGTTATTTGCTTTCACATCAAAGAAGATCCTCTATGCCTGTCACAGTTTTAATGAATGATGTATGTTGTGTTCAGCTTCAGTCACGTGCGATCTTCTTCACGTACAATAACGTTGAATAAAAAAGTGTAGTCAATATGGTCTCAGAATTGTTGCCACATCGTCAATAGATAGAACTGGTGTTCAATAGGTCAAGATATGAATGAGTTGTTTATAATCGGATTGGTGTCAACTACTTCATGTACCAAACTAAGGATGGTCTCGTTACACAGACCAATACATCTGCAGCATTTGTAACCTTACTCCATAAAGTTGAGACAGAAGTGCTAGTACTATTCATTTCCCTGGTTTTTATTTCCATGTTATCTTTCTGATTGAGCAATCTTTGTTATGCTATCAATCAATTCTTTGCAATACTGAGATTCTGTCTTCCATCCACCAAGAAATTGTGGATACGCGACAATACATAAGTAAATCTACTAATGTTGTTAGCATAATGCGTTGTTCCATAGTACTCCATATGGAAATAAAGGCATGTTTTATTTTAGAACATTTTAAACCCATATGGTAAAATAGATGATTGCCCTTGTACAGCATGTGTAGTTAAATGAAATGAATACTCTAAATCGAATGCAATAGGAGTCACACACAATAATATGGTTCATATCTATGATTGATGGCGTGCTATATTTACATGTTTAATCTTGACTGTCTATGGTATCCACGCATTGCATTCAGATGAACCAGAAACGACAATCCCTCACTATTTATTTGAATTGTCCTATTCTCCTTAAACAGGGGCCCATTAGTCTATCTAACGATGTGTAATGGGAAAGCAAATTGTGTGATATATAATTAATTACCTTGCTATTTATTTCTTCATTTATTATCATATTATGTCAGTATTACTGACATTGGCGTAGAATATCGTGGCTGTACACCTCTAATGAATTGACCTTGCAGTGAGTTAACGCTCGAATCCGGATCTGGACAGGAATGGAAGAAAATGTAATTTTGAACCATTTTCAGGGATTTGCCTGGCTCTACCAAGAGCCAGTGATATTAGTGCATATGTGTTCAAAAATGCATTCTCTTTGACAGTGTGTGGATTAGTTTCTGCGAACACCTTGTTTATTCCCATGTTGATTGATTAGTTGACTATGGGATGTCAATCCATTCAATAATACTCATGAGATCTCAACCGTTGTATATTACTCGATGCTCTATCAGTAAGGTCTACAATATACTGTCACGATAAATTGAACATATAGACAGTAGTGTTAACTATTATTATTATTCTACAAATGCTTAATAGAAGAGTGTGGAGAATGGTGATTTGTGAAAGCCAATTACTCTGCTCTTGTGAGGTCGCTAGAGAAATGCTTTGCTCCATAAATACATCAGCATCGATGCTTTCAGCTGCTTATATCCAGTTACATTTTGAGTTTGACAATGTTAATGGGATGTGGCCTTTATCACGAGATAATAGTAGTGCCATACAGATAACTCCATTATCCTACAAATAGCAGAAGTATATTACTGATAAATATGATAAGAGTTATAATGGAGGCATATAATTGTATTATTCAAGTTTGTATGTGGATGGCGGAAATCAGGTGTTCATGAGCCATATTTTAATCATCTTAGTGGGGCATCTTGGAGGACTAAGCAAACTGCACCTAAGAATTTTGTCAAGCACAAATTTGTTAATATATTCTAATAAATTATCTAATTATTAGACCCTGATTAAAATGTGCCTTAGGTTAGAATTACAAGCAAATCATTCTCTAACCAGTGACACACACTTTGATTATATATATTCACCAGCGTGTAGTTGTAAAACATGTAAAGAAAAAGCAAGTAGTCGAATTAACTACCACTCTTTTTAATAGAGCCACCATACGCGATCTACTCATTTGTTCATACAGAATTGTATTGAGATTTTTTATTCTCATGTGAAAAGCCACCAAAATGAGAATAATATCAACGTCAATATTGTTTGATCCATGCTGCCTATCTCTATTACAGGCAGATGATCACCATCAGTAAAATAATTTCTCTGGCTAGCACAGGGATGTTCGCTTACATGCTGGTGTGCCACAGGGCTCCGTTCTTGGCCCACTACATTTCTTAGTATTTATTAACGATATGTCCAAAGACATACTAAACATTATAAGACTATTTGTTGATGATACATACCTTTATGTGATGTCGGATAACCTATAAGACGCCCACACCATCTGTCAACCATGATCTGCATGTAATGACCCATAGAGCAAATACATGGCTAGTCGAATTTAATGATTCCAAAACAACGTTCTTATTTATTTCTTTACCCAGGGATCCTACTGTTTTTCCAATAAATTTCAAAAATCTGAAATAAATCCATTGACCCATCAAAAACACCTTGGTATCACGTTCAACAATAAAGGTCATTGGCACAACCATGTGGAAAATATAATAGCAAATGCCCAGCTCAATCTTTCTTTACTCAAAAGGACTAAATGTGTATCTTAGAATGCGAATGTCTCGAAATCATGTATAAGAGCTGTATTAGGCCATCGTTGGAATATGCAGATGCTGTATGGGATAATTTACCACAATATCTTGTTAACAGACTAGAAGACGTACAAAAGGATGCTCGTAGGATAATTAGCGGAGTGACACATAGTGCTCACATCGAAGATTTGTATATATAAGTTGGCATAGAAACACTTTCCCAATGACGATAAGTTCACAGACTAGTCATGTTTTACAAAATTGTCAATGGGATGACGACCGAGGCTTTGACTGATTATCTCCCTCCCCTGATACTGTCACGTAGTCCCTACAATATCTAATGCTCGAATTCTTTCAACCCAGTTAGATGTCGAATGGAACCCTATCACGAGTCGGGTTTTCTCAGCAACAGTACGTGCCTGGAACACCCTTCCAGCACCTGTTACTATGTCTAATACCGTACCAGAATTCAAGACCAAACTAAGAACAATGTTCCATATAGCCAGTACCCCTCTGTGGTAATATGTCGGCTCAAGAGTGGCTAATATATGCTTAAGTAGGCTTCATAAGAGCTGCAGTGGATTAAATAGCCATCTTTTCGATAACTTCCTCGACTCTGCCAACTGCGCCTGCAGCCATCCTGATGAATCTGTCAAACATTACCTTTTTTACTGTTCACTTTTTAATGAGCAAAGAACCACCTTTGAAAATAGGGTTGCCTCCAACCACGTCTCCTCAACAACCCTAACCACTCAACAACTGCTATATGTCCGCGCTGACGTTGATGTGGAGTTAAACATAATGGCTTCCACCATTCTATGTTAATATATTGCTGACACCTGTCAGGTTAAATGACCTACAATAATTTCTAATACCACTCATGGATTGTGTCGACAAATCCATAGCCAGAGCAATTTCTGGATGGCCATGCAGTGTGGACCAGCACGGGTGACTACAGCACATCATTTCTCCTTATACCGCCTTGTGATTCGTCGAAACATAATTTTCTCCATCTCCCAAAGATTTCATTCTGACATCATTAGGCTACCTACAAATCTTTCCTTCTCTTCCTCTTCCTTCTCTTCCTCCTCCTCCTCCTTCTTCTTCTTCTTCTTCTTCTTTTTTTTCTTCTTCTTCTTCTTATTATTATTCTTATTGTTGCTGTTATTGTTGTTATTACTGTTCTAACAGTTGGCAATACTATTATTCCGCCTCTTGATTTATTTAATGCACTATATATGTACGCAGGTATGAGACACGCTCATGAGAATTGTCTTATTGTGCGCCCAACATAGACTAAAAAACAAACTGTGTTTAAACCAAGCTAATCTCAAAGGCATGAAATATTGAGATATTACGGTATGCATATTTAATTTAAATCACTTTTCTATTATGTTAATTTTTTTGTTTCCCAATAAGTTGTTATTAAATATGGGGTTAACGTTGCTTTTGGGAACAAACAATATGTCTGTATATTTAACCATGTAATGGTCATAATTGGAAACACACATTGAGAGTGGCTGTTAATTTACAAGTCGTGAGAATTATCTTTTTGGAAATCTGGCCCCAGAATGCCTGACACCACATAATACATTTTGGCAAGCTTGATCATTAAAAGGGTACACGAAGGATAAGATGGCATGCATTGCAATTTACAGATAATGAGACAAATTGAAACTAATTTGACTGTTCTGTAGTAACAGAGTAAAGCTTATGTAGATTCAGTGTATGCAATGGATTGCTAGTAACGCCTCTTCAACAATAAACACTAGGTGACACTGCGCACGGTCCGTAGTGTTGCCACATTGCCCTGTCGTAGAGATTAAAGCTGCTGATTTGGCGTGAGCTTGATCACTCACAATGGCTTGTCAGTAAGGTATACAATATACTATATAGAGAGTAATGTTTACCTATTGTCATATCTTAACAATGAAGTCATTTAATTTGACAACAGTTCAATCAAATAATCCATCAACCTATCTTAATGTATCACACAATTTGAGACATTTTCTAATTTGTGAATATCTGTTTACAGCACATATTAAAACTCTTTTTTGGAAATGTATCACTGGAATGACTGCCACTGACTGTTTTTGCGGGATTAACCATTAGTGGGCCAAGCGAACGCCTATGATGTCAAGTGTGTTCATATCCAGCCATTAAACATGTTTGAAATATGTTGGCTGTTCAGTAGTAACATGTTCACACTAACGTATGTTCAAAATATGGAACAGTTCTCCAGTAAGTTATTTTCGGCAATAAACTCTCAAACTGTAACATATAGACAGTAGTCGTTACATATTATCATACATCAATTAACTAATGCTGTTGATTTCATATTTCAATCAGTCAATCATTATACCTCCATTTAGAATGACCTACATTGTGGCTGATGAAACTGGCCTGATGAAAAAATATAACACTGTCTTAATATAAGAACAAGTAGTATATGGAAATATAAATTGACGTGCACATTTAGAGGTCAAACCATATGCGAATGGAGGCATGTTTTATTTTAGAATCCATATGTTAAAATCGGCGAGCACCCAGTAGCTGATGAAACTGGACTGGTGCTAATTCTACAGGACAAAATACGGCACAGTCTCGATAAGTAATAGTAGTATATGGAAATACAAATTGAGATGCACATTTAGTGATCAAACCATGTGCAAATGAAGGCATGTTTTATTTTAGAATATCGGAAATATATATGTTAAAATAGATGAGTACCCTTGTACAGGGTATGTAGTTAAATGAAATGAATAATCTAAATCAAATGCAATAGGAGTTGTGTGCAATGACGGATGATATGATTAATCGTGTGCTATATGTGCACGCTTAATCTCGAGGTCTAAGTCCTTGCGATTTTCTATCATTGGGAAAGTTGTCAGACTGATGTCTATGCTGTCTAGCCATGAGACAGCCTACGGCATTCAGACATTGCATTCATATGAACTTGAAACAGCACCACCCCCCCCCCCGCAATTTGTTAGAATTATCCCATTTTCCATTAAGACAGTTCATGTGTTTCTCTAACGAGGCACAATGCGAACACAAACTATTTCCTCTAGTATTGCAATTCTATTTATGTCTTCATTTATTTTCATATTACCTCCAAATTACTCACAATGGTGTAGAGAGTTGTGACCATACCCCGCAGTGGCGATAACTTTATTATTGATAGAATCCAGGCATACATTGAAGAAAATGTAATTTTGAAACTTTTCACCGATATGACTGGCTCTATCAAGAGTGAGTCATATCAGTGGAATGGTTTGAAAAATACACTTTTCTTGCCAGTGTGTGAATTAACTTCTGTGAACACAATTTACTTTCTTGTCCAACTAACAAGTAATGGATTAAGTCACCGTTAAATGGTGGTCCATACTGCTGTTAAATTAGAATTAAATGGTTGGCAATATCTGTGTATTATTATATCTTGTAGACAATGTTCTTTCAGCCTATGTAAATTTAACATTAACGCCGAGAGTAAGAGGCATCATGCACTAGAGTTGCGACGTGGACGGCCTTGACGGAAATCTAAATAGCGTGGCAGACCAACTAGCAGACTGTCGTGCATCAAGGAACATGGTTGTCTAGAGCAAACATGTGGGAAATATTTACCAATGTGTAGACGCATTAACTACGTTGCAAATGCATATCTTGTTTGGCCATAAAACTATCTACGTTATCCCTTCATTGCATTATGTTTTCCGTTTATTACATTTACCACAATCAGATGCAATACATTCAATATGCATTAGGTAAAGATAAAAGACAGGTTTATGTAAATGCAGATTACCTAAAGAAGAATCCAGTTTCTCAGCAAATCATACGTCACATGTAGGCTGACGCAGGGTCGGATTCAAGAGTTTTAGTTGGGAGGCATAAATGAGAATAGTCTGAGAGGGGCTGTTTATCCTCACTAGCAGGGAATTCGGGGTTCCTCCATGGAAAATACTGAAAATTAGATTCTCTGCGAAGCCTTCTCCTGTACTCTGAGTGGCAAAAGTTATTTTATATTTCTTTCGAAAATGTATTAATATCATGGACGAATCCAGAAATTGTTTAGGGCATGGTTGCAGGAGTATGATCTACGTGTCATCGCCTAGAACATTAGGAAATGTAGGTGCTGCCAGAAGCCATGTACTACATTTCTGAATGTATTCCTTTTTACCCCCTTTGCATATAAAAAGACATTTACATGGCATTATCATTTGTGAGAATGTGAGAAATGTAGGCCTATATGTACCCGCAAGGTGTGAACTGTGGTCCTCGCCACATAGCCCCAGCTGCTAAATATATGTTTATGACACACTTTTTGCCCTAGAACTGGTCACGGTGTGGCCCTTCGTTAGCATTACGAAAATATGCCAAAAAAAGGAGTGCTATGAAAATCTATCCCATATCTGTAGTTTGTCTCACATCATCCAATAATGGACATATTGCAACATAAAAATCATGATCACTCAGAACGTTGGAACATATTGACCTTTCTCAGGAAACTGCATGTTTCTCCTAATCACATGTCTTTTGGAAAAATATCTATGTTATAGGCCAGGGAAATTTTCAGATATAGATATTTCCATACAAATACTGCGAAATTAAGCAATTTGTTGTACCATCAATTATTAGCATGGTCCGTCCCACAGGGCTGATGTTATAATCAGTTACGTCATGAATGATGCAATATAGTCCATCACAAACGGTATTAATTGTATTTCTTTACTATTTGATGGGCATTCTGTTGAATATTTTTAAACCAATTTGATTGGGTCTTGTTGCTGACCGACTGGACAACCGCTCCACTGCTCGACCTACTGACTGACCCATTAATCCACTGACTTACCCCTCGACTGACTGACTGACTGCCCGACTGTATGATGGACTGACTGACAGACCGACTGCTTGACTGAACAAACAAACGCACTAATGACCAAACAGCTGGGAGAGTAACCAGCTAACCGAGAAACTGGCTAACTGACTGATTGCCAAACCAACTAGATAAAGTGGTAGTTTGCAGAGCTGCTATGAGTAGAGGTGGGACGATAGGGTCGCTTCAAAGGAAACCCCAAAAAAGCTGACACAAGATTTTCACACCTATTTACACAGAAGATTTTCACAACTAGGTGTGAAAATCTTGAGTTCGGCTTTCCTTTGAAGCGACCCTATCTCCAATGTTCTGATTGGATATTAGATGTAGACCCCTCCCCCTCATTAAACCCCGTGCCTTCTGTCATCCAATCAGCTTAAGGGTAATTAGGGTAATGATGATTGACAAGGGTTAATGCATAGCATAAATATGATTGACAGGTTACACGTCTTCACAATAATGTATTAGACCCTATCCTAATTGCAATTCAGCATGGAATGTCATAATAAAAAACGTTGTTTCATGTAAAGAAACTAGTTTTTCATGTTTTCTTTGTCTGCTGATGGTTTGACAATATGATTTTGGATTGTTTTTAACATCTGAGGGTTAAAATAGCTTTCAAATGCAATTTTCGCTTTTCTCAGTGCTACAATTTTAACATAGTCTCTAGAATTACACCAACACATGGCACACCTGGATAATTACCTACCCCAAATTAAAGCTCTGTAAGAAAAACAATAACACTGAATATGTCACATAGGTCTGAGTGGGTTGTATGATTGTTATTCATAACAATGTTTGGGGTTTGGGGTGCATTACCGAATAGACTAACTAGTCAGCTGTTGCCAATATTGCATTGGGTGAATGCTAAGCTTGTGCAGGCCTGTTCGATTAATTGATATTTCATCGATAGTCGATTATTATTTCAGGCGATTATATAATCGAGTGTAAAATAAAATAATTGAAAAAAAGTCTTGTAATACAGCTAATGCATCGGTGATTTGATTGTTCTAGTAAGGTAGTTGTATAAACATCTATTCCTGATGTTCAAGCCTGCACCTCCCGAGTCATCATCCATGCATGCGAATGATTAAATAAGTAATTTCTTGATACCGCAATGATAGGAAGCATTTGTTTGCTACTATTTAATACACCTCTCTGAAGGCTATAGGCTGAAGTGTTGGTGGCCATTTTGCAAAAAAAAAATTAAAATGTATACTGTTTTTCATATTAAATTCACAAAATTTGAATGCAAAATTTTTAATTCTGACAATTCTTTTGTATCTAATTTGACCTAGGGCAGCAACAACTTGCATTTAAATGATTTTCAAAATATTCAACTTTTCTAATGCTGCAAAATAGGGAAACGTCATAGATATGGACTACGGACGAAATCTGTATCATAAGAAAAATAAAAATAAAATGGTCATTTCACGAAAAAATGCACAAAACTAGTTTCATAGTAAATTTACAAATTTTCGACCCATATTTCATAAGTTTTGCAGATTGATTTGTAACCAATTCGACTGAAAGCTATTGCTCCACCCACAGTCATAGGCACTACGGGCGAGCTCTATATAATTAACAGTTAATCTATGTAATTTTAAAATTAAATTGGTGCATTTTTACTGGCATGAAAATCTGCAAGCCCCAGTGTCTTAAAACTATTATCCAATGGGTGAACTATGGGTTCCAAATTGACTTCATTATACTGGGTGGCGTTGTTCCTCACGTTCAGCCAATCAAAGGTCTGGTTGATACAGCCTGTCTTATTGATCATCTTATGTGCAGTCTTTTCATAGGCCTACTTAGTTGAGGAAATCTAAACCTAACTAGGAACGAATTTACGAAATTACGTATTCTGTTATTTTTTCCATAGAAAATCAGGCATTTTTAGCCATTTCTTTCTTTATTTCTTTATTTATTATCATTATTATTATTATTATTATTATTATTATTATTATTATTATTATTATTATTATTATTATTATTACTATTATTATTAAGAAAGCTATATTATCTCTCCGTCTCTCCCTCCCTCCCCACCCCCTCCATCCATCCCTCACTATGTAGTTGCTACTTCCAATGTTTCATGATTAAATAATCGATTGGCCCAATTAAATCGAGTATTTTCCAGACATTATAATCGATTATTTATTTCCATAATGGAATAGCCCTTATCTCGTTTATGCCTAAACGTCATAATTGGTTTTTTCAAAACTGGATTGTTATTGTGACCCAGAAGTATGCCTACTTTAATAAACTTGAAACTTGTTGAAACTATGTTAGGGAATATACCAATTTGTAATATAGGTAATACATGTGACTAGCAATTTCCAGAAAACTACAGGTAAGTTGTTGAATATTTTGAAACCAATTTGACTAGGCGATGTTACTGCTTATGGCGGCATCAACGCCAAGTCAATTTACTTTCAAAGTATTCAATGTAATATTTATTAAATTAGTAAAGACATACAATTCATACAACTTGACGACCAACCTATTAAGCGATTATAACAGAATATCTGATTGCCCACAGCATGCTAATCAGTCTTTCCATTTTTTGCTATGCCCATCCCATCTCTAGCTAAGCTCCACCAACACCTCGATCGTGTTGGGACCGATCGATCTCTGAACTCCCTGACTAGCAATTTCCAGATAACTATGATGGTAAGCTGTTGAATATTTTGAACCTAATTTAACTCGGCCAAGTTACTGCTTATGGCAGCGATTTTTAATTGAAAACTGAAAAACCAGCGCCTATAACCCATCCAAAACCTGAGTCAACCTAGGCTCGAATTTTTCCCCAATATTGCGTGGTCATTCGAGGAATATTAAAAATGTAATCAGTAGTTATTAATCTAACTCAATTAAAAATTGATTCGCTGAACTGTGTACGACTCTGATGATCGGTACACACGGTCGGAGTAGTTATAAAGCTTAACTAGTTAATTGTAATCAGCTGGAGTAATAACAACCAATTGTCCTTATGCGATACATTAACCCTTGGACATTGTCACGGCCAAAAGGCGCGACGGTTCAGAAGTGTAATGATCAATTCATTAGACAAACAAAGTGGTCTTCCAGAATCGCTCGACAATTGTCCATACATGATATATTGACCGTTTAGAATTACAGCCATCCTTAAGCAATACATTAACCATTGTGTGTTGTACTCTCTCGAAGAGATTTGGCTTAATTACTCACATTGACCCGTGTCAATCATTGTGTTAATTACCCTTAGGCCTGCTTTCCATGTGAGCTTGTATGCTCGCGTGTTCTCACACACTTTTCTGCTCGCGCGGGTTTGTCTATTTCCATGCAGGCGAGTTTACCAGCGAATCCGGCTGTTTTACTAGAGTAGGCAAGAGAAGTTGTAGCTCTAGTTCGCATATCTTTGATAAATTTTTGCTTTCCTACACACTACACTGTCATGTCGCAAAAGTGCAAAGGAGAGGTACTTGATGCTGAACATCATGTTCTGGTAGAACAATATCTGCACCCAAAATCTGTGCACTCTTGTTTGGTTTGTCAACTGCATCAACTGCATCATGCGAATGCGAGTTTCTTGTCTCTTGCACAAATAATACAAAAGAAAATGCAGGTTGCACGGCATCATTATTATATTTGCATAATGATCAAAGGCAATATTGCAAAATAACCTGCTTATAAGGCAAAATGCATGCGTACAAGATCAACATACATAACAAGCGCATGTGTCAGCGGCACGGACAAGCGCCCGTGGAAATGTATATATAGGAAATGCACTAGACAGACTTTTCTGCTAGCAGAAAAGCGAGCAGAAAAGTCGCGAACTGCGCGACTTGTTTTTAAGTGAGAGAATGTCAGTGCGCTGAAAATCTCACATGGAAATGGTTCTATCTACATGCACTGGATCGACTTTTCTGCTAGCAGAAAAGCGCGCATACAAGCTTACATGGAAAGCGGCACTTAAGCTTGCCTGTTTGGATGACCGGAGGCTCGTGATTTAATGAGGGGCAGGGCTTCGTGATTGAGTGAGTTCCCAGAGTGAGGGAAGGTCGCGTCCAGACATGTAACCTGTCAATCATACATATGCTATGCATTAACCATTGTCGATCATTACACCAATTACCCTAAAGCTCACCTGATTGGACAACCAGAGGCATGTGATTTAATGAGGGGGGTGGGACTTCGTGATTGCATTGAGTTCGCTGAGTCAGGAAAAGACGAGTCCGGACATGTAACCTCTCAATCATAATTACTCTATGCATTAACCCTTGCCACTCATCATTACCTAAATTGCCCTTAAGTTCGCCTGATTGGATGACAGGATGTACGTGATTTACTGAGGGAGAGGGGTGCATGGCCACCCTCTACAGCTAACATCCAATCGGAACAGGGGAGATAGGGCAGGTTCAAAGGAAAGCCGAACAAAAGATGTTTACACGGTTTTTTATGATGTTGAATATTTTGAAAAACAAATTCGACTGGCTAACAATGTTCTTTTGCAAAATTAAGTGTACTTAATTATTCGTACTGGAATCACATGGTGCGATTTAGCATGTGTCTCGGGGACTAGCAAACATATTTCTTCCCTAGAAATATAAGTGCTCTTTCTTCTGTGATATTTTCGTCAATTACGTCCATCCATTATGTGTACAAAACACGGAATAGATAATTAATCGCATGCAGCTGTTGCAGCTGTCTTCTATTTTGGCTTTTGTATTGCAACGTAAATTTCTCTATGGTAGTCCCGATTTATAAGTCGAACCTCTCTTGTGCCGTGCCAGCTAAAGCAATCAACCAGTCGTCATTAGCGCGGTGCATCAGAAAGTTAGCCTTATAAAACAGGCCTTAGATATCTAGCCAGAATCCATGATCATCCTTAGAATCAGATCAATAGAGGAATTCATTTCTTGCCACTCCACGCTATTTCAAGCTAAGCTCCACCCAGTTGGTGCATGTGTTAAAGCCAACGTATATACTTTGACACCTGGATTACCAATATCCTCTTTTTAGGCAAAAAGGCTGTTGAATATTTTCAAACTAATTTGACTTGGACTAAGACACAAACAGCTTCCAGTTAAATTGGTTTCAAAATATTTAACGAAATCTGTCTTAAATTGTAAATTCATCAAAGACATACAGTTTATTCACAGGACATACTTTTTGACTTTCGGGACGGAGGTAGCATATGTCATCATGATTGTGACGTCAGGCTGCATGTGACATACTTGATTATTACGTCATATACTTGCGTAGTAATAGGTGATTCGAGCTCTTACTCAAGTATCTGACGTATTAATCGAAATATGTCACTTGTTATCTGACCCCGTAATTAATATGGAGGAGGTCCAAAACAAAACGTGGCAAGGGTACGACATAAACCATCTGAATTACATATCTGTGGTGAATATACAATTTAATAAACATTATATGGACTAGCATGAACCTAATGTGACTTGGCCCGCTTTCTGCTTTATGTCGTTAGCAAGACATTGGTATTCTGGAAATTCAAGGCTCACAGTTTTAACACTTAAATGGCTAAAGAATAAGTTAAGAATATTAAAATAGTGACATATTGAATGTCCATTTGCATGCTAAGAAAAGACGTTATTTTAAATTTACCACTGGAATGACTGGCCCAGTTACCGAGCCAGTCATTCTAGTCGTAGATCTCCAAAAAGTTGTCTTCTTTTGGCATGCAAAAGAACATTCAATATGAAAATATTTTGATATACCGAGCCAGTCATTCATGTGGTAGCTTTTCAATGATAGTCTTTGATTGGTATGTAAATGGGAATTACTCAAGACCACTGCACCGGCTGGTTTTGGCAGTCTCTATCAGGAATGTGTTACCGTAGATATAGAGGTGCATAAGCAAACACTGCAGAAACATCGGCAAATCAGAAAGACGGATATTGTCCGAATAGTTGGTCATTCCCAATAATCCGATTATGTTAAGGACAATATGTTAATAATTAAAACAACTGTCATAGATGCCAACGTTTATGATTTGCATTTTCCATAGGGCCGAATGGACATCCATGAATAGCCATACTCTGTAATTCTTCGTGAATATCAGCTTTCGAAAGAGTAGTGAACGTACATATAAGCGGGTGCTAGCTGCCGTTGATATTGTGATTCGAATAGGGGAATCCGATCTGTCACTCAAGACCCTAGTTAGAAAAGTATCTACCGTTGTTATAGATATGTTTGTATAATTACGTAGTTATCTGTATGCCCCTACTATTATATGGTGACAAAGATCTGATTCCATAAATATCGCCATATTCAAAATTGGACTGACTATAATCTAGCTGGATGATTTTATTCTAAAGTATTTATGGAACAAAACATTAATCTAATGACGAGTAATTGTTTTTCATAAATCACTGTTTGCCATTCTGTTGCATTCATCATTTGCAATGTGATGCCTATTTCTGTGCCTGTGTGAGTGTGAGTGGGTATGCGTGTGTGGATGTCTGCACACGCGCTTGTGTGTATGACGGTGTGGTTGTCTGCACACGTGCCTGTATGAGTGTGTGCGTGCGTGCGTGCGTGCGTGCGTGCGTGCGTGCGTGCGTGCGTGCGTGCGTGCGTGCGTGCGTGCGTGCGTGCGTGCGTGCGTGAGTGAGTGCGTGCGTGCGTGCGTGCGTGCGTGCGTGCGTGCGTGCGTGCGTGCGTGCGTGCGTGCGTGCGTGCGTGCGTGCGTGCGTGCGTGCGTGGGTTGGTGGGTGGGTGGGGGTGGGTGTGGGTGGGTGTGGGTGGGTGGGTGGGTGGGTGGGTGGATGGGTGGGTGGGTGGGTGGGTGCGTGGGTGGGTGGGTGGGTAGGTGGGAGTGAGTGTGTGTGTGTGTGTGTGTGTGTGGGTGTGTGTGTGTGTCTGCATACGTGCCTGTGTGAGTGTGAGTGTGAGTGGGAGTGTGTATGAGTGTGTGGGTGTCTGCACAATTGCATGTGCGAGTGTGAGTGGGTTTGCGCGTGTGGGTGTCTGCACAGGTACCATTGTGAGTGTGCATGTGTGTATATGTATGTATGGTTGCCTGCGAACGTGCCTGTGTGAGTGTGAGTGTGTATGCGTGTGTGGGTGTCTGCATACTTGCCTGTATGAGTGTCAGTGTGTATGCGTGTGTGGGTGTCTGCACACGTGCCTGTATGCGTGGGAGTGTGTATGCGTGTGTTGGTGTCTGCACACGTGTCAGTGTGAGTGAGTGGGTATGCGTGTGCCGATGTCTGCACACGTACATGTGTGTATGCCGGTGTGGTTCTCTGCACACGTGCCTGTATGAGGGTGAGTGTGTATGCGTGTGTTGGTGTATGCACACGTGTCAGTGTGAGTGAGTGGGTATGCGTGTGCCGATGTCTGCACACGTGCATGTGTGTATGCCGGTGTGGTTCTCTGCACACGTGCCTGTATGAGGGTGAGTGTGTATGCGTGTGTGTGTCTGCATACGTGCCTGTGTGAGTGGGAGTGTGTATGAGTGTGTTGGTGTCTGCACACTGGCATGTGCGAGTGTGAGTGTGTTTGCGTGTGTGGGTATCTGTACACGTGCATGTGCGAGTGTGAGTGTACATGCGTGTGTGGGTGTCTGCACACGTGCCAGTGTGAGTGAGTGGGTATGCGTGTGCGGATGTCTGCACACGTACATGTGTCTATATGTATGTATGGTTGCCTGCGAACGTGCCTGTGTGAGTGTGAGTGTGTATGCCTGTGTTGGTGTCTGCACACTTGCCTGTATGAGTGTTAGTGTGTATGCGTGTGTGGGTGTCTGCACACGTTCCCGTGTGAGTGTGAGTGTGCATGCGTGTGTGGGTGTATGCACACTTGGCTGTATGCGTGGGCGTGCGTATGCGTGTGTGGGTGTCTGCACACGCGCCTGTGTGAGTGTGAGTGTGTATGCACGTGTGGCAGTCGCACACGTACCTGTGTGTGTGTGTGTGTGTGTGTGTGTGTGTGTGTGTGTGTGTGTGCGCGTGCGTCTGAGTGTGTGTGTGAGTGTGTATGAGTGTGTGGGTGTCTGCACACGTGTCTGTGTGAGTGTGGGTGTGTATGCCTGTGTGGGTGTCTGCACACTTGCCTGTATGCGTGTGAGTGTGTATGCGTGTGTGGGTGTCTGCACACGTGCATGTGTGAGTGTGAGTGTGTATGCGTGTGTGGGTGTCTGCACATGTGCCTCTGTGTGTGAGTGTGTATTAGTGTGTGGGTGTCTGCACACGTGCCTGTGAGAGTGTGAGCGTGTATTCATATGTGGATGTCTGTACACATGCCTGTGTGGGTGGGTGTGTATATGCGTGTGGTAGTATCTGCACACGTGCCTGCGTGAGTGTGAGGGTGTGTGCGTGTGTGCGTGTCTGCACTCTTGCATCTGCGTGCGTGTTCTTTGCATAATAATAAAAAGTACATGTTATTTGTCTATGCCTGTCACAGTGTTAATGGCCCTGAATGATGTATTTTGTGTTCAGCTTCAGTCACGTGTAATCTTCTTCACGTGTAATAATTTTGAATGGAACGTAGTCAATACTGTCTCAGACTTTTGGCTGCATCGTCAAATAGATAAAACTGATGTTCAATAGGTCAAGATATGAGTGAGTTGTTTATAATCGGATGTTTGTCATCTACTTCATGTACCAGACCAATGCTGGTCTCCTTACACTGAGAAATATATCGGCAGCATTTGTAACCTTGACTTAATCCATAAACCTGCGCCAGAAGCTGTTAGTCCATACACTATTTATTTCCTTGGTCTTTATGTCCACGTTATCTTTCTGAATGAGCAAATATGGTTACGCTACCAATCAATTCTTTGAAATATTCACATTCTATCCTCCGTCCTCCTAGAAATTCTACGTATGTGGCAACGTAATTTTCGTAAGAAAGTCTGATACATGATCGACTCTCATATGATTTGGCTGGTGGAATTGACTAATACTTCTAGAGATCCTGGCTGACTATCGAATTTCATAAAATCCCGAGTAACAGCGTAATGGATCTTTCCAGTTTTAGCTATGACCCGCCCATCACTGGATAACCTTCACCCAGGTCACGTCCGTCTTGGGATCGATCTCTGAACTTCCTGAGCATCCATTTCCAGAAAAAATATGCATGTACGCTGTTGAGTATTTGGAAACTAATTTGACTGGGCGCTGTTTCTGTCTATGGCAGCAGCAGTGCCCAGTCAAATTAGTTTCAAAATATTCAACAAAATATTTATTACATAGTAAATACATACAAGTTGTACAACACCGCGTAGTCCGTCTTCAAATATGCGTTCGTGACGAGCTAACCTACGCCAATGCGATACCAGTCTATACGTCACGTTATTGTTATGATGTTTTATGATGGATGGGCACAGTAGAAACGCCCATTGCAACACACCTTCTCAGACAATATAATCGTAGATTGCTAGAGAGATTTACATCTATGTGGCCAGACAGGTATGGAAACTAAGAAACAAAATGTGCTATACTATCCTTAACCCGTCTTGTTTCCGCTTAAGCATATAATGGTTGAACATGAAAAATGACACCTGCAGCGCTCTTGAGTGATGTAAATTAGCATGTCACGGGAAGACAATTTTTGAAAATTTATCACTGGAATGACTGGCTCGGTAACCGAGCCAGTAATTCCAGTGGTAAAGTTTCAAAAGTCGTCTTATCTTGCCCTGCACATGTACAAAAAGTAGGATTTTTTACTATTTATCATTTAATGATCAAGCTGGAAAAAAACATGTGGCAACTGAAAGTTGTTATTTTTAATTTCTGTGGCGAATTTACACACATTCTCTTCTCCAAATGGATATTTACTGAGTTAGAATTGCAACTTTTTTTTTAGATATCTAGAGAGTTAAAGGGTTAATTGGTATAGGTATCATCTTGAGTGCTTTAAAGCGCTGGTGACACAAGAGGGGTTAATATAGGGATACTATCCTTAGACAATGAACCGTTCATTTATAACTATGCCCCGCCCATCTCTAGCTAAGCTCCACCCACACCTCGTCCGTGTTGGAATCGATCGATATCTGAACTTCCTGACTATCAATTTCCAGAAAACTATACAGGTAAGCTATTGACTATGTTGGAACTTATTTCACTGGGCGATGTTGCTGCCCGCGTCCAGGCAAATTAGTTTCAAAATATTCACCAACATGTTTTTTAAATAGTAGAGACATACAATGAGTACAACGTGTCGGACTAATAAGAGTTAAAGACGGGCCACATAGAACTATTTATGAAGTAATGATTATGACGGCATCATACATGCATCTTAGCTGATTGTGACGTCATGTGAAGTCAGATTGATAGATGGATACTCTGGAAACGTTAATTGATTACTCTCTGTTCTGTCGATCAAATGTAACATCACATGCTATGCCAGACAATAGAAGCACCCATATCTACCCATGCCACGCCCATTTGCAAGCTCCATCAATGCGTTGAGATAGATTTACATATTTTGGTTTAAACAATTTTATTTTTTTTCGGTTAAAATGGGAGCACAGTAAGATACATCTTATTAGTGCGTCTCCAACTTGTAATGATACACAGTAATTTAATTAATCAAGTGACGGGTACATAGGATCCTGATATACTAACTAATTTAATAATAAGTTTAACTAATTGTTAATAAATTACTAATAAAGACAGAATAGTAGAAGTAGAAGTGTCGAAATTAGAATAATGAAAAAGGGGTCAAGCTAGTCAAAGAAAGTAGAGTAGAGTAGAATTTGGGCTGATTTTCACACATTCCTGCACGCACTGTGTGGTGATGGGTAGCGTGCGGTGGCGAGTTAATGGGAGTATTGTTTAGGCCTAATTCAGTATAAAATATTCTTCTTTGGGTATTGCATAGTGGGCAGTGGAAGATATAGTGCTCAATTATTTCATCCGGGTGCCCACATGAGCACCTAGGTGAGTCTAACAAGAAGTTGTTATGGAGGTGTTTGTTTAAGCCACTACAATTGTATCGGAGCATGGAATATGCTATGTTAGCAGGTCGCTGACCTGCATAGTACAACCTAGGTGGGGGTCGTTTTTTGAGACATTACGTTCAATTTATTTTTAGATTCTTGTATTGTATGGGACGTTTACATATTTTGAACCACGGATTACAAGAATGCCAATTTCAAGTTAACTAAACATGTACGCTGTTGACGATTTCAAAAGTAATTTGACTGTGTGCGGTTGGTTCCTATGACGACAACATCGCCCCGTCAAATTAGTTTCAAAAATAGTAAACAAAATACTTATTAAATCCATCAATGCAATTCGCACACTTGACTGACTATTTCAGCTTCACAATAAAGTATCTCCACCAATTATGATTGTGACGGCGGCCTATACTACATATAACGTATTTGATTATGACGTCATATATTTGAGTGAAATATATGATTCATCAATTGTCTAATCGCTATTGTGTTGATCACATGTATCATCGGATACCTTTCAGCGGACCTTTCCAGTTTTAGTTATGTCCCGCCCATCACTAGCTAAGCTCCACCCACACCTCGTTCGTGTTGAGATCGATCAACCTCTGAACTCCTTGACTATCAATTTCCAGAAAACTCTATAGTAAGCTGTTGCATATTTTGAAACTAATTTGACTGGGTGCTGTTGCTGCCTATGGCAGCATCAGCGCCCTGTCAAATTAAGACCGAATCATGCATGTGCACACGCCTAGGCATGCACGCCTACGCACACACGCCTACGCACACACGCTTACACACAGGCACGCATTCACGCACGCACGCCTACACGCACGCACGCCTACACACACACGCCTGCACGCGTGTACGTCTACACGCACACACACCTACACGCGCGCACGCCCATACGTACGGACGCACGCCGCAGGCACGTCTAACGCACGCACGCGCGCCTCCACGCACACATGCACGCACGCCTACACGCACGCAAGCCTACATGCACGTACACCAACACGCACACGCCTACGAACGCACGCGTACGCACACACGCCTACGCACGCACGCCTACACACACACACACGCCTGCACGCACGTACGTCTACACGCACACACACCTACACGCAGGCATCCTCATACGCACGGACGCACGCACGCATATCTACACGCACGCACGCCTACACGCACGCACGCCTATACGCACGGATGCACGCACGCACCTTACACGCACGCACGTCCACAAACGCGCGCAAACGCCTACATACATAGACCGAAGCATGCATGTGCACACACCTAGGCATGCACGCCTACGCACATACACCTACGCACTCACGCTTACACGCACGCATGCCTACACGTCCGTACGCATACAGGCATGCGCGATTGTACGGCCGCACGCTTACACGCACGCACGCCTGCCCGGACGCAAGCTTACACACAAACGCCTGCACGCACGTACGTCTACACGCACACACACCTACACGCACGCACGCTCATACATATGGACGCACGCAGGCACGTCTAGCGCACGCAGGCGCGCCTCCACGCACACACGCACGCATGCCTACACACACGCAAGCCTACATGCACGTATACCAACACACACACGCCTACGAACGCACGCCTACGCACACACGCCTACGCACGCACGCCTACACACACGTACACCTGCACGCACGTACGTCTACACGCAGACACAACTACACGCAGGCATGACCATACGCACGGACGCGCGCACGCACGTCTCCACGCAAGCAATCATGCCTACACACACGCACGTCCACACGCACGCACACCTACACGCACGCAGCTTACACGCACGCACGTACACACACGCGCGCAAAGGCCTACATACACAGACCGAAGCATGCATGTACACAAGCCTAAGCAAGCACACCTACGCACATACACCTACGCACTCACGCTTACACGCACGCACGCTTACACGCACGCATACAGGCACACACAATTGCACGCACGCACGCTTACATGCACGCACGCCTACCTGGGCGCACGCCTACACACGCACACGTCTACACGCACGCGCAGCTACACGCATGCACGCCTATACGCACATAAGCACACGCACGCCTACACACACGCACGTACGCCTCCACGCGCACACACCTACACACGTATCACTACGCTCACACGCCTACGCACGCACGCTTAGACATGCACACCTATGCACGTACGTCTACGCACGCTCGCGTACGCACGCATGCCTACCTGCTCGCACGCTTACACGCACGCACACTTACACGCACGCACGCCTACCCCGACGCATGCCTACACGCACGCACGCCTACACGCGCGCACGTCTACACGGACTCAGGCACGTACACACATGCGTGCGCCCATGCTTACACGCACGCAGGTACGCATACAGACCCGCACACATCAATCATTGATGTGATTTGTGAAAATGAGTGTTTATTTCCGAGTATACTATAATGTTATTATGTTACAAATGCTTAATACTACATCATGTAGCATGGTGATTTGTGAAAGTCAATTAGTCTAGCTGCTCCTGAGATGTCGTTAGCTTAATGCTTTGTTCCATAAGTACTTCAGTATTGATTCTTTCAGCTGCTTATAGGCAGCTACATTTGGAGTATGATTAAGTTAATGGGATATGGCTTTTCATAACAAGATAATAGGAGTGCAATAAAGATAACTCCATTATCCTGCAAATAGCAGATTGAGATTGCTGATAGGAATAGTAATAGTTATAATGGTGGCATATAATATGTGTATTCCAGTTTTACGTGGATGACGGCAATCATGTAGTCCATGAGCCATATTCAAAATCATCATAGTGGGACATCTTGAAGGACTAAGCAATTTGCGGCTAATACTTTGGTCAAGCACATATTTGCTAATATATTTTAAAATGTGTGTCTGTATCTAAGTATTAGACTCTGATTAAAACGAGCAATAAATCGTCGTAGGTTAGAATTACAAGCAGATCATTCTCTAAACATAGGCACACACTCGGATTACATGTATTCACCAGAGTGTAGTTACAAAGCACGCAAAGAAAAGGCAGGTTGTCGAATTGTAGCATGGCAAATCATGCTATAGTGGCTGATATTGCAAATAAGATTAACTACCACTCTTTTTAATAAAGCCACCAACGCGATCAACTCATTTGTTCGCACAATATTGTATTAAGAGTATTGATTCGCGTGAGAAAAGCCGCTAACGCGAGAATAATAGCAACATCAGCATAGTTTGCACCAAACTCACTATCTCTCTTATAAGCTGAGGAGCAGCGTCGGAAAATACTGTATATGTCTATCAAAGGGATGTTCAATAACTCATCTCACAGGCATGGAATACGGACATTTTATGATGCGCATATTTCACGTAGATCCGTTTCTGAATGTTACTTTATTTATTTCACAATAATTTGCTCTTAATCATGGCGTTAATGTTGCCTTTGTGAACACACATGTTGTCTGTCTCTTTACCCATGCAATGGTCAAAATTGGTCTTATTGTGTGGATTTACAAGTCGTGAGAATTCTCTTAACGAGAATTTTTCACTGGAATAACTACGACAGCAGAATACATTTTGGTATGATGCGCCATTAAAAGGCTGAGCGAAACCATGGATGCAGCCATTGAAACACGTTGAAACAAATGTGAATAATCCTGGCGTAACAGATGACAATTAATGTATAAGCAAAGTATGTAATGGTTTGCCAGTAAGGTCTCGTTTATAATAAATTGTTAGGCGAATTTGCTGAATCTACTTTTATCTTTTTGTAAATTGATCAATGTAGTGACTGTCACTGACTGTTTTTCGCGGAATTGGCCAAGAGAAGGCTAAGCAATCGCCTATGATGCCGAGTGTGTTCATATACAGCCGTTAAACATGTTAAAACTATCTTGCCTGCTCAATACTAACAGTTTCCAACGAAAGTAGTTTCAAAATATGCAAGAACGTTCCACTAAGTTATTTTCTACCATATACTCTCAACCGAAATTGAACACATAGACAGTGCTGCAATGCTTCAATATTGACCTATCTCAATAACTAATTTTGTTCATTTGAAAATGTAATCATTCAATCCTTATATCTCCACCTCGTGGCAAACCGTCACGTTGCTGTGGATGATGAAACTGTCCTGGTGCTAGTGCTCGATTGATCAAAGCAGATCACATTCTAAATATAAGTAAAAGTTATATTTTGAAATATAAGTGTACATACTCATTTACTGATCAAACCATATGGAAATGAAGGCCTGTTTTTTAAAGAATATTGTAAACCTATATGTTAAAATAGACGTGTGCCCTTGTACAGCGTATGTATTTAACTGAAATGATAATCTAAATCAAACGCAATAGGATTCGAATGCAATAACGAGATTCATGTATGTGGCTCGATACGATTAATGGCGTGCTTTATCTGTACGCTTAATCTCGACCGCTAATTCCCCACAACCATCTGCCATTAGGAAGCCTGTCAAACTGATGTCTATGCTCTTCAGCTATGAGACGTCTACTGTATGCAGGCATTGGCTTCAGATGAACCAGAAACCGCATTCCCTCGACATTTGTTAGAATTATTCCATTTTCCATTAAGAAGAACTATCAGTCTCTCTAACATGGCGTAATGGGAACACAAACGGCATGCTATGTAATCAAAATGCTATTTATGTCGTCATGTATTTTCATATTATCTTCGTATTAATAACATTGACGTAGAGTACCATGTCCGTACTCGTCTAATCACTAGATATTCCACGGACGGTAACTCTAGAATACGGGTCCTGGCACGGTTGGAAGAAAAGGTAATTGTTTAACATGTTCAGCGATGTGACTGGCTGTACCATGAGCCAGTCATAGTAGTGAACATGTTTACAAAAAGAGATATCCCTTGACAGTGTGTGGATTAATTTTTGTGAGCTCGATTTCTCCACCTTCTCCTGATTAACGAATGCCGCTGTTAGTAACATTCGATATTGCAATCACAATAGAGGCAATTCACATTTCCAGTTTATCTATCGATCATATAACGTCATAAGTGACATTTATGTTGACGTCAGTCATTACGTCATGAATGATTCAATATAGTCCGTCTTTAGCGCTTAATAGTCCGATACGCCATACGAATTGTATGGCTTTACAATTTAATAAACATTATGTCGAATATTTTGAAACGAAGTTGACTTGGCGTCATTGCTGCCATAGGCAGATATCCATAGCCAGCACCAGCACCCAGTCAGATTAATTAAACTAAAAGTGCAAATGTCCATTCTTTTACAATTCATGTGCTCTATTACATCATGTAGACGACGGTTCTTTAATCTATGTAATTTAATATAACCTGCCTGCCTAGAGTAAGAATCATGATACACTCCAGTTATGTCACGTTGTCTTTCGCAGAAATCTAAGAAATGTGACAGACAGACTGACTAACAGACAGTCTGATTGGCAGCCTAGGAAAACCGCTCGATAAACTGACTTAGAACTTGGTGCACGGTTGTCTAAACTAAGACTTTGCGAATTATGTGTCTCCGTGGAGACGCGCTAGCAAGGTTGCACACCCATATCTTGTTTAACAATGTCCCATTTGCAGGCATTATGTAACATTACTGCCAATGTAATCAGATGAACCAAATCCAATATTGTCATTTCTTAGAAAAAGATAAAATATGGGTTTATTCCGCTTGTGATTCCTTCGCTGACCATCGGTCTTCAATGAATTTAGTGATGCTCAAGAAAGACCAACTGTTATATATTACTCGATGTTTATTGATTTTAAATCCTTTTAGGTATTTTATATAAATCAGCATTTTGCCAGTGGTAGGCAAGAACAGTTTCTTGTCAAATTAGGTACAAAATATTTAACAGTTTACCTCTATGTTCATCTTGATATCATACTTATTAGAATTAAAAGGGTTAATTGCGCGTGTGAACAACCGGCATTGTATATCTCTAAACAGGTCAAATTCAAGTATGGATGGAACAAGCTGAATATCATTCTTTTCTGAATTAAAAGAAATCTATAAATAAGAGACAGAGATGAGGTACTGGAGGAATTAAGTTTTAGCTATGTCCCGCCCATCTGTAGCTCAGCGCCATCCACGTTTTGCCAGTATTGGAATCAAATGATCCCAGCACACGCTGAATTTCAAATTTCAGAAAAGTATGCAGGAAACATGTTGAGCATTTTGAAAGTAATTTGGCTATGGCACCACCAACGCCCAATCAAATCAGTTACAAATAATTCAATAGAATTTATAAAATAGTAAAGCCATACGATTCTTACAACTTGTCGGACTATTTAGCATTTGTGGCAGATTATTAAGCGGCATTCATGACGCAACTGAGCATGACGTACGCCTACATGAGGTGTAGCTGTTTATGACGTCGTATGCTTTACATGAGAAACTAGAATTCTCAGTGAGATATTGTCATCATATTGCACAGGATTAAGAGACGTTAACGTTACTCTCGTGATATCTGAATTAAGCATGCGCCATCCTAATCCTCGAAGGGTTAAGTCCACCAAACCCACATCTACAGAGGTATTGTAGAATATCGATGTGCATGCCAAGAATAGACTATTTTTTGAAAACTTTCCACTGAATTGACTTGTCTTGATAACCGAACTGGGTGGCTAATTTTCGAAGAATTGCCTTTTCTTGACAATCAACCTTGTAATGCTAGAGCCGGCCAAAGCAGTAGCTGTTGTCATCTTGAAATATTTTCAGAGCACAGTTAAGCTATTGTTTTTAAATCACCAAAGTAAATTTACAGAAAATATTGTCTTTTTTAGCCTGCAGCTTTAATGAGCAATTAGTTGAATTTTCCTGAAATACTCTCACCATTGAATAATGTATTGCTGCAAGTAGCGCGTTGGCTGCTTTGGAGGCGCTGTTGACACACGCATCATTAACAAGAGCATCAACAATGTCAATGCTTTGTGGACTCACATGTGTATATTAAAGGTATTTAAGCATATTTAATTAACTGGCATTGAAGCTTCTTGCCAGTTGCTTATTTCAACATGGTGTGCTTACCCTTGTCCCTGGGGAACTTATGGCAATCACTTCTGAGCTGGAAGTATGATTACTGTATTCTGCGGCTGTAGTAGTAGAAACATCCTACAGCCGCAATCAGTCCTTCTTCGCTTTTGCCCACTGTGTCTTGTCCTCAGCCGAAATCCTTAGCTTCCTCAGGTCCATTCTTGATTTGAGTGTACAGAGTCCTGCTCTCTTGAGGTCACCTTGTAGCATATTTAAGCAATGACGTCCCATCCTAGCTCTGTATTTGCTGGCTCCAGTGATCTCTGTGCTGGTGTCTCTTCTTGTATCCTTAATAGATGGACAAATATGGACGATCTTTTCTGGGCGACTTTTACAGAGAGCGGCAACGCATTGCACATCTTGTATAGTGCATCGTTGGAAAGTATGCTGCCTGGCCATCGGTGGCCAGTGATGATGTGTATATGTTTGCGGTGGCAGGCATCGAGTTTGTCTAGAGCTGCCTTTTGAGCTGCCCAGCTGTTATAGCTATACAGCATCATGGATACGCAGGCTGCATTGTATAAACGTTTCCGCTTTGTCAAAGGTATCTTTGATCTACGAATCCATAGCTTCCAGAAGGACCGGAAAGCTATGTTCCCCATGACGCAGCGTACATAAATGTCAGCAGTACTACAAAGCAGTGAGCCCAGGATTTTACTTTTCCTCCATGGTTCGCCGCCACGAAGTGGGTTGTCACTTTTTATAGTTCCATGAGTTTCTGATAGGTATATGTGGGTGAACTCTGTTTTTGATTCATTCATAAAGAGATTCTCATCAGAACTGGATGAAAAAAAGAAATTCATCTAACTTACTGTAGTATTGGTTTATGTCTGCGAAATAAAGGACTACAAACGGTTTCTATTTAGTTGTATTAGTAATGTTACATGTGGTATCTAAACATAGAGATGGAAACGAACACTCCCAATACTTACGTGGTCCATAACCTGACTGATAATGTTCTTCTACACAACTTAGTTTACTTACATATTCGCAATGGTATTACTTGCTAATGGTACGGGTACCATTTAGCATCTGGCTCGGGGACTGGCAATCATAAAATTATCTGCATACACACACACACGCATGTACAGTGTCAAGTGCATGGAAACAGCATGAAATCTTAGTCCGATGAACGTGCTGCTATTCATAAATGGGTTGCTGAACAAGAGGCATAGTCTTAATACTACAGGCCTCGACATGGAGAGTAGATGGTATATGTAAGTGTAACTCCAGAACACAGCTCCTGTGCGCCAAGTTTCATATACCTTTGTGAAGCCTTAAATGTCAAGAAACCGTATATGAGGATGCTTAGTTCCAATAATTTCTTGAACAAATTTGAGGGCTAAAGGGTTAATGATTAAGATCAGGTGCCGTTTTCACGAAGTTCATTGACGTAACTGAACAAAATATCGTAGAGGAAAAACTTCTTATGTGTTCTTATGTTTTTCTTCTACGATATTTTGTTCAGTTACGTCAATGAACTATCTGTACGAAACATGGGATTGTTATTCGCATGCAGATGTTATGGATATCGTCTACTTTGCTTTTTATACTGCAAATTATCTTTCTCTATATTACAAATATTATTTTTTGATAAAAGCTAGAATCCATGTTCATCTTCAAAATCATATCAATAGAGAAATTCATTTATTTCCATGCCCCGCCACCTTTTCAAGCGAGGCTCCGTCTACTCTGAACATGTTTAGAAATCAACTTATATACTTTGACCACTCAATTACCTTTCCAGTGGAGGGGTTGGGTGGGTGGTTGGGGATATCGTCCGAGATAGTTGGTCATTTCTAGTAAGCAGATTATGTTAGGGACAATATGTCAATAAATAAATCAACTGTCAAAGATGTCAAAGGTAATATCCCAACAGAGTGTTCAGCATTTTCTATAGGGTTTAATGGACATCTATGAACGTCCATACCATATAATTATTCATGATTATAACATCAACTTGGGAAATATTTGGGCAGGCTAATTGTAACCGTATCCTAGCTGATGTTCATATTGAGGTTAGAATAGAGGATCTGTACCTCAGGGCACATGTCAAAAAAGTATCAACCTTCATTATAGATAGTATCTTATTTGCCAATATTCCAATTTCCAATTTGTATGAGTATGCAATCATCCTTATCTCACTACTATTATCGAATACCAAGTTCCGATTCCACTAATATTTCCATGCTCAAAATTTAACCCTCTATAATCGGCTGAATGGTTCGATTCTGTACTATTTAAGAAACAAAGCATTAATCTAAGGACATCCCAGGGTAATTGGCTTTCATACATCAGTGTTTACCATTCGCATTGATGCGAGTATGCATGCTCATTATGATTCAAACCGGAAGTACTTGTTATCGGATTGTATGTGATAGCCAATATCCTAGTTGCTACCTTCAACTACAAATCGTGTAATGGGATTTAAAATCACTGCTATGTGGATACCTGCCCACAGTATCTACAATTTGTGTGTGTATCGTATGCTCGCCGGTGTGGGGAGAAGGCACGTATGTTCATGTAAGTGTTGCGCTTGCCTACGTGCCTGCATTCGTGTGGGCGTGCATGCATGCGTGCGTGCATGTGTGCGCGAGTTGTATGCACAATGATAAAATATCATGTCATTTGCTTTCACATAAAAAATGGACTATATCTGTCACAGTGTTAATTATCCTGAATGATGTATGTTGCGCTCAACTGTAGTCACATGTATTCATCTGCACGCATATGACTTTAAATGTAAAGTAGTCAATTCTGTCTCTGAATAGTGGCTGACTCTTCAAATAGAAAGAACTTATGTTCAATACGTCAAGATCTGAGCGACGTTTTTAAAATAGGATGTTTGTCATCTACGCCAGGTGCCAGACTAATGATGCACTCTTTACACAGGGGAATGCATCTGCAATGGCAGTGACCTTATCGCGTAATCCATACACCTGAGTCAGAAGCGCTAGTCCATATATTATCTATTTCCAGGGGCTTTACTTCCACATTATCTTTCTGAATGAGCAGACATTGTTACGGTATCAATCAATTATTTGCAATATTGACATTCTTTCCTCCATCCTCCTAGAAATTGTGGATTTGAAACAGCATAATTTGTCTGAGAAAATCTAATAAATAATCGACTTTCACACGATTTGGCAGATGGCATAGACTAATATTTGCAGAGATCCATGTCGACGGTCTAATATTATAAAATGTCCAGGAACGGGGCAATTTGTTAACAAATATTCTCAGACGTTATGCACGCACGCACGCACGCACACACACACACACACACGCACACACACATACGCAGGCGTAAGCGTGCACACACACACACACACACACACACGCACTCTCACACGTACAGATACACACATGCGCACGCATGCGTGCACACATGAATCAGTATGTGGCTTGTGAAAACAATTGTCAATTTCCGCATTTCGTATAACGTTATTATGTTACAAATGATTAATACAACATCATGTATCATGGTGATTTGTGAAAGTCAGTTAGTCTAGCTTCTCCTGTGATGGTGTTAGCTTAATGCTTTGTTCCATAAATACTTCAGTATTGATTCTTTCAGCTGCTTATAGCCAGCTACATTTGGGGTATGATGTTATTAATGGAATATGGCGTTCATAACAAGATAATAAGAGTGCAATAAAGATAACTCCATTATTCTACAATAGCAGATTGAGATTTCTGATTGGATTGATAATGGTTATAATGGAGATATATAATTCTTTTATCACCGTTTTATGTGGCTGGCGCCAATCAGGTAGTCCATGAGACATATTCTCAATCATCCTAGTGGGACATCTTGAAGGACCAGCAAACTGCAGCTAAGAATTTTGTCAAACACTTATTTGTTAATATATTCTTTAAAAAGTGTGTATGTATCTCCGTATTAGACTCTGATTAAAACGAACATATATGTATTCACCAAAGTGGTGTTGGAAAACATGTAAACAAAAGGCAAGTAGTCGAGTTGTAGCAAATCAGCTATATTGGATAATATTGCAAATAAGGTGAACGATCGCTCTTTAACCTCTCCTGTGTCAACTTGTGGTTTAAGTAAAACCGTCCACTATTTCCTCTGAAGTCGTCTTTAGGGCTGTCTATTTTCAGGCTAAGAGAAGACCATTTTTGATCATTTGCCACTAGAATGACTCGCTGAGTTACCGAGCTAGTCATTCCAGTACCTAGTCTTCTCTTGGCCTGCAAATGGACACTGACTAAACACAAATTTAGATTTGGTTGACCCTTAACCCTGCAATCATCAAACCAGTCAAATACACTTTATGTTTCAGATTGCAGTTATAAACTTACAAAGAAACGAATCTGCTTTTGGCCAGCAAATCGTCATTCACTGAGCAAAAATTTCAATTTGTTTGAAACTTCTTAACAAATTAAAGGTTTAATTGATAAAACTCGACTTTCGAGAGCTTTGAGGCGCGACTGACACACGAGGGGTTACATAAAGCCACCATAAGTGATCAACTCATTTCTTGGCACTGGATGGTATCGAGATTATTGATTCTCGTGGTAAAACCCACCAGCACGGGAGTAATATCACGTCACTATAATGTGGCCCATATTGGCTATCTCTATTACAAGTAGATGATCACCGTCAGCAAATAATGTCTATGTCTAGCACATTGGTATTCAATAACCCATCTCAAAGGCGTGTAGTACTTAGGCCTGTTCGATTAATCGATATTTCATCGATAGTCGATTATTTTTCCTGGTGATTATATAATCGAGTGTAAAATAAAATAATCGAAAAATCGAGAACATCGATTTAATCGAGCAATAATCGATTATTTGTTTTAACCAGGCATAAATTAGTGTGTAGTCTTGTAATACAGCTAAGGCCTCGACGGTTTGACTGTTCTAGCAAGGTAGTTGTATGAACATATATTCCTGACGTTCAAGCCTGCACCTCCCGAGTCACAACCTATACACGCGAATGTTTATATAAGTAATTGCTTGATACGCCAATGAAAGGAAGCATTTGTTTGCTACTGTTTAATGTCCCCCCTCTGAAGGCTAGGGGCTGAACTGTTGGTGGCTATTTTATGAAAAGATTACTGTTTTTCATAGTAAGTTCACACAATTTCGATGCAAATTTTCACAAATTCTGCCAATTGTTTTAAAACTAATTTGAGTTAATGCTGTTGCTGGCCAAGGAAGCAACAATTTGTAGTCAAATGATTTTCACAATATTCGACTGTTCTAATGCTGTGAAATAGAGAAACGTCATAAATAGGCACTACTGGCGAAATCTATATCATAATTATAATATTATGGCTATTTCGCGAAAAAATGCACAAAATGGACTTTGTAGTAAATTCACAAATTTTTTATCAAAATTTTCGTCAATTCTGCCGATTGATTTGTAACTAATTTGACTTAAAGCTGTTGCTCCACCTGCAATGAAATGCTTTTCAAAATATTCAGCTTCTCCAATGCTGGAAAATAGGGAAACAGCGTAGATAGGCACGTAGATAGATAGGGCGAGCTCAATATAATTAAAAGTTAATCTCTGTTACGTTAAAATTAGATTGGCGCCTTTCTACTGGCTTGAAAATCTGGGCATACCTGCTGGTTTCTTAAAACCAGTATCCAATGAGAACGAGTGACAATGGATTCCAAATTGACTTTATTATAATGGGCGGGGTTGTTCCTCACGTTCAGCCAACCAGAGGACTGGTTCGCACAGCTTGTCCAATTGACCGTCTTGCGGCCTTTTCACAGGGCTACTCGCGGTGTTCTCGCTCGAGACTTAGCCGGCTTTATACAATACTGACGTATGCTGTTATTCCCAATCAACACTCTGCAGTGAGAACAGGGCCCTAGTTGAGGTAATCTAAACCTAACTAGGAACCAATTTACGAAATTGCGTATTCTGTTATGTTTATAGAAAATCGGGCATTATTATTTATTTATTTATTTATTTATTTATTTATTTATTTATTTATTTATTTATTTATTTATTTATTTATTTATTTATTTATTTATTTATTTATTTATTTATTTATTTATTTATTTATTTTAATCCTTTAATGACGACACCGGCGAAAACTGACCTCCTTAATGGTCTAGAGGAATGCCCATTTGCAGACCAAGAAAGGACTAATTTTGAAATTTTGAAACTGGAATGACTGGCCCGACAGCCGGGCCAGTCATCTCCATGGTAAATTTTCAAAAATAGTTTTTCCTGGCCTGCAAATGGATATTCAATGAGTAAATATAAAAAGTTTTTGGAAACAACTTAGTCATTAAAGGGTTAAGAAAGCTATACTCTCTCCCTCCCTCCTTCCCTCTATCCCTCACAACGTAGTTGCTCCTTCAAAAGTGTCAAAATTAAATAATCGATTATCTGATTAAATCGATTATTTTCCAGACATCATAATCAATTATTTATTTCCATAATCGAACAAGTCTCGTGTGTACTGTGATGCTATGCCATGCATATTTCATTTAATTCAATTACAGATTGTTACTTTATTTATTTCAAAATAATTTGCTTTTAAACATAGCGTTAATGTTGCTTTTGTGAACACAATTGTTGTCTGTCTCTTTAGCCATGTAATGGGCTAAATTTGTCACATGCATTGAGAATGGGTGTGAATTTACAAGCCATGAGAAATATCTTTTTGGAAATTTATCACTGGAATAACTTTCACTGCAGAATACGGTTTGGCAAGCTTGACCATTAGAAGCCAGGCGAAGCCTGGGGATAACACATATTGTAATACACTATTGAAAGTAACCGGACGGTTCCATCGTAACAGATTACATCTAATATAGAATTATGTAATGGTTTTCCAGGCCTCATTTATAATAAACTGTTAGGTGAAATAGATGAATCCACTTTTAGCTATGCCTCACCCATTCCTGCTAAATTTCACCCATGCTTTGTGTGTGTTGGGATTGACCAAACCATGAATTACCAGAATTCCAATATCATCATGACTATACAGTTAAGCTGTTTAATGTGTTGACGTATGCTACCATGTGGTGGTGTAATTGATTATGAAATAAATATACTTGAGTGACAGCTTTAGTTCATACATTGCACATAGACAGTAGTGCTGACATATCGTCCTATCTTAGCAACTAATACTGGTGATTTGACACTAGCACCATCAATCGAAATAGTTTACCAGCACGCTATACAATGTATTGGCATGCTAAATTGAACATATAGACAGTAGTGCTTGCAAAGTGTGTTTTTATCTTAACAACTAAGTCATTTGATTTGACACGAGTTCAATCAAACAATCAAACAACCAATCTTAATGCGTCACCGTAGTAAATCTTCATTTGGAGGACATGTGAAGCATCTTCTTTTAAACGTACCACTAGCGTGACTATCACTGACTAGTTTTGGTGGGATCGGCCATTAAATGTCTAAGCTATAGCCCATGATGCTAAGCATGTTCACACACAGCCATTAAATATGTTAAACTAACTTGACTGTTCAGTAGTAACAGTTTGCAACTAAAGTAGTTTCAATTTATGCAAGAGCTCTCAAGTAAGGCAGTTTCCACAATTTACTGTCAAGCGAAATTAAACATATAGACAGTACGCCTTACATATTGTCATATCTCAATAACTAATGATGTTGATTTCAATCTGCAAGCCATCAATTCGTATAGCTTCATCTGGGCTGACCTACCTCGTGGCAAACGATCACGACATGGTGGCAGATGAGACTGGCCTAGTGTTAAAGCACTTTTGAAGAAAATAGTAGTATATGGAAATATGAGGTGACATGCCCATTTACTGATCCAACAATATGTAAATATTGGCATGTTTTATTATACAAAATCTATATGTTAAAATAGACGAGTGTAATTTTACGGCGGCGTATGTAGATACATGAGATAAATACTCTAAATCAAATGCAAAAGGCGTCGTTGGTAATAAAGTGATTCATGTATGCGGCTCAATAAAGTTAAAAGTGTGCTATATTTGTATGCTTAATCACGAGGTCTATGTCCCGGAATGTTGTGTCATTTATCAGACTGACGGCTATACTCTTCGGCCATTGGACTGTCGATGCTATCCGGCCATTGCATGCATGTGAACCAGAAACAACATTCCCTTGCCAGTTGTTAGAATTACACCATTTTCCATCAATAGAGTCCATTACTCTCTCTCTCTAATGAGGCGTACTGGAACACAAATTGTTTGCTTTATAATTACCATGCTATTTATGGTTTTTTTATTTTCATATCATATCCGTATTACTGACAATTACGGAGAATACCGCATCTCTCCAATGACTAACAATTCCAGGGGAAGTAACTCTAGAATACGGCTCTGAACACTCGTGGAAGAAAATGTAATTGTTAAACATGTTCAGCGATGTGACTGGGTCAAGCATGAGCCGGTAATATCTGTGAATATGTTTTCAAAAATACATTTCCCTTGACAGTTTGTGGATTTCTTTCTGTGAACATGATTTCTTCACCTTGTACCAAATAACAAGTGTCGCTATTAATAACAATCGATATTGCAATCACAATGGAGGCAATTCACATTTCCAGTTTATCCATCGATCATCTGACGGCATAAGTAACTAAGTGGCGCGTATGGTGATGTCATAATCATTGCATCATGAAAGAGTTTTTATAGTCCGTCTTTAACCCTTAATAGTCCGACACATTGTACGAATTCTATGCCTTTGCCATATAATAAACATCATATTGAATATTTTGAAACTAATTTGACTGGGTGCTGTTCTGCCATAAGCAGCAACAGCAAACAGCATTGAAGCTTCTTGCCAGTTGCTTATTTTAACATGGTGTGCTTACCCTCATCTATGGAGAATGCACGGCAATCATTTTAGAACTGGATGAGAAAAAGAAATTCATCTAACTGACTGGAGTATTGGTTTATGTCGGCGAAATAAAAGAATGTAAACTGTTTCTACTCACTTGTGTCAGTAATGTTGCATGGTGTATCTAAACATAGAGATGGGAAACGAACACTTCCAATACCTACGTGGTCCATGACCTGACTGATATTGGTCCTCTACAAATCTAAGTTTGCTTGCATATTCGCAACGGTATTACATGCTAATTATATTCATACGCAGGAAATGTAAGAGTGTTTTGCTTTTACGATATTTTTTTCAATTACGTCCATGGAGTATGTGTACAAAACATGGAATTGATAAATGCATGCAGATGCCATAGATATCTTCTAGTTTGCTTGTTATATTGAAATGTATCATTCTCTATATTACAAATAAAATTTCTTTTTATAAAAGCCAGAATCCATGTTCAACTCCAAAACCACATCAATAGAGAAATTCATTTCTTTCCATGCCCCTCCCCCATTCAAGCGACGCTGCGTCCACTTGGAACATGTTTAGAAATCAACCTATATACTTTGACGACTGAATTATAAAATCCGAATGTCGAATTAAATATACGGGAAAGCTGTTGCACATTTTAAAACTAATTTGACCAGTGTTAAGTCATCAACCGCTTCCAGCTAAAGTAAAGGGCCAGCGGACTAACATATGCTCTTTAAATGAAAGCTTTATATAATAATCAACCTATAGCCCCTATAAAACCAAAAATAAATCAGAATACTTAGAGAAATGCAGCTAAATAAAAGTTATGTCACTCTGGCGGGAACCAATTAGTGTCGCAGATGGAGCTATGCGCTCTGGCGAATAAATAATATCCACTATATTGGATCATATAAGTTCAGCTATATTCGCGTTAAACTTATTAGCCGCTACTTCCTGCAGGTAAAATACTGTCTAGTTTTAAAAACATTTGTCTGAAAGCCGTTGTTTTTAGGGACGGGGTCTACATTCAGTTACATGAATTTCAAAATATGCAGTGGGCATCATGTTGCGACCTTGGAAACCAGCAGTGTATTTTGAAATCATTTTGACCGAAACGTGTTACTTCCACCAGAAAAAAATTACTTTCAAATATAACGTTTTCAAAAGAATCAATCGTAAATTAGCAGTAGCGACTTAATCGCTCTACATCAGCGCCTATAGAGAATACATTTCATACCGCTTACACAACTATATTCAGGTGTGTTATCGGTATAGTCAGGCAGGCCTATGCAGTATAGCTGCACACACAATTGGCACACGGCATGGAACACCAGCTATGGCAATAATTGGCCCCAAGCTAAACGCCCCTAGATTGAGTAAATGCTTTTTCTCAAATAATCTCGATATAACGATGGTAGTGTATGTAATATCGTATGAAATAAACACCAGTTGTTATTTCCATTTTTTCCTTCTTTTAAATTAGTTTCAAAATATTTAACATAATGTCTATTAAATTGTAAATCCATCAAAGACCTACAGTTTGTACCCTGAGCAGACATTTCTACACTCATGACTGTGGTCATAATATATGTCATCATGATTGTGAGTTCAGCCTACATGTCATGTTGATTATGATGTTATATAAGTGAGTGCCAAATCGGCCCCCTCTATTGCACCTAGCAAATCACTGCCCCCATACGATGCTGTATCCAGAATGCATAGCCTTAGACGGATTCGATCTGCCACTCAAGTAGCTTACATCCTAATCGAAATATATCACTTATTATCTGACCTCATCATCATTTGGTCCAAAATAAACGACCTGAATTACATATCCTTGGTGAATATGCAATTTAATCAATATTCTGTGGCTATAATGATCATAATGTGGCTTGTAGCTGTTGCTGTTGTATGGCTATATCAATAAATCGGTAGTATGTAAACTCAGGGCTGACGGTAACCCTTCAATGGCTAAAAATCAATATATGTACATATTGAATGTCAATTTGCATGCCAACAGAAAAGACTATTTCTTGGAAATTTACCGCTGGGTAACTGACTCTGTTACCGAGCCAGTCATTCCAATGGTAAATTAAGAAAATAAATAGTCTTCTCTTCGCATGCACATGAACATGGCCCAAGACCACTTACAGTTACAGTCAATGCAAACACGTGTGTAAGCAGACACTCCAAAAACATCGGCAAATCAGAAAGATCTAGGGCGTTATCGTCTGAGATAGTTGATCATTTCTAGTAAGCAGATTATGTTAGGAGCAATATGTCAATGATTAAATCAACTGTCAAAGTTGTCAAAGATAATAGCCCAAGAGATCGTTCGGCATTTTCTATAGGGTTGAATGGACATCTATGAAGAACCATTCTATGTAATTATGCATGATTACAACATCAACTTGGGAAATATTAGGGCAAGTTAATTATAATCTTATCCTCGCTACCGTTCATAATGTGGTTCGAATAGAGGATATGTAGCTCAGGACACTAGTTATAAACGTATCTAACTTCATTATAGATAGTATCTTTTTTGCCAATATTCCAATTTCCAATTTGTATGAGTATGTAGTCATCTTTTTGGCAATACTATTATCTAGTAACAAGCACCAATTCCACTATTATCTCCATGCTCAACAGTAAACTGACTTTAACCAGCTGAATGATTCGATTCTGAAGTATTTAAGGAACAAATCATTAATCTAAGGACATCCCAGAGGCATAAACCACTGTTTGTCATTCTGTTGTATTCGGTATATGCAACATGATCTCTATGTCTGTGCAGGCCGATGTGTGAGGCTGCGTGTGTATGTGCGCATTGATGCGAGCATGCATGCGCATTATGATTCTAACCACAAGTACTTGTTATCGGATTTTAGATGATATCCAGTATCCTAGAATGATGCTGCTTTCAATTACAAATCGTGTAATCGGATTCCAATTCACTGCCATGAAGCTACTTGCCCACAGTAGTTACAATTTGTTTGTGTATCTTATGCCTGTCGGTAAGGGCAGCAAGCAATTATGTTCATGTAAGTGTTACGCGTGCTTATGCGCTTGCATTAGTGTGTATGTCCGTCCGAGCGTGCGTGCGTGTATGCGTGCGTTATTTTCCCAAATATATATAAATATATTGTTATTTGCTTTCAAATCAATGATGGTCTAAATCTGTCACAGTGTTAATGGTTCTGAATGATGCATGTTGCCCTCAACTCTAGTCACATCTATTCTTCTTCACGCATATAAATTTAAATGTAAAGTAGTCAATGCTGTCTCTGAATAGTGGCTGAATCGGCAAATAGAAAGAACCTATGTTTAATAGGTCAAGATCTGAGCGACGTTTTTAAAATCGGATGTTTGTCATCTACTCCATGTGCCAGACTAATGACGCTCTCGTTGCACAGAGAAGTGCATTAGCAATGTCCGTGGCCCTATGGTTTAATCCATAAACCTGAGTCGGAAGCGCTAGTCCATACATTATATATTTCCCTGGTCTTTATGTCCACGTTATCTTTCTGAATGGGCAGACATTTTCAATCAATTATTTGCAATAATGGCATTCTTTCATCCATCCTCTTAGAAATGTTAGATTCGCAGCAGCATAATTTGTGTGAGAAAATCTAATAAATAATCGACTTTCATACGATTTGGCAGATGCCATAGACTAATATTTCCAGAGATCCATATTGACTGTCTAATATTATATCATGTCCGAGAACGGAAAAACTCAATTAACACACATTCTCAGACATTGTAATCGTAGATTTATCATAGATTTACATCAGAGTGGCCTGACAGGTAATACAAACGGAAACTTAAACACATGAATCGTTAAAGTGGCTTGTGAAAACGATTGTCTATTTCCGCGTTTCCTATAACGTTATTATGTTACAAATGCTTCATAGAAAAGTGTGGAGAATGGTGATTTGTGAAAGCCATTTAGTCTAGCTGCTCATGGGATGTCGTTAGCGTAAATACTTCAGTATTTGCTCTTTCAGCTGCTTTTAGCCAGTTGCATTTTGAGTATGACGGTGGTAATGGAATATGACCTTTATAACAAGATAATAGGAGAGCAATAAAGATAACTCCATTTTCCTACAAATACCAGATTGAGATTGCTGATAAGAATGATAATAGTTATAATGGAGCTGTATAATGCTTGTATTCCAGTTTTATGTGGATGACAGCAATCAGGTAGTCCATAAGCCATATTCTAAACCATCCTAGTGGGGCATCTTGAAGGATTAGTACACTGCCGCTAAGAATTTTGTCAAACACGTATTTGTTAATAAATTTTAAAAAGTATGTATGTATCTCGTTATTAGACTCTGATTAAAAAAGCAATAAATCGGCGTATGCTAAAATTACAATCCAATCATTCTCTAAATACACACACATTTTGAGTATATGTATTCACCATAATGATGTTGAAAAACATGTAATCAAAAGGCAAGTACTCGAGTTGTATCAGCTATAGTGTATACTATTGCAAATAAGAATAACGATCACTGGTTTAACCCTCTTGTGTCAACTTGTGGTTTATAATGGTAAAGCCGTCCAATATTTCATCTGCAGTTGTCTTGAGGACTGTCTATTTTCAGGCCAAGAGAAGACTATTTTTTGACAATTTACCACTATAATGACTGTCTCGGTTACTGAGCCAGTCATTCCAGTGATAACATTTCAAAAACAGTCTTCTCTTGGCCTGCAAATGGGTACTGACCAAACACAAATTTAGATTTTCTTGACCATTTATACTTTCATCGTCAAACGTGTCAAAAACACCACTTGCAATCGACTTTCCTAGATTTCAGTTACACACTTACTAAGATACCAGTTTTCTCTCGGCCTGCAAATCGTCATTCACTATGCAAAAATGTCAGTTTGTTTGAAAACTCTATCACGTTGATATTCAATAACACATCTCAAATGCGTGTAGTTTCTGTGATGTTATGCCGCGCATACTTCTTTTAATTCGCTTCCAGAAAGTTAATTTATTTATTTCACAATAATTTTCTTCTAAGCATGGCGTTAATGTTGCTTTTGTGAACACACCTGCTGTCTGTCACTGTAACCACGTAATGGTCAGCATTGGTCACATACATTGAGACTGCGTGTTAATTTACAAGCCATGAGAAATATTTTTTGGGAAATTTGTCACTGGAATAACTGTCACCACAGAATATGGTTGGTATACTTGACAATTCATGAATCCAATCATATGACGTCATAATCAACTACGCGACACGTTTGCTGACGTCACAATACTGATGACGTCATGACGGCATGAATGATTCGATTAAACCCGTAAACGCTTAATAGTCTAACACGTTGTCATAGGCAGCAACATCGCCCAGTCAAATTAGTTTCAAAATATTCAACAGCTTACCTGTATAGATTTTTGGACATTGATAGTCAGGGAGTTCACAGATCGATCGGACGTGGCGTGGGTGGAGCTTAGATTGAGATTGGCGGGGCAAAATCTAAAACGAATGTCCATTAAAACATGGGCATGTATTTTAATAAACATTTAGACATATTGAAAGTAATGTGACGGTTCAATGGTAATAGATTACAGCTGATGTAGAGTTGCATTATGTAATGGTTTGCCAGGTCTCCTTTAGAATAAACTGTTAGGTGAAATAGATGAATCCACTTTTAGCTATGCTTCACCCATTTCTTACTAAATTTCAAGCATGCTTTGTCTGTGTTGGGGTCGAGCAAACCCTAAATTTCCAGAATCCCAATGCCATTGTAGCAATCCAGGTAAGCTGTTGGAATATTTAGAATCTAATTTGACTGGGTGCTGTTGTTGTAGTTCCAAAATATTCAAATATTTCAAAATACAAAAGAAAACATATTAAATTGTAAAGACATACAATTCGTACACAGGACATACTATTAAGCTAACATGACGGACGTAGACACATTAGGCATTACGTGTTTCCTTGTGATGTCAGCTGGCATGTGGTGTAATTGATTATGACGCAACTATACTTGATTGACCTCTTAAGTTCATACATTGCACACATACAATAGTGCTGGCATAGTGTTCTGGCTTAACAACTATGGCTGTTGATTTGACACTAGTTCAACCAATCACAATAGTGTACCTGTAAGGTATACACTGCACTGCCATGATAAATTGAATATATAGACAGCAGTGCATGCAAGGTGTCTTATCTTAATAACCAATTCATTTGATTTGACAACAGTTTAATCAAACAAGAAATTGACCTATCTTAATTTGTCATGCAATTTGAGACATTTGCTTAGTAAATCTTCATTTAAAGGACATGTGGATCATCTTTTGAAAAATGTATCACTGGAGTGATTGTCATTGACTGGTTTTACTGGGATGGGCCTTTAAAATACTAAGCAATATCCCATGATGCCAAGTATGTTAATATGCAGCCATTGAATATGTTAAACTAAATTGGCTGTTCAGTAGTAACAGGTTGCAGTAAAGCAGTTTGTATGCAAAGGTTCTCGAGTAAGGTAGTTTCCAAAATATACTGTCAAGCGAAATTGAACATATAGACTGTAATTCTTAGATATTGGCCTATCTCAATAACTAATGCTGTTGATCTTAATCTGCAAGCCACCAATTCGTATACCTCCATTTGGACTGACCTACCTCGTGGCAAAAGATCACCTCATTGTGGATGATGAAACTGGCCCGGTGCTAGAACGAAACTGACCACAGTCTAAATATATGTAAAAGTAGTATTTGGCAATATAAGGTGACTCATTTACTGATCCAACAATATGCAAACCAGGTCATGCTTTATTTTAGAATATCGGAAGTATACGTATGTGTTAAAGTAGACGAGGGTTATTTTACAGCGTATGTAGTTAAATGAAATGAATAATCTACATCACATTTTTTATGAGTCGTGTGCAATAAACGTGATTGATGTATATGATCAATGGTGTTCTGTATTGGTATGCTTAATCTCGAGGCCTAAGAACCTGGGATGTTGTGCGATTTATCAGACTGATGTCTGTGATATTCAGCCATGAGACTGTCTACCGCATCCAGTAAGGCATTCATTCGAAACAGAAACAGCATTCCCTTGCCATTTGTTAGAATTACCTATTTGTCCATCAATACAGTTCATTAATCTCTCTAACGAGGCGAGGCGTAATGGAACATAAATTATTTGCTATATAATTATCATGCTATTTAAGTCTTCATTTATTTTCATATTATCTCCGTATTACTGACAATGACGGAGAGTACAATGCCCGTACTCCTCTAGTGACTACACATGCCAGTGTAGGTAACTCTAGAATCCGGGTCCAGACAGGCATGGAAGAAAATGTAATATTGAAACAGTTTCAGCAATGTGACTGGGTCTACCAAGAGCCAGTAATATCAGTGAATATGTTTCAAAGATACACTTCTCTTGAGAGTTTGTGGATAAATGTCTGCGAACACGACTTCTCCAGCTTGTGGCAAACAACCAGTGCCACCGTTAATGGCAATCGATACTGCAATCGCATTAGAGGCAATCCTTTTGCAATTTCACATCACATAGACACCGGGTCTTTACTCTATGTATGATAGCCAATTAGACTTAATTCAGGTTTCATTGGGAAAATAAGAAGTAAACTTTAGAATAATAACCGAGACCGATGGACCTACAGATGGACGGATGTAAAATCCATAAATATTGAATAGATGGACCATAGTTCAATGCCATGAGTGACAGACAGACCGACGGACAGACAGACCGACGGAAGTATTTACAAATACATACAAAATTAATACTACGGTAAACTTTAAATTCAAATTAAAGTTTAACATATGACAATTATGAAACCAGAAATGTGATTGCAATGCAACCATGGCGCTTGGCTTTGCGACTTTACAATGATCTATGAAGCTTGACTTCAAACATAAAAAATAAATATAGAAGGTTTTATATCACCAAGAGGCCCAAGGGCCTGTAACACTAACCTGGACCATTAGGATTTGAACCATTTGCATTTAAAGTTATGGAAAGTTAAAAAAAAATTCAAATAGGCACCAAAATTTGATCAATTAAAATTCTGACTCGAGGTTCTAGAGCCTACCACTACAGAATCCTTCCAGTCAAATGTCGATAAAATCCACCAAGCGGTTATGGAGAAGATGCATTTGCTTCATACGATGATTTTCACAAAAAAAATGACCTATTAAAATTCTGAATAGATGTTCTGAGCCTACCGTGATAGGGTCTTCTAGCCAACTAGGGTTGAAACCGTTCAAGCGGATAAAGATGCGATGCGTAGCGTTTAGACAATTTTCGGTAAATTTTTCATAAAATCTAATGTTTTCACCAAAAATATTGACCAGTCAAAATTCTGTATATAAGATCTGAAGCATATCCCCATAAGCTCCTTCTAGGCAAAGTAAGTTGAAATCTGGCAAGCGGTTAATGAGGAGTAGCGTATTGACAATTTCTGGTAAATATTTCATAAATCACAGATTTTCACACAAATAAATTGACCAATCAAAATTCTCTATACATGTTCTGAAACCGAAAGCATTAGGGTCCATCCGGCCAAATTAGGTTGAAATCTACAAAGTGCTTAATGAGGAGTAGCGGTTTGACAATTTTAGGTACATCTTTCATAAAATTAGCCGATCAAAATTCTGTATATAAATTCTAAAACCTACGCCCATATGGTTCATCCAGCCAAATTAGGTTGGAATCCGCCAAGCGGTTTTAATGCAAAGTTTGAAGGATGAATGACGGATGACAGATAGTCGCCATGCATATCCATCATTGCCTGGTGCTGTGGCATTATAAGGAGACATGTGTCCAAGTGTGTGTCCAGTATGATTAACTAAACCTGAGATATAAACAAGACAGTTGAGCTAAACGGAAAATGTTAATGTTGAACAAATAATGTTTTTACCAAGATCACAGTGATCTTGAGCTTTTGACCTAAACGTTATTCTGCGATGGCAGGTTCATTATAAGGAGGCATGTGTCCAAGTTTTGTCCCAGCATAAGTCACCAAACCTGAGATATAAATAGAACAGTTGAGCTACACCGCCGCCGCAACCGCCACCACCACCACCACCGCCGCCGGACGACGCGCAAGGTATTGCAATAGCTCATTTCGTGTCGTGAAGTCGAGCTAAAAAGATCTATAAACCATAAAATGTCCTAGAAGTTACATTACATTACTACAATCAAACTACAATAATATACTATAGTTAGAATAGTACTGAAGACAATATTTTAACACTTATACTGCTGACTAACCAAGCAAACAAAAATAAAATGAAAGACAATATGAAGAGACATTGCTATACAACAAAGCAACAGCTGTACGAACATAATAATATTTAATCAGAACTAACTCCATTTCAGCAGTATAATTCTTACTTAATTTTCAAAATAATGCACTTAGCTGAGGCGCAACCAAATGTGCCAAAATACACGTGAATTAAGAAAATAAGGCACAACATGCCTTAAACAGCAACACACTACCGGTAAAGAGGATAAAGAAGTCACCGGAGTAAAACACTGGACAGGCCAGAAGCGGAACGCGCAAGCAAGGTAATAACAAAGGAAACGAAATAAACAAAGCATAGTTGAAACTATAGAAACCACAGGTAATATTAACAAGGCTTAAAGTTGCCATGAACCCCAAAAACCTGTAAAACTAATGACAAGCTTTAAAGGTAGTATAACACAATACAACTAAGCGTGACATCCGTGGAGTATATGTGCATGGAATTGATCAATGCACGCATCTGTTGTAACTATCTTCTATTTTGTTTTTGTATTGCAAGGTATATTTCCCCATATTACTTCTATTCTATTTTTGATAAAAGCCAGAATCTAAGATCAATATAGGAATCCATTTCCTGCCATGCCCGGCTAATTTTAAGCTAAGCCTTGTTGACTGTGTACATGTGTTGATATAAAGTTATATACGTTGACCACTGAATTATCCGAATCCAACGTAAATATACCGGAAAGCTGTTGAATGGTTTGAAACCAAGTTGACGGGGACTGTTGTTGCATATGCCAGCGACATATCCCAGACAAATCAGTTGCAAAATGTTTGACAGAAAGTTTATTAAATTGTAAATCTATCAAAGACATTCGATTCACTTGACGGACTGTTCGACTTTCATAAAAGAGGTATCATATGTCATGATTGTGAATGTGATTGTGACGTTAGTCTACTTGTGACGTAATTGATTGTGACGTCATATACTCGAGTGATAAAGCAGGCCCCTCTTTTGCACTTAGCAAATCCCTTCCCTACATGACGCTGTATTGAAAATGTATAGTAATAGACTCATCTGATCTGCCACTCAAGTATCTGACATCATAATCGAAATACGTCACTCGTTATCTGAGCTCACGATCAATATGGCGTAGCTCCAAAACAAACGATGGCAGAGATACAGCATTAACCATTGGAATTACATATCGTTGGTGAATAAACAATTTACTAAACATTCTATGGACTATCATTAACCCAATGTGACTTGGAGCTGTTGCTGTTTAATGTGGTGAGCAAGACGTTGCTATTCGGGAAATTGAGGGCTCACTGTGTTAAACCTTTAATGGCTAAATTTAGCTAAGAATATCAAAATATTTGCGTATTGAATGTCCATACACATGCATACAGTCGCGCTGATATATTGCAATATCATTACAATTAACTCTGTTGAGTTGACACCCGTTCAATCAATCGCAATGGTTTATTAGTAAAGATTGCACTGTCCATTCAAGCTAAATTGAGCACATAGACAGTAGTGCTTGGCGCTTGTCCTCTCTTAGCAAGTGATACGATTGAACTACAGCTCAAACACGTAATCAATCAACCTATTTTAATGCATTGGAAATATAACACTGGAGTGACTGCCACTGACTGTTTTTTACGAGATTTGTAAATACATTCTAAGCGATATAGTGATATGGAAGATTAAGAGATATGAAGATGTGGAAGACAGCAATTAAAAAAATACAAGGAAACTGCTTATCAAGAGAGCAATTAGACAGCATCAGAAAGAAACCATAGTAGAAGTGATCCCTCACTGCCGCTTTCTTAAGTACTTAAAAGATCGTCCTCCACACCAGGTAGTCCGCCTTCTATTGTGAATGCACATTACTTCTCTGTATGTGACATTGTTCGTATACCTATGAAGCTAACCGTACTTACATGGACTTATAGCCTCCAGGCCAGTAGATGCTAGTACAGAAATGATCGACGTATTCCATTGCGTCTGCTCTGCATGGGAGAAACAGAAACTGTGAGCGATCTTGTAATGGCATTGGAATATAGAATAGGAGCAGGCCTGCAGTCAATACTTGAGATTCTACATCCAGAGTGCCACCTGCAGCTTAACCAATGCTCAACAGAAAATCTCATTCAGATTATCCTATTCCCTACCATGCTCCTTGACCTAAAGGATCATAGAAACGGTGCATTGGATAATCTCGAAGCTAATAATAGACACCTACTATACCGCATGTACACATACATATTTAAACCACTATCAGATCTAGGTAAATGCGTTGATGATCTGCTCAACAAGCCCTGACCATCACAATTCTACATACTGGTTTTACACACATCAGCATTCTGAACGTATAGATGAAATCACAAACTGCTAGGCCCCTGCCTAGTGAAAAATCTCCAGGTTGCATGGCTGTGTATATTTCTCATGTGCCTGTACAGTCTGTTCATCTCTTGTTTAACGAAGTGTGCTCAGTAGGTACCAATTGCTTTCCTAACTGGCTGTATATCTGGAATCCCTGTTTTGTGGTATATAGCTGTCATTATCTATATGCCGCTGGTACAAGTGGGCGTCTTGTTTCCATTCCAATTGATGATGTGGATGCATTTCTTTGTTTCGAGAGGCAATTGTTCGATTCACTCCTTTCTCTTACTACACGTTGTGGTGGTATAACTATAAACGGGTGGTTTAAATATAAACTTTCATATATAAACGCGCTGGGGTGGAAATGATAGGAGTCATAGGGCAATGACATTTATTAGGAATTTCACGGTTCTCCTATATAGGAGGTGAAGATTTCAACACGTTACAAGTTTCAAGATAGACTATGATGGCAAGTGTGTTCATATACAGGCATTAAATATGTTAACAACAACGTGACTGTTCAGTAGTAAGAGTTTCCAACTAAAGTAGTTTCAAAATATGCAAGTGTTTTCTAATAAAGTATGTTCTACAATTTAAGTGAACTTGAACATATAGGCAGTTGTTCTTAGACATTGTCTTATCACAATTAACTAATTAGGTTGAATTCACAGTTAAATCAATCACTCCTTATGCCTCGCTTTTCGGCTTACCTTACGCGTGGATAATGAAACGGACCTGGTGCTTTATTGAATAAAAACCGATCACATTCTAAATATAAGTAAATGTAGTATATGAAATATAAGTTAACGTGCCTATTTACTGATCGAACCATATGCAAATGCAGGCAAGTTTTATTTTAGAATATCGGAAATCTATATGTTAAAGTAGACGTATGCCCTTGTATAGAGCATTTAGTTAAAGGAAATGATTCATCTTAATCAAATGCAATAGGAGGCATGTGCAATGACAGGATTCGTGTATCCGCCCGATACGATTAATGGTGTGCTTTATTTGTATGGTTAATCTTGATCTCTAAGTCCCCGTCATCATCTGCCATTTGGAAACTTGTCAGACTGATGTCTATGCTTCTCAGCCACGTGAGTGTCTACGGTATGCAGACATTACATTCACATGAACCAGAAACAGCATTCCCTCGGGATTTGCTCGCACTACCTCATTTTCCAATACGACAGTCCATTACTCTCTCTAACGAGGCGTAATGGGAACACAAATTGTTTGCTATATAATTACCATGATATTTATGCCTTCATTTATTTTCATATTATCTGCAAATTACTGACAATGGCGCAGAGTGTTGTGGCAGTACACCGCAAGTGGCCAGACACGCCAGCAAAGATAACTGCTCGGGTCCAGACATGCATGGAGGAAAATGTAATCAAGAGTGAGTCACATATGTGGAATGTTTTCCTAAATACATTTTCTTTGCCAGTTTCTGAATTAATTGTTGCATAACTAACAAGTGATGGATCAACCCATTGATAAATGGGGAGTCCATACTGCAGGTTACATTAGAATGAAATCTTTTGCAATGGTTGTGTATTATTACATCGCGTGGAAAATGGCCTTTCAATTTATGTAATTTAATTTAACATTACTGCCGAGAATAAGCGGCATTGTGTGCAGACATTTGCCAGACATCTAAAAACGTGACAGGCAGACGAACTGAAAGACTGCCGTATATCTAGGATCGTGGTTGTCTAAAGTAAAATTGTGGGCAATATTTAGCAATGTGTCGACACCGTAACTATCTTACAAATCTATCTGTAGTTCAGCCACGGAACTGTGTACGTTATCCTTCCATTGCCTTACGTTTTCTTTTTATTGCATTTACTGCACTCTCAGAATGTGTTAGATAAAATAACGGATGGGCATATTTCGACACAGATTTCTTAATGGAGGAATCCAGTTTCACAGTCAATCATATATCACAAGTAGCCTAACGCAGGGCGGATTCAGGAATATCAGTTTTGCGATGTAAATGAGGGCAGTCCAAGAAGGGCTTCTCTACCGTCACTATCGGTGGTGGGGAGGGGGGGGGGAGCGTCCGGCGATCCTCCATGGAAAATTCTGGAGATTAGATGCTCTGAAAAATAAAAAGACAAAATCTGAAGTAGACAGTGAGAATGAAGTTCTTTGCCCGGTAATGACTAGTGCATACAGAAGTGCCCACTCGCAGAAACGCGATGGTCGTTTCTTTTGTGAAAGGGGAGAATTCCACCAAGAAAAGAATGAACCATTTCGGCAATCTCAAATTCTGAACATTGATTACAATATGAGAACACCTGCTACACACCTTTGCAACTTACAGATAATTGTAAAGGTGTCAGACGATTTAGCATATTCTGTCTTAGTGCGTATTATTACAAGGCACGACAGGTGTAAGATATATATATATATATATATATATATAATCCGCTACCTCAAATGTAGCGTAGTAGAAGAAACTGAACCAAATGTATCAGTAAAAATAGCAGTACCAAATGCATCAGTAGAAGGAATAGTACCAAATGTATCAGTAGAAGGAACAGTACCAAATGTATCAGTAGAAGGAACCGTACCAAATGTATCAGTAGAGGGAACAGTACCAAATGTATCAGTAGAAGGCACAGTAACAAATGTATCAGTAGACGGAACCGTACCAAATGTATCAGTAGCAGGAACAGTAACAAATGTATCAGTAGCAGGAACAGTAACAAATGTATCAGTAGAAGGAGCAGTACCAGATGTATCAATAGAAGGAACTGTAACAAATGTATCAGTATACGGAACCGTACCAAATGTATCAGTAGCAGGAACAGTAACAAATGTATCAGTAGCAGGAACAGTAACACATGTATCAGTAGAAGGAGCAGTACCAAATGTATCAATAGACGGAACTGTAACAAATGTATCAGTAGAAGGAACATTACCAAATGTATCAGTAGACGGAACCGTACCAAATGTATCAGTAGAAGGAACCGTACCAAATGTATCAGTAGAAGGAACAGTAACAAATGTATCAGTAGCAGGAAGAGTAACAAATGTATCAGTAGCAGTAACAGTAACAAATGTATCAGTAGAAGGAGCAGTACCAAATGTATCAGTAGAAGGAGCATTACCAAATGTAACAATAGAAGGAACTGTAACAAATGTATCAGTAGACGGAACAGTACCAAATGTATCAGTAGCAGGAACAGTAACAAATGTATCAGTAGCAGGAACAGTAACAAATGTATCAGTAGAAGGAACCTTATCAAATGTATCAGTAGACGGAACCGTACCAAATGTATCAGTAGAAGGAACAGTAACAAATGTATCAGTAGAAGGAACAGTAACAAATGTATCAGTAGCAGGAACAGTAACAAATGTATCAGTAGAAGGAACAGTACCAAATGTATCAGTAGAAGGAACAGTAACAGATGTATCAGTAGCAGGAACAGTAACAAATGTATCAGTAAAAGGAACAGTAACAAATGTATCAGTAGAAGTAACAGTAACAAATGTTTCAGTAGAAGGAACAGTAACAAATGTATCACTAGCAGGAACAGTACCAAATGTATCAGTAGAAGGAGCAGTACCAAATGTATCAGTAGGCGGAACAGTACCAAATGTATCAGTAGAAGGAACAGTAACACATGTATCAGTAGCAGGAACAGTAACAAATGTATCAGTAGAAGGAACAGTAACAAATGTATCAGTGGAAGGAACAGTACCAAATGTATCAGTAGAAGGAACTGTAATTGCTGAACGTGTTTCCTATATAGAGGGTTCAAGGTTGAACGGACAGATAGACGCGTTCAAATTATATGACCCTTTAAATTGCATATTTCGCTGGTGGAACAGATACAACTGAACATTCAGAGCCATCCGAACGCTACTAAGCTCAACGCGTGACTCTTCAATCTGACACGTGATCTTAGAGCGGAAACCAGTGGACGAGAAGTGCTCCTGGTGTTTCAAGCACAATATTGGTGATGCTATCCACATAGCATGTTTTCCGGATAGTGATAGTATCTATTTGATGCTACATAGCATGTTTCCCAGATAGTGATAGTATATATTTGATGCTGGCTGCACACATTATATATAGAGAAATATTTAATACAGAATATATACTTTTGATGGTTCCGTCGAAAAAAATTCTCCGACACGTAGTACCTGCATGCCGTTTTCCTCTCTTACGGATAATCCTTGACAGGCCGGTAACTAAAAGACAACCCGAGGCAAATGTTGGCAAGGGTAAAATTACATTGTCACTATCTGAATGTGTAATGCTAAATACTATAAAAATACTGAAACAGGCTTTACCAGAATCAGCAGCAAGGTAGAACAAAGGTCACGAAGTACATCTCCCTATTTAGTTGCATCTTCTTATTCCCACCCAAACTTGAAACGAAATCTTATCGATAAACTCCATAGCCTTAGCCTTCGAATTTCATATTCAAAATAGTATACATCTTCATCAATGGAAAATATTGTGTGTGCACGATTTGAAGAGGAGAAGCTAGATTGCCTACATCAAATTTTGCTGCATGTGGCGAACTGTGTAAAAATGGTCATGCATCTGCCATTTTTCGCCTTGTAGATACTGATGTAGTTGTCATAGCTGTGGCACATGTTCATTCGCTTAAATTTATGGAACTGTATGTTGCATTTGGCGTTGGTAAACTCTTTCGCTGCATACCTAGTCATGGCATTCATTCCTGCATCCGTAGGCCCCCAGATGTGCAAAACACTGCCTTTGTTCCACGCATTAACAGAATGTTACACCACAGCCAGCTTAGCTAACAGAGGTAAAATAATCGGTTATGGAAGCTTGGAATGCATGCCCTGAAACGTAGTAGATGCAATTATTAGACAGCAGATATTAACAAGTAGAATTATGGAGCAAATTGAACGGTGTGATGTTGTGCTGTATAGTAAGAGTTGATCTGTGTGTACATGGGATTAAGCAAGGATTATTTACAAGTGATTGGGGAGATCTCGAAAACAGTCCACCAACAAGTGCTGCACATTTTCTGCACACAAACAGAATAATATTTCAAGCACGGCACTGTTGGGACAATGCGGTATACCGTGTCCACAGTTGCCAAGCACACGTAATGGCACTTTCCGGTTTTAGCTATGCCCCGTCCATCTCTAGCTAAGCTCAACCCACACCTCGCTCGTGTTGGGATCGATCGATCTCTGAACACCCTGTCTATCAATTTCCAAAAAATTCCACAGGTAAGCTGTTGAATATTTTGAAACTAATGTGACTGGGTGCTGTTGCTACCTTAGATAGCAAAAGTGCCCAGTCAAATTAGTTTCAAAATATTCAACAGCATGTTATTAAATAGCAAACAATTGCAAATACATACAATTCATACAACGTGTCGGACTGTTTGAGAGTTGATGATGGTCTATATGGAACCCTTAGTGACGTAATGAGTGTGACGTCATCATGCACGCGCTGAGATGAGTATGACGTCATACAAGTCAGATGATAGATGGATACTCTGAAAAGGTGAATTGGGGATGGACCTATAAAAATGGGCAATGGGAGCGTTTCTGGAAAGTAAACACAGAGGAGGCGAAGATGTGTGAGGAACTTCTACATTGTAAATGAAAGAAAAAATTTAAACCAGCATATAAATGTGCTACGGCTAACATCAAGTGTGCAGAATTGTGTTATTCTGAATGTAACTGTTTTCTAAACAGAGATTTCTGGCTGAAAGGCCAACTTTCACTAAAAGTCAAGAGAAAGTTTTATGTAGACTAATTTTCTTTATCATCCACATGCGGTTGAAAAACTTAAATACATGTTTGTTGTGTCACGCCGAAAAATTAGATTTTATCAGTATTATCCGGAGGTAGATTGTATGTCCGGAATTTGTATCGAGGTGGTACGCTGTATTGAAAGGCTACCATATTTTGTATTCGACAGTGCAGTTGATCAAAATACATGATGCTGGATATAAATTGTATTTTGGGTAGATTGAGAAAACGAGTTAAACCTATGTTTCAGTAATTAGGTTACAGTGACCTAATTTTTATTTGGCTTATAGAACATGACAAGGGGCATCAACATACTCTAAATATGATGAAATTTGATACCGAACTACTATCATTAATTGTTGATACAAATGCTTAAAAATTAAAAAAATGTATATGTATATTTGATCACTGCAGTCATTCTTTTGTAAATAATGTATACGCATAGCAGTTGCTTAACCAGTTTTGGCGTCACTTCGTTAGGATACAAACACATAAGTAAGTGTTGGTAATGGCACCCATGTTGATACGCAATCAAACAGATATGCCAATGAATTTAAAGAAAATGACTTCTGGAGGCTAGATTACTTCCGTAATCGTATAATGTGATCTGGAATAATATGGTATTCATAATCGACGGCTATGATTCCTATAACGTTATTTATAGACAAAACGAAAGTGCATCGTATACAAATTTTATGGGAAGCCATTTTGAAATTCGAAATGGTGGGTCCCAATCCTAAATGAAAGACAATACATTAAAATATGTGTAAAAAAACGATTGTTCATTAGTGAGTCATTGGTTGTTCGTTAGTGAGTCATTAGTTGTTGATTATCGAGTCATTGGATGTTCGTTAGTGAGCGCTTTATTCTTCATGAGTGAGTCATTGGTTGTTCGTTAGTGAGTCATTCGTTGTCCCTTAGTGCCGGAGTCATTGGTTGTTCGTTGGTGAGTCATTGATGTTCGTTAGTGGGTCACTGGTTGTTCGCTGTTGAGTCATTAATTTTCCTTAATGGGTCATTGGCTGTTCGTTAGTTAGTCTTTTGTTGTTCGCTATTGAGTCATTGATTGTTCATTTGGGAGGCCCTGCTTGTTCGTTAGTGAGTCGTTGATTGTTCGTTAGTGAGGAACTTTTTGTTCGTTGGTGAGTCACTTATTGTTCGTAAGTGAGTCATTGGCTGTTCGCTGGGGAGTCATTAGCCATAGCGCAAACCCCATTTTCGATGACATACCTTGAAATTGCATTGACAAAGGCAATGCGGCAGAGTATTAATGTTTTAGACCGGAGCGCCCCCTAGGGACGTCATTGTAAAGATAACGCCGCTTATCTCTCTAATTTTTAAATGCGACAACACAGGGAGACGAATTATCTATGTCTGCTAATTGTTTCGGAAATGATTTTAGCGTTCTCTATTAAAAGATAGATTTGGTTTTCCATTGCTGTTCATGCAGTCGCAATGGACTTGTTGTCATGAAAATGGCATATCCAGATTACATGGTCCAATGTGTGCACACATACGTCGGGGTCATTTATCTAGGCGATCGAGGGATACGAGCTGTCACTCAACTACCTGACGTTATACTCAATTATTCACAATTTAACCCGCCAAGATTTAAAAACATGAGGCAGCTCGGTTAAAGAAATTTGAGGAAGCCAGTTTCGCAGCCAATCACATGACGTCATAATCAATAACGTCACATGTAGGATGCGTCGTAATAAACTACGCCATGAATGACGCGATTTACTCCGTCGCAAACACTTAATAATCCGCCAGGTTGTGCGAATTGTGTGTCTTTACTATTTAATAAACATTCTGGTTAATGTTCTGAAACTAATTTGACTGAGCGCTGTCGCGGCCATAGGCAGCAACAGCACCCAATAAAATTAGTTCAAAAATGTTCAACAGTTGACCTGTACGGTTTTCTGAAAATTGAGATTCAGAAGGTGCATGAATCGATAGATCACAACTCGGACAAGGCATTGATGGAGCTTAGCGAAAGATGGGGCAGGCATAGATAAAACTGTATTCCTCCATTGCGCGGAGTTTAGCTAGAAAATGATTCCTCTATTACCTTTTGAGACTATACGCAGCTACATCCCAACTTTAGTGAAGTAGCAAGATCAGGCTTCATAATGGTAAATAGTCTTCTAGAGCAGGACACTGTTGGAACCGACATCACGGACTGCAAATGGACCTTTCCAAGTGTATCTATCGAACATCTGACCTCATATGATGTCATAATTAACTAACTCACGGGTATGCTGTCGTCATAATTATGGCGTTATGAGCGATTCCAAACTGTCCGTCTTTAACGCTTAATAGTCAGACACGTTGTACGAATTGGATATCTTTCCAATTTAATAAATATGCGTTTGAATATTTTGAAACTAATTTGCATAGGCAGCCACAGCACCCAGTCAAATTAGTTTCAAAATATTCAAATTATAGTTTTCTGGAAATCGATCGTCAGGGAGTTCAGAGATCGATCGATCCCAACACGGACGGTGTGTGGGTGGAGCTTAGATTGAGATGGGCTAAAACTGGAAAGGGACATTATCCTAAGGGATTCAGACTCTCCTTGATTTATGTCGAACATACATAACAAGGCCAATCTACATATTAGGTTTTGCTGCTATTAGGACACAAAGGTGGCATATATCTTACTGACCATATGTTGTTTGTAAACCTCTCATATTCAACACCTTTCAACATGCTATGTGTTCTCAACAAATATCGGTCACCATATCCTGAGCATGTGTGATGGGGTATGTATCGCAATGTAATCTTGATTCATTCGCCCTGTATCTGGCAAAAGGGCTTTTTTGGAATGTAGGCTTGTGCGATTATTACTTTGAATCGTCCATCACGATCGATTAGTTAAGAATAATTGTGATTACTCGATTAATCAGTTTGTGTACACACCTAGAAACTACCAAGACATAACATCAAAAACATTCAATTACGAAAGCTACAGTGCTGTCTGGAAAAAGTCCATTGCCAGGCCATGAGAAGACTGTTTTTTGAAAATGTATCACTGGAATGTTTGGCTCGAGTCTCACAAAGAAGTAATTAAAAGTGTACAATTGAAATATTTTATGCAGTATAAATTAGTCACGATTATTCGATTGTTTAACTATTACGCATATAAATTCACAATTTCAAAAAATCGTGATTTCCAATTTAATCGCATTATCGCGCGCGTCCATTGAGAATATATGTCTCATTAACACAAATATCGGAATGTCATTAACGTGGCGATGCACTCAATAGGTCAAATGAGTCAAACAAGTCAAAAGTTAGGTTTTCCATAGACTTTTGAGGAGTAGACATCTCATCATGTTACACGTCGTCTCCGTATTCCTCTACTTGCCCCTGTTGCTATCGAAGACCATCGACGACCTGCCACCCTCCTTGGATTTGGGAAGTCGTTTTGTATGTATGAAATGGACAAGCAGTTTAAATTTAATCTTCAGACAACGAGTCCGAGCCAGACAAACATGTTGAATGATGTACATGAATGTGGTCTTACGCGTAATATTCTCTTATTCCCTAACTGCGCATCCTGTTCTGGAGAGAGGATACGGCGTTTAATAGTATCATTACACATGCGGAAGAAGCGTGCCCAGGAGACAAAGATGGGATCACATAGTAGAATTTCTTAATTGAAGTCCTGTTGATGACAATGCATGAACGCCAGATAAGGTTGCAAAATTTGCTAATGCGATCCATGTCTGTCTCTCTCTCTCTCTCTCTCTCTCTCTCTCTCTCTCTCTCACTCTCTCTCTCTCTCTCTCTCTCTCTCTCCCTCCCTCCCTCCCTCCATATCTCTCTCTCTCTCTCTCTCTCTCTCTCTCTCTCTCTCTCTCTCTCTATATATATATATATATATATATATATATATATATATATATATATATATATATATATATCGCTCTCTCATTCTCTCTCTCTCTCTCTCTCTCTCTCTCTCTCTCTCTCTCTCTCTCTCTCTCTCGCTCATTCTTCTTCTTCTTGTGCCTTGCAACCATTGGGCATTGGATAATTTGGTCTTATCGTTTGCTGGACAACATATGTTTCAGCACAACTGTATACTAGTGTTGTTCCCTGTCAGTATTTAAGCTTTCAATGACGCACGGTCCATTAAATCCAGCCATGGAGTCCTTGCCTGGCTGAAATCATTTACGGTTACAGGACCACCAAGGTGGGCATGACCATCTAGTGTACACTGACTCACTAGACCAGTGGATGAACCCACTCTGCCAGTCAACTAGTTTACCTCATAATGAATTGCATCACATATAAGTTGACGTCACATTCAAGTCCGGCATAAAGACCGTGATGAAGGTTTAATAGTCTGTCAAGTTGTACGAACATTAGTATTTTAATATTTCTTTACTATTTGCTAAACAGCCTGATGAATATTTTGAAACTGATTTGACCCGGTGCTGTTGTCGGCATAGACAGCACGAGGCACTAAGTCAAATCCGTTTGAAAATAGTCAACAATCCACCTGTATAGATACCTTGACATTATGATTCGGGAATTCAGGTTTCAAAGTATATAAATCGATCCCAATACGAGTAAGGCGTGGGAGAAACAGTGTTAGAGATGTGCGGAGCATAGCTAAAAGTGGATTCATACATTTCTCTCAGAATGTTGAAGAATTTGGATATCTGGAGAAAAGACACTATCACGCAATGATTGAGACTCTTATACCGCACAATACATATATGTATTGTAAGATTTTGTACTTGATACTTCGCTGGCTACTAACATTGAGTTGATGCTCTACGGCCATTTGCTAATCGCCTGACACCAGACTATAGGGCACGTAGAAGGAACAACCGTCTTAAGGAACAACCATGCCCTCAATAACAACCTAGCATATATAGCCAATGCCTACATAAGAGAGGACCCATGCGGACCCAAATGTAAATGCCCTCTTTCATTCCGCAATCGTATTTGTCAACCAACACCCTTCCCCCTCAAACCCCCTCCCAACCCCATCGCACACATCCGACCCCACCACCGCAGCTGTAAATGGATGCTAGCGCTCCAAAATCATATTGGTAACTGACAAACTTACGGACGGACGGAGGGACTGATGTGGCGGGTGGGCGGGTATGCAGACAGGCGGGCAGACAAACTCACGAACGGACGGACGGGCAGAAAATAAAATAAACTGGACTGTCTGCATAGTGACGATCCTCAATTAGTGCTTACTTTTTCTTCTACGCCTAAGAAAACAAAGATATAGAAAACCTTTGTCAGATACAATGAGCACGTTATAATCACGTTGTATGGTTTATACCTGATAGAAAAAGCATGAATCTATACATGGGCAAACCAAATTACATACAATACCAATAAGCCGACATATAGAAAACTAGCATCCCAAGGTTGATCGGCGTCTCTCTTTATCAGCTGGCATCGAGTCAGAGAACGGATCAATACTCGGGCATGACCGTTCGATACAATGCACCAGCTTGCCCGCGCTTATAATTCCATCCAGCACACACTGTGGTTGTTAATAATATCAATTGGCAAATTGTGCGGATACAGTAGGCGGCGGGTGTGCTGTGTTGTGAAATCAGGGGGAATTTCGCATCTTTTTTCTAAAAATCTGTGTTTATAATATATTTGTGATTAATAGGCCTATAGAATGTGTGCGTGTGCCAATGTACCTAGCTATTGTAATTAACAGTAAAAATAACCTGATTTATAAGAATTATTTGAGATTTATGTGACGTGTTAATTATCGAGAATGAGACATTGTTTTCGAAATGGAGCTTAGACTCATCCATCATTAAATCGTATAGCGTCTAATGGACTGCGTACTTCTAGAGAACGAACGGGGATTTTGAAGGTAATAAACAGCAAACAGGCAGATATCCGCGTATCTCACTACATGTACGTATGATTCTAAATCATGCAATCGATCTTTCCAGTTTTAACTATGCCCCGCCCATCTCTATCT